>WNWU01000004.1:51859954-51882660 GCA_012654045.1 Ptyas mucosa
GACAGAGACAGAGACAGAGACAGAGACAGAGACAGAGACAGAGACAGGAGGGAGACAGAAAGAGAGAGAGAGAGAGAGAGAGAGAGAGAGAGAGAGAGAGACAAAGAGACAGAGAGAGACAGAGAGAGAGAGAGAGAGAGAGAGAGACAAAGAGACACAGAGAGAGACAGAGAGAGACAGATTGTGAACAATTGTCTTGAATTAACAGCAAGAGGCTACATTTGTAATATACAGTTGGCACAACTGATTGTATTTGAATAACATTTGGAATGTTATTCGGAAGAAAAAATTCCTTGAAATTCTTAATACTGATTTTTCATTTCTGATTTAAGATCAAAGCTTGGTAATCATGCAATGTGACTTCTATACTTTTTATAATCTATCTATCATCTGTGTACCTATTTAGTATCTATCTATTATCTTCATAACCATAGAAATAACATAGGCACCTTTCTGGACAGTATGAGACTAAAGTGGTGAAGTAAACGGGACATTGACCCAATCTACTGGTTCTCAAAGATGAAAGCCATTCCCTCTCTAGGCAGTTCCTAGGTTTTTTTTCTTAATTCCATCTCTTGGTTCCTTCGTTCATTTCTGTCCCAGATTCCTCCCTCTGGTTTCCTTTGGTTTCATTTCTTATGTTTTTGAGCCCACATCCTCTCCTAGAAGACGTTTCCCAAGGCCTCCTAACTTCCGAAGTCCCTGTTTCCTTCCCTACATTGCTGCTTCTTTTGCTCTTTCCAATGACATTTCAATCTTCCATGTTCATCTCTATGGTCATGAAGGGGAATTTAAGTTAAAAAGCCCTTTACCCAAACACATTTTCCCAGAGAAAACAAAGTTCATCTGTAAATCAATTAGACACAAGGAACACTTGATTAAAGGAGTTGACACAACAGCAAATGAGACAAAAAATGTTCTCTCTTTCTCCCACCATCCCTATGCACTTTCCTAGAGAACCTAAACTGTCAGTCCAGTCATGAAACTTTTAGAAGGTCAAAAAATGATGAGAGGCTAGGAAAGGATACTACTACTACAAAGGAGCCAAACAAAGGTCTAGGAAACAAAAACAGCATAAAATAAAGCAACTTTCTGGAAAGAAACTAGGTTTATGAAATACTGTATCTTTATTTTTTTTTCCAAAACCCCTATTGTCTTTGTAGAGAGTTCGGTGTACTGGTTAAGGCAGTGATGGTGAACCTTTTAGACATCGAGTGCCTAAACTGTGTGCATGCGCATGCCGAAACTGAAATGTGGGTGTGCATGCACACACATGCATGTGTGGATATGCGCACATGTTCACCTGTACACAGATGTGTGCAAACATCTGCATGCAGGGACATGCACGTGCATGTATAGCAGAGACCCAAAGACCAGCTGGCCAGCGGGAGGTGGGGGATCCCAACAATGGCAGCGCAGCAAGAGGTAAGATCTTTTTTCTTTTGTGAACTTCCGTTTCATCGTTTACAGGGAAACAGAAGCTCACAACAGAAACACCATGGAGATCTGACCTGGGGCAATGGTGCGCCTGCCAGCAGAGAGGGCTCTGCGTACCACCCCTGGTACACATGCCATAGGTTCACTATCACGGGGTTAAGGCATCAGGCTAGAAACCAGGACACCAGTGAATTCTGGTCCTGAAGATTAGGCACAAAGCCAGATGGGTGTCTTTGGGGCAATCCCTTTTCTCAGACTTTGGAAGGAGGCAAATCACTTCTGAAAATCTTGCCAAAAGAATAGCAGGGACCTTCCAAGCAGACATCAGGGGTCAACAATTATTCAAAGGTACTAAAATCATCCTCATCATTCTTGTGGTCCTGTCTATTTAAAAGTAAAGGTAAAAGTTTCTCCTATCCAATCGTGGGTGGTGTTCATCTCCGTTTCTTAGTTGAGGGAGCCAGCATTGTCTGAAGACATGTCCATGGTCATGTGGCCAGCATGACTATATGCCAAGGTGCATGGAACGCTGTTACCTTCCCAGTGAAATGGTACCTATACTTGCAGTTGCATGCTTTCGGAACTGCTAGGTGAACAGGAGCTGAGGCAAGTAACTTGAGCTCACCCCATCATGTGGTACTTGGGTCTCGAACCTGGGCTGTTAGCTTTCCAGCTTACAGGTTCAGCATCTTTAACATACTATTGTAGTTAAATCCAATCAAATCCCTTGCTATTGCCTGTACATTTGTGGCTGTAACCCCATCACATGTATACATCTGTTTCAAAAGGACTATAACCTCTCTCCTCTTTGAGCCTGTCTTTGCCTCCAGTGCTGATCAGTAAACCAATTTATGCTTCACTGAAGGTGCGCTAGTCTCTGGTGTAAGGAAACTCAAAAATTCTCCTACAGTCACAAATAGCAAGCAGAGGCATATTATGATCACAGCTATTCAGTCAACAGATGCCAGAAGTTGCTTGCTTATCTCTCCCGTGGTGAGAGAAAAGGGAAAGAGAAAAGTCTCGTGGAAAAAGATCTTCAATGCATTATACTATACATCATAGTATTACTGAACCCCCATGGAGTGGTAATTCCAAATAATTTAGAAAGGGATGGTTTCTGTCATGAGAAGAGCAAATAAATAAACCGGCAAACCCTATCTAAAGCACCATGCAACTTGACCTTCTACAAGAAAAGATCAAACTAGCATATCTAACTGTAAGACAAAATAGACTGTCCAAGATAATATCCCTGAGGAAACTTGGAATCAGCTCCATTTAAAATTTTAACGAGGTGTTTGAATAGCTCTTATGTACTGCATATATCACATAACTCCACATAACTCCCTATCTGCACTTGGTTTGACCTATGTGCTTTATTTCTATTGTGAAACTGAAAGATAGGAAAATGTCATTTACAAACCAGATGGTTACTAGTCCAGCTACTGAATCTGATTCGGTCTTCTATACAGTCTGCCAGGGCTCTTCACCATTTCCAAATAAGTCTTTCCAAATCATCATCTGCCAAGGATTTAACCCCAAAACTTAGTCACACAAAAGATGTGTACTCTCTCTGATCCAAGTTTCCTTTGTAAGCCTCTCTTACCGAAATTCTTCCAATCAGAATCTATTTAAACTAGATTACGTCATCTAGTCTTGCTTAGTTAATATGACAGTTGCTGCTATAAAAATAAGTTTCTTCCTACTTGTTTTTCTTCTTGACCTTATAGTAAAAATTGAATACTAAATTTGCAATTTCTATGTTTTGGAGTTCTATACAGCTCAGCATGATAGCAATGATTAAAAGTATTATGAAAATGAAGAGACAGTCTTTCAACACTAGATGCCAGAGACATGATGTGAAATATGTGGCCATAAAATTAAGAATAGTATTATGAAATAGAATCACAGTTTGGTTTTTTTCAGAGAACAGCATATAATGTTGGAGGTTGCTACAAACTTTCATTTAAAAGCAACTTGGTCCATGTTGCTCATTGCTAGGAAAATGAAAAGTGCCCCCTAACTAAATTTAGTGGAGACAGATCTGTTGGGTAATAAATAAATAAATAAAATAAAAGTTTGTCTGTTTATTTAATGTATTCACTAGCCATCCTGCTGTCATGCTACTCAAAGTTTATTTGCTGATGGAGCCATTAATCATTTGGAAGCATGTTAGCCATAGCAGGGTCCTGCAGCTGCAATGGTGTATTTTTGTTACCATTATAAGAAACAAATTTGCAAAACAAAACAAAAATTCTTATAGATCTCAAAATTAGCAAGAGCACACCATCCTTGAAAGCAAAAACTCGGGGAGACAGAACCTTAGCTGGATTATACTTAGTTATACTTAATATTTTATTGTGCTTTATTGTTCAATATAATTGAGGTACATTATCTACAATTCTTACCATTTGCTCAATTATGGGCACATTATTGTGTCT
Source organism: Ptyas mucosa (assembly GCA_012654045.1). Classification (NCBI taxonomy): domain Eukaryota; kingdom Metazoa; phylum Chordata; class Lepidosauria; order Squamata; family Colubridae; genus Ptyas; species Ptyas mucosa. The sequence goes on from WNWU01000004.1 coordinate 51,863,830, forward strand.
TGTTTTGGTGACACCTTTGTATGTAGCTCCGTTTCCAAATGAAAGTCTAACATTGGCATATATGAAGATGAGCCTGTGAAAATGTGTGAGTGTGTGTTCCTGAAATCTGCAGACCCATAAAGCCAAAAGCATTTGCTCACTCATGCTGTAAAGTCAATCAATATTGGTATCTCCATTTTAAATATTGTATGCAATGACTTTTATAAAGCCCTCTAGTGAATTAATAGCAAAGTGAGATTCAAACATAGATGACCTGATTCATTGCTCCGTCTCTTTACTTTGGGTACCAAAGCGATCGTTCTGTGCAGAGATCCCAACTCAGTCTTCCAAAACATGTCTGCCTCCCAAAATGCTGGAAATGAACTTCCCAGAACTCCCTGCAAACACAGCTTGAATTGCTTTCCTGACACATCCAGGGCCATCCAGGTTAAAGAGTCTTTGATCAACCAGGAATGGGATTGCCTGAGCACAGATCTCTCCAGATCATGGCAAGGAATGGTGTTAACATTTAATCCATGAAACAAAAATAGATAACAAGCAGTTAGTTCCTTTCTGCACTTTTACCTACACCTTTTAAACCCTATCGGGTCCTAAAGCTATTTATCTTTCTAAGACTTCTTGTGTGTACAAAGCAAACCGGTGCATACATACAGATTGCAGCCTGCAGCCCAATTCTTTTCTCCAAATTGGTACATTGGGTATATCCATTCTCAGCTCTTTGAGTTTATTATGAGCAGGGCCTTTTTCTTATGGCTCTTGGCTAGTTTTGTACTGATGTGAAATGACTGGAACCACAAATATTTTAAAAAAATAATGTTATCAGAAAGTATCGGAGGAACTGAAAAACACTGCCAAGGACTAGCCAGGAATGACACATTGATGAATAGTTATTGACAGCTCTTTTAAGGAGCCATGCATTCATAAAAACTGTCAGGCCATTTTGCCACATTTGGAACGAAATGAATGAAAACACCACATCTGCTTATGTATAGTTGTAATCACGCAAGTCAAGAGGAAAAAAATAGATGGTGAAAATCTGCTAAAACATTCATAGTCTTTTCCAGATGCCCCCTAGAGAAAGAATTATGCATTTCAAAGGAATGTAAATAGTTGCCATTGTTTTCTTTTCAAAGAGTTCCCTTCACTGAGTTGCTCAATAAAATTGTAATTACAGATAGATAGAGATACGGAGGTACACATATGGATATAATCACCAAATTCAGGGCAAAATCCTGAAATCCATTCAAAATGCAAGCTCCTACATTTATCAACCTGTGCCTATGTTGTACAGGTAGTCCTCAACTTACGACCACAACCGAGCCCGGAATTTAGGTTGCTAAGTGAGAAATGAGTTAAGTGAGTTTTGTCCCATTTTACAACTTTTCTTGCCACATTCGTTAACTGTGGTTAACCACATTTAACCACATTTAACACTGCAGTTGTTAAATTAGTAACATGGTTGTTAAGGGATCTGGCTTCCCCATTGACTTTGCTTGTCAGAACATCATAAAAGATGATCACATGAATCAGAGGTGGGTTTCAGCAGGTTCTGACCAGTTCTGGAGAACCAGTAGCGGAAATTTTGAGTAGTTCAAAGAACTGGTAGTAAAAATTCTGACTGGCCCCACCCCCATCTAATCTCTGCCTCCAGAATCCCAGCTGATCAGGAGGAAATGGGGATTTTGCAGTATACTTCCCCTGGAGTGGGGAGGGAATGGAGATTTTACAGTATCCTTCCCCTGCCACGCCCACCAAGCCACGCCCACCAAGCCACACCATGCCCACCAAGTCACATCCACAGAACCGTTAGTAAAAAAATTTTTGACACCCACCACTGACATGAACCCAGGACCCTGTAACCGTCATAAATATGAACCAGTTGCCAAGCATCCAATTATAAATCATATGACCGTGCAGATGCTGCAATGGTCATAAGTGTGAAAAATGATCGTAAGTCACTTTTTCAGTGCTGTTGTAATTCGAACGGTTACTAAATGAACTGTTGCAGGTCAAGGACTACCTATAATTCTGTGGGAGTGCACAGAACAGCTTCTACTCCTTGAGTAATTGGGCTTTCTTTTATTCCTTTCCTTTTCAAAGCATTTAAAAAGAACAATTAGTATGTTTAAAAGTCTGCAAGCATTGGTAGATGATTTCATCAGAGGTGTTGGTTGGTTGGCTGAGACTGGAGCTTCCATGCCTCACAGAGTGTCTCTTTGCATGACTTGGAAAACAAGGCAGCTTTTCCAAATAAATCATGCAAATTTTCTCTTTTTTTTCTTTCTACAGAGTTTATATAGATTTGAGCTGCTGTGGTTTATTTATTGTTTATTTATTGGTTTGATTTATATGCCACCCTTCTCCGGAGACTCAGGGTGGCTTACAATGCATTAAGCAATAGCCTTCATACTTTTGTATATACCTGCTTAGTAGGGCTTTCAGCCCCCCTAAGCGGTGTTCTTTTTCATACAAAGTCAGCTTATTGCCCCCACAATCCGGGTCCTCATTTTACCTACCTCGGAAGGATGGAAAGCTGAGTCAACCTTGAGCCTGGTGAGATTTGAACTCACAGTAATTGCAGGCAGCTGGCAGCTAAGTGCTACTTAAGTGCTACTTAACAGCGCTTTAGTCCACTGCTCCACCAAGGCTCCTTGGTTGTCATTCCTCTGGTTTTATCTTCTTCTATCTATCATCTATCTATCATATCTATTGACCATGCACAGGCTGCAATATTAAGGTGCTGTAAAAAAAAAATCCTGAACTTGCCAGTTCAAATGTTTCACTGATATACTTCAGAACGTGCATGGTTTTCTAATATATTTTTCTAGTATATCCTTAAAGCGTTCGTTATTCTATTTAAAATGTAAACACTTCCCTGAGCTCACCTACTGGTTAACTACATGTGCACAATCACGTAATTTTCTTAGCTGTAATATAAAAATGGTTTGTGGTTGCCTTCTTTCCAAAATATCGTTCATCCAAGTACAACCAACTTGCTTGATGATTGGGGGATTAGATAGATACCTGCCTATTGTAAGCTATGGTTGCATATTTATTTAGTTATTTCAATGACTAGCTTTTGATAGAGTTTTTTTTCCCATCCACCCTGCTGTTGGACAATTCCTTGAAACTTTCCTCTCTATTCTCTCCAGTCTGCAATAGCACTAGCGCTAGCTATAGCCCTTACACTTATATACCTCCCCATAATGCTTTCTAGCCGTCTCTGGGTGGTCTATAAATTCAGCATATTGCCAGAGGTGGGTTTCAGCAGGTTCCGACCAGTTCTGGAGAACCGGTAGCGGAAATTTCGAGTAGTTCGGAGAACCAGTAAATACCACCTCTGACTGGTCCCGCTCCCATCCATTCTCTGCCTTCTGAGTCCCAGCTGATCAGGAGGAAATGGGGATTTTGCAGTATCCTTCCCCTAGAGTGGGATGGGAATGGAGATTTTATAGTATCCTTCCCCTGCCATGCCCACCAAGCCACATCATGCCCACCAAGCCACACCTACAGAACTGCTAGTAAAAATTTTTGAAACCCACCGCTGCATATTGCCCCCAACAATCAAACTTTTTACCAACCTCAGAAGGATGGAAGTCAACCTTCAGCCAATCAGGATCAAACTTCTGGCAGTGAGCAGCGTTAGCCTGCAATGCTGCATTCTAACCACTGCATCACCACAGCTCTTAAAATAGGGAAGAGGGGGGAGAAAATGTCAGGTATGGGGCATGTCACTGCGTTATTTTGTTTGCCAGCTGAGCTTCCATTCTGAGCATTATGGTAGCCTGCCAGAGAACCTTATCACGTCTCTGTAGCAACAGAGATAAGACTGGTTACTGAGCTACTGCGCATGTCTACATTCTTTCTTTTTCTAACTTCCTGATTTATACTTCCTTTGTTCATCTGTGATACCACTGCTGGTAAAATGTAGTTAGCTAGTGTTTTCTATTTTTACAATAAAATATACTTCCTTTGTTCATCTGTGATACCACTGCTGGTAAAATGTAGTTAGCTAGTGTTTTCTATTTTTGCAATAAAAGTTTATTAGAATATATTCGGGTTTTCTTTCTTTAAAGTATACAGCATGGAAAAACAAGATTCATCCATCTCTAATCAAGCGCAATTACTCCGGGGGGGAACGGGGCTGATTTACGCTCCGACAGGGCAATGCTTACTAATTGTAATGCTGATTACATGACAGAGGGACAGTGCGGAGGTTGTAAATGCAAGCGTTGGTGATAAAGGGTTTGTTTTCAGCACTGTTGTAACTTTGCATGGTTGATGAACAAAGCAGTTGATGAGTAAAGTCTACCTGTATTAAACATAAAGGTCACAGATGATTATTTTTTCACTGACATATAGTAAATTTAACCAAAGAGCAATGCAACTGAGAGACATAATTATAAAATGTAGAAAATATATTGAACTTTTTTTGCTGTTGACTTTCCTTAGAACAGTCTTATAATTTCAGATGATAGGACAGTATCAAATTTGTGCTCAGTCTAAAATGTCTTATCGCCTTGTATGGAAAGCGAATCATTCGCACAGAGAATAAAAAAAAAAGTCTATATGTTTCATATGAGATTAAATGAATACAATTTATTTTTGAAAGCATGGCTAGCTTCAATAGATTTGTTTCTAAAAATGAGTGCAAGCAGCTGATAGTGATTGAATAATTAGAAAATTAAAGAGCAAAAGTATAGTCTCCATACATAAAGGGAAGGGTAAATCAAAATGTTATGAGTCACGTTAACTTAAGTGAACAAGGGAGATCTTAATTAATATCTTAATTAAAATATTTCTGTTATGAACATGCTATCCTCCTATTTTCTTCTGTGATAGAGGTTAGGCCTAGAGTGACATCAAAAGAAAAAACAAATGAGGATGGTAAGTTTTGGGTTTCTTTCTTTTTATCCTGCCAGGGAAATGGCAGGCAGCCATATTTGTATTTTCTGTGTCTTGCAATGAAATTTTTGCAGCAATTTATTGGGACTTCTGGATCCACAAAGCGGGAGAAAGAAATAGTGGTGAAATGTAAAATTTGTTACTACTCGTTCTGTGGGTGTGGCTTGGTGGGAGGTAATGTGACTGGGTGGGTATGGCCAACTTTTTTTTTTTACTTTTAAAAGCATTTTTTCTATAACCTCTTCGGCGGAAGAGGTTGTAGAAAAAATGTTTTTATTTTTATTTATTTATTTTTTTAAATATATTTTTATTGTAATTTTTCTTTTCCAAAACTCTAATACATAATCAAACAGACAGTGTCATTTTATAGAAATTGGATTAACAGTTCATATGAAATCTACATTATATACATATATATACATCTTTAACTTCCTTATAAACAGAAATAAAAATAGGTAATGTTTATATGAAAAATTACTTTTAAAAGACTCTGATGATCCCAGTTGAGCTGCGCGATCATCAGAGGCTTCTTTTTTACTTTCAAAAGCATTTTTTCTAAAACCTCTTCGGCCGAAGCATTTTAAATGCTTTTAAAAGTAAAAAAAAAAGCCTCTGATGATCGCACGGCTCAGCTCGGCGGGGGGGGGGGGGCAGGGATTTTTGCTACCAGTTCTCCGAACCACCCGCCGCCATCGCTACCAGATCGGGTGATCCAATCCGAACCGGGAGCATTTCACCCCTGGAAAGAACCCATTTGGCTAGTTGCTTATGTGTTGATTATTCCTGGGTTAAGAAGAATGGAAGTTATCAATCATCATTGGTAATGATTGTTGTCCCCAATTCAGATCTGAGTCTGGTGCCAAAGCCGATGAAGAACACCAAACACGAGGTGCAGGTTTTGTTTCCTTTTATTGAAGTGCTCCAAGAAAGGGGGTCCTGATTAGAAAATGTCAAGGAACCTCAAACAATAGAATTAAAAAAGCTTTATACATTTTCACTAAAGCAGAAGGCAAGATATAAAACAAATCATTTAATAAACATTTTAGTAATGATCTAACAAATTGTCCTATTAGACTCTAGCTGTCCCTATTCCTAAGTCTTGGCTAATGAATGCTTCAGGAACAGGTGTCAAACTCGGCGTGTCACATTGCCGTCATGTGACGTTTCACGACATTTTCCCCATTCATGGAGCAGGGGTGGGCGTGGCCTGCGTGTGATGCATCCAACCTGCAGGCTGCCAGTTTGACACCCTTACTCCAGGAGTTATCTGATACATTCTATCTGCTTCAGGCCATTCCTATTCCTAGCTTTTAGCTGAGGCATGCAGGATGCCTAAGTGTCAAGGCATGTCCTGGTCTTGACACAGCAGTGTGGGTCTGCGCACGGGTGACGGTGGGTGTGAGGACTGCCAGTGCGGCAGTTACGGAACACTGGTGACAGGGGTATCAGCTGCAGCAGTAATGGAGGATGCCCAGATGATGACCACTGTTAGCCACAATCAGCTCAGTGGCCTCAGTAGCGGCGGAGACAGCAACAGAATCAGTTCCAAAGCGCGGAGGCGTGGGACTGCAGGGAACAGCTTCCGGCCCAACAATCAGCTGGTCCAGAGCTTTGGCAACAGCTACTAGGGCGAGGCCAGCACTAGGAGGAGGCGTGGCTCACCTACTTAAGAGCGCTGGGAGGCAGAAGCTCCCAGTGCTGACTTTGCATCTAACACACTGCTAACAGACTAGCTTGCTGACTGTTTTGCTGCTGTTTAACTCATTGTGTGCCAGAGTCCAGCTATTGTGGTCTGCCAGCAGCCCACGGAACTAGCAGTGGAGTCGGACAGTGAGGAGGCTGGGGAGGACCATGGGCCAGTCCTGGAGTCTGAGGAAGGGAAGGGAAGGGAAGGGAAGAGATGGGGCCAGGGCCATTTGAGAGTGATGCGCGGACTCCAGAGCCTCCAGAGGTGGACAGCAGAGAGGCAGAGGAACAGGAGGAGCCTGTTCTTAGTGCACACATGCACAGAGCTGCCAGAAGGCAAGAGCAGCTAAAGCAAAAAGGACAACTCGGGAGTAAGGTCAGGAGATGATTGACCCCTCCCATAAGGCTTAAAAGAGCAGCAAAGGCTCTTGGGCTCTTTGTAGGAAACCAATGTTGCTAAATCGGTTTCCAGTCGGTGTCGCTTGTTTCTGAACTTTGTGGGGCTTTGCCAAGAAAAGTCTTTGGCAGGGTGCCAAAGAAGATAAAGGTTTGTGATAAGCCCAAAGGACTTTTTCTGAAGGACTTGTTTTGGAATTAATTTGGACTAAGCTGGGAATGAAGTAATTCTCAGCTGTTATATTAAAATATGTTTGTTTAAGACTAATTATGTCTTGTAATGATTAAGTGAGCCTAGGTCACAACACTGGCAGAATAAACCTAGTTTGTTTCCTCACCATGTGGAGTTTTCCTACTGGGTCAGCCTGAAAAAAAAAGGCTTTGTTACTGTTATCAGTTCTCTAACTACCTAGAATTGATACAAGTGTTCTACCTGCATATTCTCTGTGAATAAACATTCTTTGTTCTTGCCAGACAGACTCCACAATTACGGGCATCCCAGTTTTCTTTCAAGTGCATACTGTAGCCTTGCTTCGTTTCAGCAGACAGTCCATCAGGATGATGCCTATTTTCAAGGAATCGTGCACTAATTGTACAAAGGAAAGGATAGGCGGATCAAACAATCAAGAGTGCCTGAACAGGTGGGAGAAATGGGAGAGAATTTTGTCATATTTTGTACCCTTCATACTCTGTAATGGCACCATTACCTATAAAAAGATGTCATAAGAATCCTTTTCTTATTTGCTTTGCTAGGTCCAATTCTGCAGTATAGATGCCTACTTCAAATTAGGTTGAATTTCTCCTGCCACTAACAGTATACTGAAATTTAACCTTGCTGGATCGTGTGTTTGAAAACTCTGGTTCCATAGTACCGGTACTTGGAGACCCAAAGTTGGTAAAAAAATAAAAATAAATAAACACATGTTTAGCGATGTGGATGAGACCTCTCTTTCATATGCATTTTAAATATGAATCGATCAACCTGCAACTCTCAACCCAACAATGCACATTCATGCATTATTCATTTGCATGTTTCATTATTCATTATGTTTGGAATTTTTTCACCATGATTGCTATAACAAACTAAGTAGAAAGTATGTAGATTAAGAGAAAATGTCGACAAACAGCCAAGATGGTGGCGCAGCAGAATAAAGCACTGTTATTAACACCAGCTGCTTGCAATTACTGCAAGTTCAAATCTCACCAGGCTCGAGATTGACTCAGCCTTCCATACTTTCTAAGGTAGGTAAAATGAGGACCCAGATTGTGGGGGCAATAAGCTGACTTTGTATAAATATACAAAAGTATGAAGGCTATTGCTTAATGCATTGTAAGCCGCCCTGAGTCTCCGGAGAAGGGTGGCATATAAATCAAATTTTAAAAAAAAGATATGCCCAAAATATAGAATATTATACTGGAAAAGAAGAATGTGTAAGAAGAGTAACCTCTAGAAATCATGCATCTCTACTACTGATTAATAGAAGTAAATATAAAATCTCACGTAAAGTTTAAATACACCCCCACCCCCAAAATTAGAGCTATCATATTTGTAGTGCCAAAAAAATTTCAACAATAATTAACAAGAAACAAATAGAGAACATTTGAATTACTTCCTGCCATCTATCAGTATTCTGGAATTTTTGTAACCCAGAGAGAAATTAAATCCCCATAAAAAAACACTCACTTTTGAATTCAAAATGCATACATATCGTTGGTGTGAGGACCAGTTATAAGTCAAATTTTTCAGGGCTGTTGCAACTTTGGATGGTTGCTAAATGATTGGTTGTAAGTCGAGGACTACGGTATCTGCAAGCTGTTGATCCAAGAAAGGCACAGAAAGCCAAGGAATAAAAGAGAATGTATTGCATATGGAAGTTCTCTGCCAAGGCATTTTTAAACCAAGGATGGGTTCAATGGCCAGTGAGAGGAAACCAAATACTGTATTTTTCAGACTATAAGACGCACCGGAGTATAAGTTGCACCTTAGTTTTAGAGAAGCAAAATAAGAAAAAAGCTGATTGGTGGGTGGATTGGCCTCCTGGAATACCCCCAATCAGCTGTTCCCAGAGGTGAACTTTAGCAACAGGTTCGTTGGTTATGAGCTCTGTGCCTTACTTTTTTTTCAGCCTCTGAAGCCTCCATTTCAGAGGCTTTTTTTCTGAAGCTCCGTTCTACATTTCAGAGGCTTTTTTTCTGAAGCTCCGTTCTACATTTCAGAGGCTTTTTTTCTGAAGCTCCGTTTCAGAGGCTGGGCAGGGCTACATTCAAAGTATAAGACGCATCCAGATTTTCACCATCTTTTTTGGGAGGAAAAGGTGCATCTTACACTTTGAAAAATATAGTACTTCAGTCAGCTGGGGTGGACTTTTTCCATGTCATTTTGACTGGTGCTAGTTTCAGCTGCTGCGAAAAGAGAATTTTTATCTGTTCATAAATAAGTACCATTATTAAAGGATGTTATTGAAAGTATTTATACAAATAAATACTTTATTTCTTTTCCATTATATTGATGCAGAAGGCAGTTGACTTAGACAACTGCCTGGGAGCATTGCACAAGAGTGTTGATTGGTTAAAAGTTATATCCCAAGAATGAGAGACACGCTTATAAGATGTCTTGCCTTGAGTATCAATTTCAATTGATTGGCGTTGGGTATTACGCATCTTAGAAACCTGGGAGTGACTTGTTTGGTTGGTTCTCTTTGCTTAACAATAGCTACTCCTTGGGTATGTATGTATGTATGTAGAGTTGCTCTAGATGTTGTTATTGGATTATAACATTTAATATGAAGGGGGACAAACGTTTGAGAAAAAAAGATATGGAGAATAGTTGCATTGCATTTAAATTGAATGAGTTACTATGATTCATAGTAATTGGTAAGATAGTGAAAGGATGAATGGGTTAGAGAGACTGGGAGAGAGGGCCATCTAATCTCTTTTCCAGAGGATCAGAGGCCATGACTTTCTAGTAGATTACATAGCATGGCTATGAATAAATGAAAGAATGAATAAAAAAAAGTTACCCAGGGAAAGCAAGCAAAAAAATAAATAGAATTAATAAGTGAAATAGAAATCCAAGCCTGGACCCAGTCTAGATTTTATCAGCGGATCAATTCAGGAAGGAAGGAAGGAAGGAAGGAAGGAAGGATAATTATCAAATGGGAGACAATTGCATAATCTTTGAACACTCTTTTCAGGCTCTGTTGGAAATGTAAAATAGAAATATAAAATTATGGATAGTTACTAAGCTATTTATTCATTCACCGAATGTCTTTTGGAAAGTTAGTGTTCATGATTAGCATATGGAACTATAATGTTGGGATGAATATATATAGAAATCCAGTAGAGCTCCTACCACACTTTATTATTCATTACCAGAATCTAATCACAGTTTCTGGGATGGTCCACTGACAAAATGACACTTGGTAGAAACTCCCTCCTCGCACCATCATTATTTCTGCACTGCTCAGCATGAAGAAGCTGCAAAATGTATTAGAAACCCCCTGTTTTTAATGACTTTATCTTGAAACACATTTCAGGTTATTTATGCCGAGGAACACTTATGGTTTGTATTCTCAGATTGTGAGGTTTTGCAAATTTAGCTCAATTGTCTTTTAACTCCTTGCAAGTTGTTCAGTTCAAGAGAAGTACAGCAGCTCTGGGATTGATTGATTGATTGATTGATTGATTGATTGATTGACAGAATGAACGATATGATTAGAATATCTACTGGAATGTGAAGCTAGAATTTATTTTCTGAGCGTAATAATACCCATTAACATTCATTGGCAATTTTAAATGTTAGGAAAATATTTTATATAGGAGACCAAAGTCACAACTCATTCAAATCTGTTTTGACTCCTCTTGACATGTCCACAAAATTTCCTTGGCAACCATTTATTTGTCTTCTGAGATCTTAACTTCCCAATCTATTCTGTTGCTCTGGAATGTCCTGGTCTTTTCAAATACAAAATACTTGCCAGACCCAACCCTGCATCTTTTTTCAAGACAAAGTCATCTAGGTGCTGTCATCTGCTGTACTTAGGATGAAGTTGGTACAACAAAATCTTGGTTTAACAGCCTCTCCTCCAATTTAACAGACTTTATTGGATCAGATTTGGATCAGATTGGATCAGATTTGGTTCAAGTACCCCTTTCCGCCTGCCTCCAAAACACACAATTCCATTGCAACCCAAGGAATCTGTTTGTTAAAATTTATGTTAATTTTATCTTTAAATTGATGACATCTATGGTGATATTCATCAGTTACATGATGACATCATTAGGCATGTCATGTGAATTACATTAATTTTTTTGTTGTTGCTTTAAATTACCCACACATGTATGCAGACATGTATGGGTGTGTGTGTATGTATGTATACATACATGCAGAGGTGGGTTTCAGCAGGTTCTGACCAGTTCTGGAGAACTGGTAGCGAAAATTTTGAGTAGCTCAGAGAGCTGGTAAATACCACTGACTGGCCCTGGCCTCATCTATTCTCTGCCTCCCGAGTTCCAGCTGACCGGGAGGAAATGGGGATTTTACAGTATCCTTCCCCTGGAGTGGGGTGGGAAGGGAGATTTTACAGTATCCTTCCCCTGCCACGCCCACCAAGCCACAGCCACAGAACCGGTAGTAAAAAAATTTGAAAGCCAGCACTGCCTACACGGTGCTATTGATTTGGTTTCTGGCTTCCCTGTTCTTGTACTCCAACCAATTTATAGTATTTATAAACAAATTTTAGAAACCATACTGTAAGTGATTATTTATCAACCTTGGGAACTTTTAAGATGTCTGGATGTCATCCCCAGAATTCCCAAGCCAGCCATGGTGACAAATACAGCTTTAAGTGTTTGTATTTGCCTTGCTGTGTTATCTATAGTATACAGGGAAGTGATTTCTGCTTGAATTTAGTCAAACTTTTATTATGTATATATACATATATTAATTTCACCATTCTTGCATATTCTCCGACTTTAAGATCCCAATCAGAAATCATCAGTAAACCATTGTTGTTGTTTTTTTACAATGGTTTGTAAAGGTTTCCTCTTGCAGCCATGAGTACTTATGGTACTTTTGTTATTCTATTTTGTGATTATTCCTATAAAAAGAATTGCGGTTTCATTTCAGACTTGATTTCTAAAGTGAGGTTTCACTTGTAAGATGACCTGGAATGTCAGGAAAACCTTGCCTCAGTTAGCTTAGATAGCTTTCACAAACCGGGCCTATTCGGTGGGGTGATGTTTTCAAAGCTTTATAGCTCATACGATTCTAACTCTCCAAAATAACAACAATGTGAAATACTCCAGTTTGGAGGAAAAGGCCTGGAAATGCCAGGGTTGTAATACTATAAAGAAGCATTCTGAGAGATAACAGTACTAAACCCTTCCTGTATTGTTGTTAAGAAAACTATTTTGATATATCCATATTGTCATCAGCAGCTAAGCTCTGTTGTCAGGAAACTTTAGCTTTTGCTGTACTCAAAATGTTAAACTATTTTTAAGATTCATTGTTTGTAATACTATAATGCAAATAAGTTTCCGCAGTATTTTAATTTAGAAATCTGTAGAGAAAGAACTACTTAAACTTTAAAATGGTTAGACCTCAAAACTGATTGACTGCAAAACAAATTATATGTATACATATTCTACATACAAGTTCAAATGTGGGCCCTTTTTCTCTTAAGATTTGTGATGTGTTTAACAGGTGGATTCTGTTTCCTAAATTTTGTCCAAAGAAAATAAAATTCCTCTTCAAATAGCAATTTCTGTTCATACATCTTTAACTAAAAACTTTCTATAGGTTTTTCACTCTGGCCTATAGTTCATTTGTGACTTTGTAACTTCAAAGAACACAAATACTACCTTGTTTACCGAGAAAGTTTATTAAGAACATTTTAAAAAGTTTCCTTCTTACATCTAAGAAATAAGACAGAGGCTTTAGCTACTCTGTAACAGGGGTCATCAACCTTTTGGATCTCAGGGACCACTAAATTAATAATTTTAAATCCTGCGAACCACTAATATGATCTGCCTAATGACCGGCTGGGTGGGTGTGGCTAGGTGATCACGTGACTGGATGGGCATGGCCAACTCAATGTCACTCATGTCAAAGGGCACCTCGCCAGCCTCTCCTCTCCTCACCCCTCCCCTCCCAGCCCCTCCTCGCCTGCCCGCCTGGGCTCCTTAGGGCCCCAACAGGAAGCAGTTGTTGGAGCTAAGCAGCCACCATGAGAAAGAGTTGGCAAAACAGCTGGCACAATTCAAATTGGATCTGGCGAAGAAGGAGGCTCGGCAGAAGCACCTCACTGAGGACTACGAGCATAGTCTTTCCAAGCATAGGGAAGACCTGCGGGAGTGCAAGGCCAGGTACAGGTGCCTGGAGGCTCAGCAAGCTGAGATGGTCAGCTAGTTCCAGGCCATGATGCAGTCCCACTGGAACAAGGCCCTCTTCTCTTTGCCACCAGCGGCGCTTCCCTCCAGCCTTTGCCAAAGCCCCACACCAGGAGGCTGAAGCAGACCTCAAGTCAGAATTTCTCCCCTCCTCCGACCCGCACAAAAAGACCCCGAATGGGGAGACTCTCTGCAGCAACACAAACGTTCATTGCACATATCTGTCCCAGGGACTGTAGTTTGAGGACCCCTGATTTAGTGCAATATAAAAAATGCAAATAATTTTTCTGCGGATCACCAAAATTTTCTCGCAGACCATCAGTGGTCCACGCGCCACCAGTTAGTGACCGCTGCTCTATAATATTCAAGTTTCACTTCAGAACTGAACTGTCACTCAGTGTGATAAATCAAGGAGCACAGTGACTTGCATGGTTAGCATGCTGGATTGGAGCTTTAGCAAGTCCGCAGTTGAGAACTGAGTGCTGCTATTGAGTGAGTGCTGAGTGTCAGGGTGAGCTCCCGTGCTTCGCTCCAGCTCCTGCCAGGGACATGAAAAAAAGCCCTCAACTGGGCACCTCCTGGCAATAGTAATGTCACCAGCTAATCCTTTCAACCCGGAAGTATCTCGGTGCTACTAACACAAGTGCAATACGATATGATGAAATCACCTCCACAGATGGTCTGGTAGATCTAGAATTATAAGAAAATCCAAATTTCTTAAAAACTGGAACTAAGATTGGTTTCAAAATTTTCTCTTCCAGATTTATTTCATGTATATTGTAATATGGGTGGAATAAAAAAAAAGGTTTTGAGGTAGATAGCTGGAAAATTTTCAGCCTAAAATTTTAGACCTATGTTTGGCTTTTCACTGTAAAACTTCTCATTTGCATAGATTAGCATTACTGGGGGGGAGATTCTGGGAGTTGAAGTCCACAAGTCATAAAAAGGTCATAGTTCCCCAATCCTGATGTAAATGATGATAATGTGAGCTCAGAACAGGGGTGAAATGCTCCCAGTTCGGGCGAGTAGGTAGCGATGTCGGTGGGCAGTTTGGAGAATCGGTAGCAAAAATCCCTGCCCCCGCCCCCCATGCCCAGCTGAGCCACGCGATCATCAGAGCCTTTTTTTTTTCTTTAAATGGCTCTGACGATCCAAGCTCTGACGATCCCAGCTGAGTTGCCTGCCGATCAGGTAACTCAGCTGGGATTGTCAGAGCCTTTTGAAAGCATTTTTTTACATGGTTTTACATGTAAAAAATGGTTTTAAAAGTAAAGAAAAAAATTGGCCACACCCACCCAATCACATTACCCTACCACCACCAAGCCACACCCACAGAACCGGTAGTAACAAATTTTAGATTTCACCCCTGGCTCAGAATGCTGCAACAGCCATAAACACCTACAAGTTTTGAAACTTCCAGACTGCGCAGACTCTGTGATGATCATACGTGCATAGACTAGTCGTAAAGTGATTTTTTCATCCCATCTGCCTTTTGGCAGCAAAAGTGTCACCGCCATTGCCAAAAGTCACCTGTCCCATTGCTCTTTTCAAGCCATGCATGATAGGAGAAGCAGAAAGAGAAGGAGTGAAAGCAGATGGTTGCTTATCTAATAAATTCCTTGCAAAGTCTACTTTGGCACCTGGTTGCCTCCTATAGTAAAACTTACACCTGTTACATAGCTACTTGCTCTTTCTGCAGCTCCTCTTTGGCTGAGATAGACTAAGATTCCAAAGACCAATTTCATACAGCTGTCATACTTTTAGGCTTGTTCCTACATATGGTAATGTCCATGCATAAGAGCCCAAATGTCTATTGTTAATAATCTATTGTCAATTAGGCAGTGCAGTGACAAAACAAAACTTCCAATTGTTAAAAATGGAATGGAATATCTGTGCAACATTGATTCATAAATTCACTATTATTATAAGGAATATTTTTTTTAAAAAAAAGACACAATGAATATTAAAAGAATAAATTGGTAAATTAAAAAAATTAAGTAGAATATTTAATCAACCCAAATCCTGAAGAAAGTCTATAAATACTTCTGGGAAATTTATTAAGTTGTCTCTTTAATAAAATATTTTGGCCATTCTAAATATCATAAAAAGATATCTGGAAACAAAATGGAAGCTCACAGTCAAGGAACGTTACTCATCCTGAAGTACTTAAATTGTCTTACTGACTTCAAGTAGCACTAAGATTTGGTTCAGGCAGTGGGAAGTGAAAATCAGCAGGTGGACAGAGCATTGGAATGTACGTCCCATTCAATCTCTATATCAGGGGTGTCGAACTTGATTTCATTGAGGGCCGCATCAGGGTTGTGTTTGACCCCATCAGGGGGTATGGGGTGGCCATGGCCAGGGGGGATGTGGCCAGCTTGATGTCACTCGTGTCAGGGGGTGCCTGTGGTGGCCCAAGCGCTCTCCAGGAAAAATGGGCTGCAGAGCTTGGCCTCTTGCAATCCTCTGCCAACGATAACAGAACTTGGAGGGCCACACCTCCACTTTCTCTGGCAGAGGCACTGCGGACCAGTCCTTTACTGTTTCCAGAGCAGCCCCACGGGCCAAATATAAGCATCCCGTGGACTGGATCCGTCCCCCGGGCCTTGAATTTGACACCCTGCTATATGTGAATCAGTGTCAAATACACATTCAGATTGGGTCAGGCCTACATCAAGACTCTTTGTCTGCCATCAGGAACCCCACCCCATCCCACCCCACAGATTATGCTGGTTCATAGCATACTAAACCAAAATTTGATCTTTGTTCTTTAGGCCTAGTTTTCTACATAACTCAGCCAAAATATCTTTTTTAAAAATGTTTTATTATTCACAAACAGAAAAACAAAATATTTAAAAATTATGCAGTTATTCATCACTCACAGATTATTCAGTTAGTTGTATATTGTACATATGTACAATATTCATAACATAAAATACAATTAGTTTGTTCACATTAAATTAGCTTTCTAGCCATAAAAGTAAGGGTTTTAAAGTAAGATTAATATTATAAGCAGACCAAATTTCTAAATCTGGGGGGGGGGGATTGCCTTCTCCTTGATTTCCACACCATTGATACACAGTTTCAAAAGGGAGCCATTTATGGCCCAAGACCATAACACATAAATCAGTGTTTGACTTCATTTATTTCCTGAAAAGACATAGAATCAGGCATAGATACTATGTATGAAGTAATACGTCTGTTAAAATAATCATAATTTTAAATCTATATAAATTTCAAATGATGTAAATTCAAAATATCAGTGGTGGGATTCAAAAAATTTTACTACCAGTTCTGTGGGTATGGCTTGGTGGGTGTGGCAGGGAAAGGATACTATAAAATCTCCATTCCCACCCCACTCCAGGGGAAGGTTACTGCAAAATCCCCATTTCCTCCCAATCAGAGGTGGGACTCAGGAAGCAGAGAATAGATGGGGGTGGGGCCAGTCAGAGTTGGTATTTGCCGGTTCTCCGAACTACTCAAAATCTCCAGAACTGGTCAGAACCTGCTGAATACCACCTCTGATTCAAATAGATAATTGTAAATATGTTGTATTTACAAAAATAAAAAAATATAGAACTCATAATAATTTTTAATAATTTTTAATTGTTAGGCCTAACCTTGGTGTATTATACAGCTAATTGTACTTAATTCAAGAATGTTATCTAAATTGAACAATACCTGGTTGCAACAATAATTTGTCATGTTTTCCCTTCAAAACAATAAATTTCAAAATAAATAATAACAAGATATACAAATACATCTTTTAAAAAGCTATATTATTTAACTAAGAAAAATATGGTGAATCACAATACCAAAATAAGGTTTTCAAACTTATTAGTGCCATGAACCCTTAAAAGTTTTTAAAGGATTGACCTTTC
Organism: Ptyas mucosa; assembly: GCA_012654045.1. NCBI lineage: Eukaryota > Metazoa > Chordata > Lepidosauria > Squamata > Colubridae > Ptyas > Ptyas mucosa. Next base: position 51,881,088 of record WNWU01000004.1, read on the forward strand.
TTATCACCTTGATATCACAAATTCAGGAATCTGCTATAATGACACAAGATGACTAAAATTCAGTTGGAACCCTTGAGAAATGTTCAGATGTAAGATTGGCAGAATAATATAAGACACTTTGAAATGGAAGAGTGGATTAAAAAAAATCTTCCATATAGAAAATTTCCTGTATGCTGGACAGTATTACTTGATTTAAAAACATTGATAGCATAAAGAGAAGTAGGTTGATGTGGTTTTTGAGTATGGATGATGAAAATATTAGTGCACACAGATTTCTTTTAATTAATTTCCCCTTTTTTAAAAGAAAATTGCTGATACAGTACACAGGAAATTAAAACAATTTTCAAATGTTTACTAGTTAAGAGGCAGCAGATGCAATCCTAAACTCACAGGTTGTTTAGGTACGTGTTAATACAATTTTGCATCCAGGCATCAATTCAAATAAAATTGGGAACAATTTTAATCCATACACCCAAATTATTCACATGAACTTTTTAAAAAAGAAACGTGCATAAATTCTTCATGAACTGTTTTAAGTCCAAGTGTTTTCAAAACAATGAGAGCTAAGCTAAAACTTTAGCTTTTCTATTCCACCTGGACCAATTGGCTATGGAAAGCCCAGAAACTAATACTATCAGGAATGTGATTCCAACTGTTGTATACAGCACCTCAGATTTGTCCAGGCAGAGCGTGGGGAGGGGGGGGGAAGGGGGACTTAAAGTGAAAAAAATAACAAATGGTTTTCATGAATCATCTGAACCAGCTAGTATAATATTGTGACAGTACGGAAGAAGTAGCACAGTGACCTTCCATCTGTCAAGAACTCTCCCAGACATATCTACCATGCTTGTTGTGTAATAAATGCAATCTGGACAACTGGTCCAGATTTAATGCTAGTCAAAGAGATTGCCAGCCAAGCATAATTAATGCTCTTGTTTAACTCTAAGAGGGAAGGGGGATTTTAGAATTAGACAGGTGCAAACACATGAGTTTAAGTATGTAGAGAAGGTGCAGAAATGGTTAACCTAGCCATGTTTACTCAAATACACAATAAATCAAGCTCCTACTTCTTGCAGTATTTTTACAGTTGAAGCTATAAAGGTGGGTGGAGTAGTTTGCTTATCTTGCTGAAAGCTGCAATTAACCTTGCATGGCTGATGACAAAACTAAGGTTTATCTACTTTTGTTGATGTTTAAATAAAGGGGAAGAGAAAAAAATCATCAGGGAGCCTGTGTGTGTTGTGCTTGTCTGATTACTTCCCAAGAATCCAGAGCTTCATGATAAACATTCCTACAACAAACCCAAACTTATTGTATCATGTGAATTACACTATTTACATAATTATGGGTAATCTACATAATTACCACATAATGTAGAACAAAAGTTTTCTCTGTGGCATACAGAGAAGCATACATACATACAAACACATTTGTTAAATTAATTCCTTTACACGTGATGTGCCGTGTTCTTAATTTTTCTTGGTTTATGACTCCTATCTTACTATCTTCTACAGGAACAGAAGGAATATCTATCTATCTATCTATCTATCTATCTATCTATCTATCTATCTAT
>WNWU01000004.1:51899861-52045696 GCA_012654045.1 Ptyas mucosa
ATATATATATATATATATATATATATATATATATATATTAAAAAAGGGAACGCAAAACTTGGACAGGTGTTTTTAAAATCGGTGTTTTAATGGCTACAGAAGGTCCAAGGAAAAGGGGGACTTTAAAGTTGGGGAACCCAAGAACCTTCGGACAGGTTTCCTTTGCAGGACTCGAGGTCAAACGTACAGGTTGCTAAGACGATCGCCTAAACGGGCAAGCAGACACCGGAGACGGCTAAACGGAGCATCGGGGGGGGGGGGCGGGGGGGGGGGGGGGGGGGGCGCGGATGGAGCTACCTCACGCAGGAGCCCCTCGGCTTTAGGACCGCTCGGAGCGCTCCCGGAGTATAAGCTTTGCAATCTCTTCTACTCTACTGGCAGTTTGCAGAAGACCGCTTTTAAGTGAAGCGGCAGGGCCACCCCTCCCGCGCTTGATTCTCTCTCTCTCTCTCTCTCTCTCTCTCTCTCTCTCCCTCCCTCCCTCCCCTCCCTCCCTCCCGCTCCCCAATTAATCGCGCCCTGTCCTTAAGTTTGCGAGCTCCTCTTAGCCAAGGAGAGAACGAGGGAGCGCGGCGGAGCTCCTGCCGCGGCGGTCTATAAGGAGAACCGGCCACCCAGAAGAAGGGCAGGCTCGGCGCCGACGGGGGTGCATGCCTCTTTCCTCCTCCCCCACCGATGGACTTTTCTAACCGGAGCGCCGCCACGTTCCCGGGAAACCCCTTCGGTCCTGCCCGGTCCAAAAAAAAAGAAAGAAAGAACTCCGCGGCTTCCAGGCTAACCGCGGGGATTTGGGTGCCTCCCGCGCTTCTTTCACCGTCGGCGATCGGAAATAAAATGAAAGCTGGGGGGATCCCTCAGCCTCAGCCTCAGCAGCAGCCGCCGCGGAACCAGCCGCGCCACCCGGAGCTGCCGCGGCCGGCAGGCAACCAGCGACCGCACCGCGCCTCCCCGTCAAAAGTTTGATGCCAAGAAGTGAGCTGGGCACAAGGAAGGGTGAAGGCGGGGCTGGAGCGGGACGGATAGAGGAGGCTACCTAGACCTCTTCTTTCTCACCCCGGTCCTCATCCCCCCCCCCCTTCTCTCTCTCGCTCTCGCTCTCCTGCGCCGCCCAAGTCTTCACTCTGGTCCGATCCCTGCCTTGTCCCCGTTCTGGGAGGACTCCCGCCACGCCGTCGGCCCAACCGGGCTGATCTCCAAAGGGGCAGCGCCAGAGGAGTGGCTAAATCCAGGGGGCGCGCGAAAGAAGCGCGGCTCGTCCGCTCCGCCGGGTGGCTCCAGCTGGGCTTCGGGCTTTTGCTTTCGCGACTCGCCCGCGGAAGTCTTTCGCCGCGGGCTGCAACTTTTGTTGCCTAAAGCGGGTGCGGCAAGGAAGAAAAGGGGCGGCCGAACCAGCCGCAGTCTCCCCACGCCCCCCCGCGAGATCGCCGCTGCTGGAGGGGAAAAGAAGCCGGATAAAGCCAGTGCTGCCATCCAAGGTCCGGAGCAAAGGCGGTGGTTTGGTTCCGTGTGCTTCCGACAAAACCCAGCGATCGGCCCGAGACGGTGAGTAAAAACCCAGATGATTTTCCCCTGGCTTTTCTCTCGACCCTCCCTCCGGGTGCGTTAGCCGTGCGGTTCTAGAAGGGGCGGACGGTAAACTTTCCGAGAAGGGCCTTCGCACTTGACTCTCTTTCCAGATTCCAGGGATGGGATCGGAAGAGTTCGGAAAGCTACCCTGGGAAACTTGACTGCCTAACAAACGAAACTCCGCTGGAGCCCTTCCTCATCCCTATCTAGGACAGGATGAAGTGAACTCGCCCCAGAGGGTTTGAAAGGGGGATGAGGTGATCGGGCGGTGACATTTTAATGCAGGGCTAGAGCTTTTGAGGTCCGCTAAAAATTCAAAGGGAGAAGAGAGAAAGAGAGTCGCCCCGCTTGGGTTAGCATATATACAGTATATTCACACTATATATATATCCATTCATTTATCCATCCATCCATCCATCCTTTGGAATTTTGACTCCTTTCACAATTGATACCCTGTGTAGATCCCTTGCCTGTTACCAGGGATCGCTCTGTAGCAAACAGAGTTATTGCACAATTAATGTGATTTTATTGCATCTCCTCCTCCTCCTCCCCCTTTCGCAATAACCAATTAAGAGATTTTAGAAGAGAAAAGGGAGATAAAACTTAGATACAAATAGAAACTGCGCCCTCTAGCGTTCATTTGGAAGTCTTCCACAGGGAAGGCATTCCGATTGGTACTTAGGCAAAAAAGTCGGAAAGAAAAAAAAAATCAGCCAGCGGGGATTTCAAAGCCTTTGTTCGTAGAAAGAGCCGTTTGGTCCCTTTTTATATCCCAAATATGTGGAATGGTACACAACTGGCATCTTTTCCTTCCAAGCAATGAAGGTATAAATCCATTGGCTTACAGGCGGGTGCATCAACCTTCACCGGTGTCCATAGATTCCTGAACTGTATAATCACTGCATTTAAAGAAGATGGAGAGCTCACTTTTATCAGTATTTTTTTTAAAAAATGACCATTTTAAACTGAAAAAAAGTTACAGAATATATGACAGGCAACAAGGAATGAACAGAAGGCCTTTCAATAGGAATGGCCTGAAGCTTGAGATGATATTAAACAGAAGTATGTCATGCTTCTGAATCTGAATATTTTTCCTGTTTTGGTGTCTGCAAATACAGCCCTTTTTTTCCCCTGAAAAAAAATACAAAAGATACAAAATACAGCAGCAAAATGCTGGAGGAGATTGTATTATCTCAGTCCTTAATTCAGATCTAAAATATCAATCTGATTTGATAAAGAGGAAATGTATCCAGCCCTTCAGAAACACCAGCTGATGGAAAGGAGTATTCAACAGATTTGTGATGCTTAATGCAAGTAGTTGACAATTAAAAAATTATATTAGCCTTTCTTTGCTGGTATTTCTGTTTACCAAATACATTTCTTTCAAAAGCAGAATAAAATGTGGATATTATTAGCAGCAAATCTGTTCTTTTGACTTTGTCGAATGCAGTTGACTCAAAATGCTTTTTACAGTTCCACCAGAAATAAGTGTAATTTATATCACTGGAGAAATATTAAATATTGAATATTAATAAAGAAGAAAGATTAAATATGTCCAAATGGAAGAAGAGTTTTACGACAATTTAAAAATTCCCTGCCTTAGAAAGTTGGCTCAGCAAATGACACCATTTTGAAAGAGTTTGGGTCCTGCCTGAAAAATATGTCAGCAGCACACTTTGCGATAATAGATGGACATTCATTCTATGGCTGTGATCACAAGTAAATCATAACCAGAAATGCTGTTTCAAGACCAAAATGCAGAATTTCTTGTTCGCAAAATAGGGACTTCTCAGCTCTTTGATACTCAGTTCTTTGCATACCATTAACTGCTTAAAATTTGGCGGGAAAACACCCAAGAATGATACAGGAAGTTATCCAATACAGAAAGTTACCTACCATGGTTGATTTACTATCATGACATAAGAATGCTGCTGGACTTGTAATTGCAGGTGCTTTCCATCTGTATTTGAGGGGTAATTTCATTTATGCTATTGAAAATCTGACATTTCTAAAGAAAGGACATGTGGTTAAAGGAGGAGAGGTGATGTGTAAATAGATAGGGAATACCATGTTCCCTGTTCAATACTGCCTTGAAGTGTTCTGTTTTTTTGAATATTAGTAATGTGCCACAATTGGTAACATTTTTGTGTGGTTTCCTTTCCTTGTAATGCTGCAGGCAAGAGAAAGTTGGAATTGTCTGCCACGGGATAAGTATGACTCATAGTCCTATTTTTATGGTAAATCTTCCTTGCCTTTCTTCTTCTCCCTTGCTACAAGTTAGAAGTGTAATATCTCATGGATGTTCCTGGGGAGAAGATAGGTATATTTTCCATCAGTAAAATTTATAAAAACAACTTGGTCTGACTAGATAATTGGAAGCCCTCCCCACCATTTACCCGAATGGATTTGACATTATTTCAAGCCTGAGGGCATAAAGCACATATTCATATTGCCCTATATTCACTTGTTCAGCAAACTAATTTAGCATTTATGAAAAACAGTCAGTTGGCTTTAAATGCAGAAATGTTGTATAACAAATATATATATACATGTATGTATGTATATGTATAAATAAGCATTTAAAGAGGGGTGTCTCTCAGTGTGGGGCTATATTTATGTTTTGGATTGTGTTTATAGCATTATTACTGTTGGTCTTCGGAATTCACACATAGGAGAGGATGGAGCACAATCCTTAAATTACAATTGACTAATTGCTGTATGGATTCCTCTGATGGTATGTGTGTATGTGTGCTTTTATTAAAATAACTATTTCACCTAAAGGAAAGGGCTACAATCAATTTGATTCATGGATAATAATGTTAACAAAAGCTTCGAAGTATAAGCCTATTTAGTAACAGTAGGATAGATTTCCAAATAATACATATAAAACTGTTATTTGGGGCTTTACTTTATTTTTAGAATTCAGCTCTGTATATAGAGAGAGACAGTCCTCACCGGGGAGTTCTATTGATTAACTACCCAATCAGCTTCTTAGTGCCAATTTCTATTATGAGACAATGATCTTTGTGTGTCTGTGGGTGTGGATCTGTGTGTGTGTGAGAGAGAGAGATGCTATTTACAGGGACCAGATCACTATAAGATGCTTCATTTGTCAGCAGTTGCTAATCAGAATGGGAAGTTGGTTGTTTTTCACAGTTAATTGCATCTAGGATATTGTTCAGAGGTATCAGCGGGTGTCAGTGGGTATATGTAAACAAGGATTTGTGTGAGACTAAACAGCAGTCCTTTGAATGCCCCTAAGGAGAAGCTAGGTTGTTGAAGCACTGGTAAGGGTTAAAATTCTGTAGGGGTGATGAGTTATCAGTAATAAAGAACACTCTAGGTCTCTGTATACCAGAACTCCATTGAATGTCGTTAGCATAATCCCCCACCCCACCCGAGATTGCAGTCATCTTTTCTTCAATCTGAGAGGCGAGATTCTAGGGATCACTCTAGTTTCATACAGCAGATTGTGTGATCACATGGTAAGCAAAGGTTATAACGCTAGAGGGGATTTAGCAAAATAGTCCTCTGTCAGTTTTTAACACTTGTGTTAGAACTGATCAGATACGAACAGAAGAAAAAACCTGGAAGAAAATCCTACTTTATTCTTCTTCATTACACTAGATGTTCAAACATGAAAGTTTGATTTTAAGAAAGCTCAAGTAGAAATCTCCATCTCTCAGTCATAACTATTTGGATGGCCTTGACATAAAATTCAGTTCCACAGAAATGTATTTAGGATGGAAGTGAAACTATTCAAGTTCATTTCTACATTAAAGTGATTATTCCATCGTGCTCTTATTTAATGAAGATCTGTATCTCGTGAGTTGCAGTCTACAAATGCAACATGCAGTGCATTCTGCTGTTATTAAAAATTATCATGATCCTTAGCATATGATCTTTAAGCCAATATCTTTTCCTGTGTCAATGAGAGCTCATTAATAATGAGATACTGCCGACTGCTAAGCTATGCTACGTTCACTCTTGCCAAACCATGACATTTTTAATACATTAATAATATGTCTGAAACGTAATGGAAAACTATTAATCACACCCAGGACAGGTGCCAGAAATTTAAGCTGTAATTGGCTGTTTCTTGTCAAGCATGCCAGTCGCATGTTCTGATGCTTGAATCACCTGCACAAAGGTTTCAACTTTTCTCTTGTCATCTTGTTGAATGAGATCAGTGTTATACTCTATAATTCTATGTAATTACCATAATCATGACTTTTTACTTGCTTCAACAATAATTCATTATCTAGGGAGAAGAGTATACTCTAGAACATTTGCACCAATGTTGGATTTTAGTGCAAATCTTCTGCCATCTTGATTGTTGCTTTCATCTATTTGCATCCTGATATGAGTCTTCAATTATTTTATTGTAGGTTGTTAAAATACATGCTTCTCGGAAGTGAAACTGTATTGGAAGGAACTGGACTTAATACCACTATGAAATGGTACAAAAATATATAACTTCTTCGGAATTCCTGAGATGCTGTCCTTGGCAATTTGTTAATATATTGTACAAGAGAAGGAACTATTTATTTCTATTTATAAATATTAATTTAAAATGCATGCTTTCAGTCCAAGTAGTCATTTGAAATGAACCAAATCTTATTTCTGAATGATCAGATAATAACAGATGTAAGTTGGTGATCAGTAGGTAAGATAAAAAAATGTAAAAAGCAAACAAAGAAATACTTTGAAGCTGAAGAAAATGACATGGTTTTTAAAAAGTACCTTTGAGCTCTTTAAAATTCTAACTTTGCTACCTTAGGTAGTGGAGTTTGGTATACCTCATTCCTGAAAAGAAGCTGAACTTTCTAATAGAACACTGGTTTGTGAAATAAATAGGAAACTCCATGTGTCCATAAGGCAATTATTGTAATTTGCTATGGAAACATTATTCAGCCATCTGTTGGCATTGCATCAGAACTATAGCTAGTTTCAGATGCAAGATAATGTTATATCTGAATAAAAGGAACCTCTTTACAGATTCGCTGTGCATGCCAGATTCTCTCTGCCTGAAAGTAGGCATTTTTGGCATGAGCTATTATGCTGCACAGGTCACCAAAATGCTGTGTTCTTTTTATACATGTGATATCATAACTCATTTTCTTAACTCATCAGATCATCAGATCCCAAATAGGGAAAAAATTTTGGTTTTGGGGAAACAGCACAACTGCTTCCAGATGTTTTCTGCCATGCGTAGGAATTTAGTAAGAAATTAGTGTGATTCCTTAAAACGTTAATTAGGAATATAATAATATGACTGCACACTTACTTTTCAGTGATTGCATGGAAATGGCTTATTACTAAATAATTATTAAGATAATACTTGGTAAATATTGCATTCTTTTTAATAAGTTAAAACAGTTAAAAACCCAGGATGCTGTAATACTTTTGTCAAATGTTTTTGTTAGAATTTGTTCAAGATTGATATAACCAAAATCTGTATACTCCAGTGATCTGTTATTTCACAAATGGTTAAGATCTTTAATATGTTTGTCATAATTTACGTGGCATAGTTTGTAACTCAAACAAATGTGCACAAATTCATTGCATACAGGGGGGAGAGAGAGAGAGATTGATCCCTGTAGACAATTCTTTTATCACAACTTAATTAAAATCTGGTTAGAGAGGAAAGTGTTGAGGTTGGATTAAGCCTGAGGGTTGTCAAGTAGCCATGCCTTGTGTTTAAACGCCTTGCAAAGTTGACAGAGGTCAGTGCGAGAATTTCTTTGATGTGCCTTTTCTATCACTTAAATTATCACCGAGCATTTTATGTCCCGCTCCAGTGAACACAAGAGGGTAGATGGGGAAGATTGCTTTCTCCTGTGGAAATTGACATGTAAAGGGACTTTAAAATAACAACAACCAGCCAATCTCTATAAGGAATTATTATTATCAGCGGCAAATGAGCCAACTGTTATCTTTGTCATTAAACACAATTAAACAAAAGGAGAGCTCTTCCAGTACGAATGAGAAAAAAACCCAAAGAGATAGAAGTGGGCTCATCAGATCACTTATTAAGCTAACAAAAGCTGAGATGTGTAACAGATATTTTGAGCTCTCAGAGGTCTTCTTTTGAAGATGAAAAGCATGCAAGTTGTTGCCTGTCCTTTGTCATTGCAATAAAAGCTTTGACACCTTTGGTAGACTGGGGATTGTATCCCCGATTTGGCTATGAACTATGCGACTGGTTTGAGTGCTGTTGCTGGGCTCAGGTTTTGACAAGATGAAAGTAATGTGATAGAAAGATAGATAGATAGATAGATAGATAGATAGATAGATAGATAGATAGATAGATAGATGATAGATAGATGGATGAAAATGAGAGTTAAATCTCTCATGTCGAAATAATTTTGGTGATGAGTAATTTAGACATTTGGTTTGTTTTAGAAAAGTTCCTCCTGTAAAGGTTACCCCGTTTTTTCCCCCAATTTACCTTTTATTGAGCAAGGCCCTCAAAATGTCAACATTTCAAATATTTTCTATTGCATTGATCCTGGAACCATAACTCTTACTTTTATTGTTTCTAAAAGGGTGTGGTGCCAGAAGAAAAGAATGATTGATGACAAACAGACTGTAAACACTCATCATTTTGGCCCATCAGCTGATTCATCAGTTTGGCTGGCTGTTCCTCATGAGCCGGAAAAAAGGAGGATCGCTCGGGATTATTGACGGTACAGCTGAGGCCTGGCAACACTGCTAAATTGTTACCTGATTTTGAACATTATTTGCATAAGTGATTAAAAGTCCTGAAACTCCTGGGAATGTAGTAAGCATCTTTCACTTGGCTTTGAACGTCGTATAATATGCTTGGCTTCCACCAAAGTTTCCAAAATTAAAAACAACAGCTATTGTAACTTTTCTCCTTTGGAACATATTTTGCAATAACGTTGCCTCTCTCCATGTATATTTATGTATAATAAAGACTGCACTTAGTTCCATATTGGTGATTGCTGTCAAGGCACGCGAAAGGATATAGAGATGTATTTGTCAAGATTCCTGTCTCTCCATGCCCTATGGGTTACTGTGTCTTCGGTAATGCAACATTATCCTTCAGTTTGGGGACATTATGATGTGTGCAAGACCCAGATTTATATGGATGAAGACAAGATTTGGGATTATACAGCCTGTCAGCCTGAAGCCATAGATATGATGAAACACGTAAAAGTAAACCTGGAGCCACCTAATATAACATGTGGAAATCCACCAGAGACCTTCTGCGGAATGGTAAGGCAAAAAGTATAAATCTTATCTTTAAGCATAGAGCATAGATCTCTCAGAGAAACAGAATAATGTCTATCTACTGTATCAAGACCAACATCTTTAGTTTAGGACTGGCCAGCATTGTTTGTCATGGGACTGAAAAATGTCCAGCAGAGAGAAAGCATTAGAAGCTTTAAAGCTGAAGGGTTAAGTAGTCCATTTAGGTTTACTTGAATGAAGGAAAGTGGTTCTTGAGTCAATGGTACTCTTTTACTGCTTTTTTTTTAGGCCTCAGAACCACAGACAGCCCTCAAATGACTGCATATATTCATAAGAACCCCCACAAAGCTTATTATTACAATTTCAACTTTCTATTAGTCGGAAAGAAAAAGTATTAGTTGCCCCTGTAATAATCCTACAAAGTATATATAATTAATCAACTTAATTTTATTTACATTTAACTTAAATCTGTTTAGTTTGTGTTGTGCCTATATAATTTTTAAAGTTTTGATTTGGCTCAAAAAGCATTGTTGTTAAATTGGATGATAAATTAGTTTTTGGTATTTTCAGCTTTTTAAAGATTAAGCCATGAATGATTTTTGGATTTCTGAACTGTGCCAGGTAATATTTTATATTAAGACAATGGCTTCTGCAGGATTTGCGTGGCTTTTAGGAAAATAATCCAGCAACCTGTAGCTATAACAGTTGGGTTTTTCAGAGCTGATTAAAATGTACCATTTTTTCCTTAAATATACAGTATTTGATTATGTGTTCCTGCTATTTTTTTTCTAACTGAAAACTGAAAATGTGTTTCTCTGACATGAGCTGAATATTGCATACTGAATAGAGGATGGCTCTCTAATTCGGGTGATCCTTCTGAAAGAATAAATGGGGGGGGGGGAGTGACAGGTTCAGTCAAAAAGCCTGTGCACTGTCCAGCATTCATATCTTGTCAAACTGAGATTGACAACTCCAGCTGAAACCAGTCTTGGAGATTTCATTTCCTCATAAAAAATATGCAGGTGGCATTTTGTACATGTATGCGTGCATTTTTGCATTTGTCTTCATATAATTTGTAGAAGCTATTCAAAGGACAAGACTAAGACAATCTCTCCCACGTTCCCCATCTATCGCTATTTAAAATGAATAGTGTTTAAAATTAGGTGGCCCTCTATAGAGAAGAAAGATTTTCGCACTCAAAACAACTCATTCTTGCACACAAAAACATACAAATTGACGCACATATTTCCATTCCCTCCTTCCAGCAGGAATAGGAAAAAAAAATATAAACTTCAGGATGCTGATTTTGTGAGAAGAAGAATTTGCACTGGGAAGGAAAGAAAAGAGAAATCCATGAAGAAAAGAAGTGAAGGGCAGAAATAGCTAGACAGGGAAAAAAACTCATTTTGATGTTATAAAAAGGGTAAACATTCAGTGGCAGCAGGGGTGAGCCTCACATCTCCAAGTTACTAATTTTGGAACACAAAAATCTCTAGTCTTTTGTATCTTCTGCCCATTCATGTTCTTTCAACAAGTTTTCAGTTCTCGGTAGACATAAGAAGAACCCAACAGGATTATTAGGCTTTTTGGGTATTCTCCTTTCTGGGTAGGGAGGGTAATCTAGTGATTTTAAATATTTAAAATAAAATAATAAAATAAGTCACTTTCATGTGAGATTTATGACTTGACATCTGCAAAATTATTCCTGCTTCAGAGACTGTGCTCTCAAGATTCAGAAGCTAAAAGAATGAATGGAGATGTAATCCAGATGCGTTCCCTAATTTATGTGCAACCAGCAATTCAGATGGTCATTTAACATCTGTCATCTTGAAGCAGATAATAATTAATTTTATAAACTATTTACATAAGGACTATGTTTGTATACTTTGTAAACTACTTCAATATTAAACCTCAAAATCTTAGGACAAAGGCAGAGGAAATGGACAGAATAGGGAATGGAATTGCATAGGCTAATGCTGTAATGATTGATTACTCATAACATGTTGTACATCAATTTTGACTCAACCTATACGCTGTCATATTCTGAGAGCAAAGTAGCACACTTCAGTCAGAAGCCTCGTTGAGATGAGTAAGATTTCCGCAAGAGCAATGCTAGACACGGCACTTAGTCATTTCATTTGGAATAGGCAGCAGAGCAGCCTACTGGATTGTACTCATCTGTGACCCACTATATTTGAATTATCGTATACACTTATGAAATGTGAAATAAGCTTTTCTGGAGAACTGTTGGAATTTGCATTTTTGTAGAAAGACTAGTTCATAAGTAGAACATAATGCTGTGCAGATCTCCAGGTTAAAAAGCTATCAACCAGTGTCAAATAATACTGATCTATATAAAATTACAGTCTGATTTGATATAAGGAAACTTTATCCAAACTATTTGATCAGGTAGAAAGGAATGAGATCTATTTAATTTTGGACACCTGAACTTTTTAGGAATAGTTTCCTACCAATAATGAAAGACAAGCATGGAACTTTCACAAGATTTTTTTTAAATAACGTAAGGTATTCCAAATCACATAAATTAAAACAATTTAGATATGATAGATTGCATTTTCTTTAAAATACACCTGGAATTCTTCTGATAGGTTGCCTTTCAGTAGGGTCTTCGGTACCTGTGGCTTCAAAAAGCAGAACTGTATTACTCCCAAGTTGCACCTCAGCAGGAAGAATGAACTGGGGTTCATTAATATAACATGTATTGAGACTGGCATCTCTTTGAGTCTTGAGTTGCCAATTAAAATTTTGAGTGCAGTGGCTCTAAAAATTGTGAAATGTGTGAATTGTAATCTACATTTATGATCTTGGTATATTTCATTATGCCTGTGACAAAGAGGCTAAGGAATTCATTCAGCAAATATTGCCTGGAAAGGCAAGAACTGTAGCAAGATTCCCTATTGTGTTGTCTAGTCAGCTATATTATTTAAGGAGAGAAATTTTGTGCTCAAAGTTCTCCTGAGTTTTGTATGTATTTATAAGCTAGGGTGATACATACAGGCAATTTCACTATATGAGATCATTCTTAGCCCATGGCTAGATATAACTAGTACTTCTATCTGCTTTTCAGGAAAACAGAAGGAATCCTAAGTCCCTGCTGTTCAAGAGTGGGCTAGTTAGACTTAACCTTCTAGGTTAAAGCAAAGTAGAAGGCAAATTCTGAAAGCACAAATATATTGATTTGATAAAGACTGGAATAAAACAAAATATGCTACTCAACCAAAGCTCTGCTAATTTAAGATCCTAATGGATCCTACTAATTCCAGATCTTCAAATAAAAAAATATGTAGATGGGGGAACTCTTTTTTATATCTGCTGTATATTGAATTTTGGTATTTGCATATATGGACATTTTTGGTGTTTTCTTAGATATTTATCTGAAAGGAAAGATACTGTAGAGAAAAGACTGGGAGGTTGGCAGAGATAAAGAATAAGGCGCTACTATCTGCAAGCTGCCAATGTTAACCTGTAATTCACAAAAAGCAGAAGACTGAAATAATGACATATAAAAAAGAAATGGTGCTGTTCAGACTCCCACAAATCTTGGCTAACATAAAGTAGAGCAGCAAGGCAATTTACAATAGTGTCATTATCCTTTTTGTACCTGTTCATATGGAGAACTTGAAGGCACCTGCAGATGGACATATATGTTTGTCTGACTCTAGGAACAGAAGTGCTGAGGATGGCAATCCTTCAAGTGCCACTGTGGATTTCACAGCCAATCAAAACTAAATTAAGAAACAAAGGTTATTAAAAAGAAAGTAAAAGTCTTCCCGCATGTAATTTTGGCACGGTGTTATGAGTTGAACCTCCAATGTTTTCCTTAGAGATTTTCAGCATCATTAATACTGTGTGGCTTTCATTACCAGTACATTTGCATTTGTTGAGAAAAAAATTACAAAGTAAAGGACTACCTGGGATCATGATGATGTTTACTGAATTAATTAAACTATCAGATACCTTCTAACAGATTTGTTTAGAAGGCAAAATAAAAATGGGGTTTTATTTGGAAATGCCTTAATAATACATGCATGCCTTCTGCAGAACAAGGAATCAATACAGGGCTGCTGTGGCAATATCAAGAACAAATCTACTTTGAGAGGCTGCTAGCTGGTAATTTTTCCCAAAGAGGAAAATAACCAATTCAGATGTGACGCCTCCCATTTTCTTTACAAAAACTCTTCAAAGTGTGAGCTTTACCTTCTCCCATGCTAGAAAATGCTCCCAAAATAGACTTGTATGTTTTCATGAATGAAAGTCACACAACTTCTAAGTATTGTATCAGCATTATATTAATGGCTGACCTTTTTTTTTTTTGAGGCTGTTTTCTGATGTTATTTATTTGTTGGGTTTATTTAACAAGTTTGTAGGGCAACCTATCTCAACAAAGCAAGAAAAGATGCATGGATAAAATAACACAATTTAAAAGCTAGAAGGAAACACATTTTTTTAAAAAAAAACTGAGGCTCCTTGTAAAACTGTCACACAACACAGAAAGGATATACATACTGGGCTGCCCTAGTGTGTTGGTTTGCTTTTTTTATATAGTCAAAAGTGATCGTAAAGTTTTAGTACCTTTTTAAAACTGGGCTTCGAGGATTATGAGCTGTGTGTGTTTTCTGCAATGTTGTAAGGTGAATGATGTATGAGTAAAACCAATTAAGTCATTTTCTTGTTAGGTTGAAAAACTGGAGTAATCACATTTATACGCATGTGGCAATTGAAAAAGTTTGCCATCCCTTTCCAACGCTGCATGATTGACATTAATTTGGGCCCACATCGAAGCATGTAGCATTTCCTCCATTGTGACCAAAATCTGGTCACTTAGGATTTCCTAGCTGTACATGTGTAATAGTTCTTTGCTTCATTCAGGCATGAATTAGCTACTGACTTTGATTGACATCTGCTGTAGTTAGAACTGAATGCCTATGCTTAGTATCAGCCATACATATATTTATTGGATTTATATCCTGCTGCTTCTCCAGAATAAGCCAAACAATACGTCTATGAAGTCAGTTGAGCTGAAAGTTAGTTGAGTAACTGAACAGAATAGAATAACAGAGTTGGAAGGGACCTTGGAGGTCTTCTAATCCAATTCCCCTGCTCAAGCAGGAGACCCTATACCATTTTAGACAAATGGTTGTCCAGTCCTTTCTTAAAAGCCCATAGTGTTGGAGCACCCACAGCTTCTGAAGGCAAGCTGTTCCACTAATTGATTGTTCTTACTGTCAGGAAATTTCTCCTTACTTTTAGGTTGCTTCACTCTTTGTTCTGTTTTCATTCATTGCTTCTTGTCTTGCCTCCTAGTGCTTTGGAAAATAGGTTGATCTCTTCTTCTTTGTGGCAACCCTTTAAATATTGGAACATTGCTATCATGTCACCCCAGTTCTTCCTTTTACTCATTTCCTGCCACTGTTCTCCATGTGTTTTAGCCTTTGGCCCCTTAATCACCTTTGTTGCTCTTCTCTGCACTCTTTCCAGAGTCTCAGCTTACACACACACACACACACACACACACATATATATGTATATACATGTATATGTATGTGTGTGTGTGTGTGTGTGTGTGTATAGTGGTGACCAAAATTGGATGCAGTATTCCAAGTGTGGTCTTAGCAAGGCATTATAAAGTAGTAGTATCACTTCTGGTGATCTTGAGTCTATCCCTCTGTTAATGCAGCCTAGGATTGCTTAAAGTCAACCTGTCCATGAGTTTTCATGAGGGAGGGTGATTTAAATGTGTCTTAATACAACCATCCATGGCTGAAGATGTATATATGACAGTGTTTCACTATACACATATGTAATTTATATAGGCAGATGCTTATGCAGATGGCCACCGTTCTCTTTTTGGCAAGTGTACTATTGCCCTTTCTATGAAATAGGTAAACAGGTTTGTTCATCTTGTTATTTTAAATGCTTTTAAGAATTTTTAAAATATAAGATTTCAGTATCTTATCTACCAGCATTGCACTGTGAACTACCTTGAAATACATAGCAGGATGAAGATGGCATGTAAATAATTTAAATTAAATTATTTTTAATTTAAAAATCTAAACAAAAGAAGAAAGATACAGAATTATTGTAACACTTTATAGGGTAAGTGACTTGTTACGGGATGGTTTTGATTCCCCACAACAAACCACAGGAATTTAGAGAGAGAAAAACCCTGTGCTGTTCGCTAATCTAAGCTAAAGGAAAATAGTATTGGATTTTCCAATACTATTTTAAATAATGAAGAAATAATTATTTTCTTCAGCAAATAATTTTGCTGATCAGTGTTTCCAAAACAGATTAATTCCCAGCAAAGTAGAACCTGCTCCTTCCCAAATAAAAGTTGTCCTACACTCGTTATACAGGAGTTCATTGTATCATCTGCCTTCAGATTACTATATTTCAGTAAAATTCTTTATATTTCTTTTAACATTTAAATAGTTTTTCATGTGATGTGGGCCTCCATAGAGAATTTACTATGCTATGAAATGATGGAAAGGCAGAAATTGTACATACTGTGAACGTTCTATTTATCGTACCAAAGTGTCATATGTGATGTGCTTGGGTAGATGGATAGGCATATGACACCTCTCTATGCAAGTGTCAGTGATGTCCCACTGGGCTTATGAGTTGAGATATGGCAAGCTTCAGTGTTGCACTACATTTTTTTTTTGCTTCTGTATTATGAAGGATAAGTAAATAAAAGACATGAATTTGTCCAATGAATGTACCAATGAGATAATTATTTCTCATTCTAATTCTTTCATTGTTAATTTTGTGCTCTTTCGGTATACACAGAATACAGAATATGTTTGTTAATATGTTTGTTAATAATAGTCTATTCAGATTGGGGCTTTTATCTGTTGTTTGAAATGACATTTTAAAAATCATCAAAAGGACACTGGGGCGGGGAGGATTTGTGAACAAAAGTGAATAAAGAAATGAAATCATCTCTTACATATGAAAATTAAAGTTGTGCAATCCAGAAAAAAACTAGATTCAGCTATTTTTTATTAATGTACTTAAAAAGCCCCTCTGTAAACTATTAAGATTATGTTCTCATGAATTTGGTGCTACACACACACACACACACACATACACACACACACAGAGAGAGAGAGAGAGAGAGAGAGAAAGAGAGAGAGAGAGAGAGATTGGGACTCTCTTTTTAAAGAAAAATAATTAATCTTGTAATTAAAGAGACATTTCTTCCCAGATGATCTAAGAAAGCAAAATTTTACAAAGAAGTATTCTTCTGGGTTTAAACAGTGTTTTGCTGAGTCAAATCTTAGGGCAAATCTTATTTTAAGTAAAAGATCTGCTAAAGAAATCTGACACCCTGAATAGTCCATCCTCTCAGCCATTCATGGATGTTTTCCCCGGCAACTAACACCGGTTCCTTGACCTGTGTTGAGTCACATATTGCAATTTAATTTGGCTTCTTGGAATCTGCTTCTATTTTGGTGATCTGTTATATAAACTGGCATTGGCTATTTTTGACTTTCTGATCAACCACATCACAGTAAAATAATGACAGGCATTCAGCTCATCTGTTTTTTGTGCTTCCGACACTCCATCAAGGAAGAATATCACAGAAGACCATTGTATGGTCTTTCTTGACAAATTTACTTTTTAGAACTAAATATTTCAGTCATGAATAGAAATCAACATCTGTGTGATTTTGATACAGCCTTGCTACAAATTCATGGAAACATGAGATTTTGTCATTTACTTTGTGGTGGACTTGGATTAGGAGATGGAGGTGCTCCTAAGAGTCTAATAATTTCAATTCTATGGCTTTGGGATGTTTCCAGGAATGGTTGCTTCTAATTGTAATTCTACATAATTTATTTATTTATTTATTTATTGGTTCGATTTATATGCCGCCCTTCTCCGGAGACTCAGGGCGGCTTACAATGCGTTAAGCAATAGCCTTCATACTTTTGCATGTACCTGCTTAGTAGGGCTTTCGGGCCCCCCTAAGCAGTGTTCTTTTTTATACAAAGTCAGCTTATTGCCCCCACAATCCGGGTCCTAATTTTACCTACCTTAGAAAGGATGGAAGGCTGAGTCAACCTTGAGCCTGGTGAGATTCGAACTTGCAGTAATTGCAGGCAGCTGGTGCTAGTTAACAGCACTTTAGTCTGCTGTGCCACCAAGGCTTTGAGATTCTTAAAGAAAGTCTTGCTAAGGGTTTTTTTCATACTTATTTATCAAATTTATGTGATCGGAGACATCACTTCATTCATCCAGATAAGGACCAATATGTATAAGAGAGTCTACTTACGTGGTTGTGTAGCTTTTCAATGGTCCAAGGATGGGGTAAAAATGTATTGCTTCCATGTTGTATGAACCATTGATTCATATTTCACTATACTGCTTAAAATAAATCTGAGATTCTACAAGATAGAGAATATTTCTTTCTGTAAAGAAATCAGCTGAGTGGCAAAAGGGTTCAGCTATGGAAACATAATTTTCCAATCTTTACTCAATATTTTACTTTGAAAATTGGCAGTAATCTAGGATACTTTATTTAATGGAAAGAGGCAAAAAAAAAAAAAAGAAGAAGCTTGGGATATAAAAATGTTAGTCTCTTAAGAGCAAAAGGTTCAGCAATATCCAGAGGCTGAATATCCATAAACACATCATTTCTTAAGGTTATATTTTTAGTCCAATTTTTTTTGCCTCTAGAATTTAATAAATCCACATGGGAACTGTCACTTGGCAGTGACATTGTCTTGATATTTAAATCCTGACACTGTGAATGTAATTATAAAGAGTAGCCTTTGAATGAATTTTAATAACATGTATGCCCTATGAAGACAGTACTTTTTTACGCCTTTTCAGAGATTTATTAATCTCTTCCTTTTACTTATGGGCTCAGTTATTTTAAAGCTTTAGAGATCAGTCTGAAACTCAAATCTGTACATAGATAATTTAAGTCCTAACTATGGATTTCAGTATTGCAAAAGATAAGAAATAAAAACCTCAGGAAAAAAAAAGATAGATCAATTAAATCTCAGTAAAATTTCTGAAGGCTGCATCTGAAATCCAATTATAGAACTTTCCATGTGTATCACCCCAAAAGGTAAGATCATATATGCAGAAAAGATTAGATACTAATTTAAATCCTGTTTCTAATAGTTGAAAATATATGTAATGCAAAGGTGAAATTGTGCAATTATTATTGCACCCTAAGATTGATTTCGATCTTGTACGTGTTTCATTACCTTCCTTGATAATAAACAGAGAACTAATAGGAAGTGGGGCTTGTAGGTTCTTTAAAAAGCCAGCAAAAGTAACTTACTTAATATAATTATGATGTTACCAAAGAAGGTAACAAATATCTATAAAATGAAAACCAAATTTAGAGAACATCAAGAACACAAACATTAGCCCTGCTTAGATTAGATCTATTAAAAGTAAATGATTTGAAGGTTTGTTTTGTAGAAGGGGTTCTGCCTTAAACTTTAAGTCTAAAGATAATTTAGTTTATGAATTATACACGTGTATCTCTCCTGGTATTGAAAGCACCCTCATTTTTGTAATGGGATAATACATAGTTATCATAAGTAGCCTTCCCACATCCTAGTATCACTTTCTGTAGCAACAACAGACATGTGGCATTTACATTAGGACTCCCAAATCAAATTCCTAATGTTTCCGCTTATAATCTCGCTGCAGCTCCTCAAAATGCCTGTGTTTTTCCCCCCTATTTTTTATCCATTTTTAGTTAACCCTGATTTAAGAAGAAGAAAAAAGTGCTGCAGATTTTAATTACACATTTGTTCCTTTATGCCAGGAGGCAGAAGGAAAGCCTTTTATAACTAGGTAGTTAAAAAGCCATTAAAAAGGACTTTATGATGAGAAAAGCATTTTTGTGCAAGCATTTCCATAGTGCCTTCTAACATTTATATCTGTAATACTGTTGAAAGCCATCCTTTGAATTAATCAGTTTGATTCTTTTGATTCTTATCTCATCAGGAATCATTCATTTCACTGAATGTTAGGAACCGTGCTGCTCATAGTTCATATTTACAGAAGATTGAAGTGGCATGGAGCAGAGGGGGAGGGAAGGAAGGAAGGAAGGAAGGAAGGAAGGAAGGAAGGAAGGAAGGAAGGAAGGAAGGAAGGAGTTGAAGATAATTATCTAAAAGTGTCAGTATAATTTTTAAACATTCAGGCACTGTTGGAAATATAAAATAGACATAAAATTATGGATAGGAAGGAAGATTGATATGTATCATACATGCACCCATAAAAGAAAAAAAACAACTTGGCATTATTGTTACAGGCTGCAAACAATGGGGTTGGAAATTTGTCCTCTTTATTTTGATCAATATTTCAAGAATAGGTCTTGTTTGTATTGGAATAGGGGATTCCCCAGAAAATCCCAGGGGTTTCAGGCTGACTGAAGACTTGGGTGAAAAAAAATCTCAGGAAAAAAGTAGTAACAACCCACTTTGGTTGCTGGGATAAGAGCCTTATCTATTTCAGTATTCCTGCATGCTTAACAATGTCTCATCTGCACATTTCTGGGCAAACAAATCATGCTACTCCAAATCAATTTTGCACCTTAGATACAATAACTGCAGTAAGCATAATGCACATACTGTCGTCAAACCTACAGACTCTCCTAAGAAATAAAATGCTAATATCAGTCGTTGCATGCATAACTTTTAAGAATGACAGAAATAATTCATCATCACTATAGCTTGAGAGCATGTATGTATATCCTTGCCTTAATAGAATTTAGGCTACAACCTTACACCTGTTTATCTGAGGACAATATCTATCAAATTTACTTCTGACTAGGATGCTATAGTATAATATCAATAGAAGGCAATTAAGAAAGAGAGGCAGTTTGTTGTAGTTGTTAAGGCATTAGGCTAGAAACTGGGAGTCTCTGAGTTTTAATCCCTCAGCCAGCTGGGTGACCTTGGGCCAGTCATTCCTGCTCAACTCTCCAAAAACCTTGATGAGAAAACTGCAGGGACTAATCCAGGCAGGAGTAAAAAAAATATTGAATTAAATTTGAAATACTATCTCGTAAGAGAAACAAGACAAGAGTCACTAGATGGCATAGCGCTTTTAGGATTTAATATTTGATTATTGAAAAGGGATATCAATGGGTCTAGTATTGCAAATACTTTCGATATCATCACTAGATTTTCAAATTGTCATTCCATTCCATTTTATTTTGCTCTTCCTTTAAAAAATAATATAGAACTTTTATTCTCAGCAGTCTTGTGAAATATGGCTGAGTGTATTTGACTAATGGGAAAGAAAGGTTCCTCTGTAATCTCCAGTTTCCGGGTCATAGACAGGCAACCTGATGCTCTCCAGATATTTTTAATTCCAATTCATGCAACCCTTTGGCAGCTGTTACGATAGCTGGAGCTGGTCATGTTTGGCCAACTTGCCTGTTCCTGTTCTAATTAGTTGTCACTAACGAGCAGTGATGCCTACAACTGTAGCAGGCTGCCAGGTGGAAAAATTTTTCCATGATTTTTGCCTTGCACTGGGGCTAATTTATCTTCACATCTGCCTTTGCTACCAACATATAGCAATATATGTTGATAGCAACATATATTTTAAAGGAAGACACTTTATTACATTATCTATAAAGTTCCTTTCTTAGAATATGTTAAAATTGAACCTGGTTTTCTCCAGTTCTGGTGTCTCACCTTGGGGATTTGGCTATGATTTCCACAATCATATTTTTTTTGTATTTTCAGTGCCACAAACTAGGAGTTGTAATATTATATATTAAGGTAGATGCACCAGGCTGAAGAAGACTTTTCTATCCATTACAACAGTGTATCTAGCAGTCAGTATATTTTTTTATTATTATTCAGTATATTTTACTGATGCTTTTGCTAGATGTACAATTATGAAGCATTTATCATCATTACAAGTAGTGTAACTCTAATAAAAATGCAGAATGTGACATCTAAAGCTTAGGATGTAACACCCAAAGCTTCCCTCTATTTGATAGTAAGGAGAGAACAGAGACAGGAGAGAGATGCTGATGAAGGACGTAAAAAATGCATTGAGCAAAAACATATAAAATGTTATTGCAATGAGTACTGTACTTCTACCATATTACATTTCTTTTTCCTGATTTAAGCTTACCAAATTTAAACTGCCAGCTATACTGTAAAAAAGAAATGAGTTTTGAGACTCTTTCTTTTCAGCCATGATTTCTTTGTCGCTTGGGATAAAAGAGTTTTTTCCCGGAGCTGCAAAGAGGACATCTGATAAAATCTCTTTAAGCCTGTTCTGTATTCTGTTACCTAGATAAACCTTTTCTTGTAAGTTTCTTTAGCCTACATACTGATCTGTCTCCAGCAATTTTTGGAAACTTGTACACAGAATAAAATTAATGTAGCTCAGAGATTGTATCAAAACCGATAAAAAGCTATTACAGGTAATCCTCAATTTACAAACATTCGTTTAGTGTCCAAAGTTACAACAGCAATGAAAAAAAGTGACTTATGACCATTTTTTCACACTTACAACCATTGCAGCATCTCCATGGTCACAGGGTCAAAATTCGGATGCTTGGCAACTGGTTCATATTTATGATGGTTGTGCCAGGGTCATACGATCACCTTTTGTGACCTTCTGACAAGCAAAGTCAATGGGGAATCCAAATTCACTTAAACTGTGGCAAGAAAGGCCACAAACTAATTTGAGAACTGTCTTGCTTAACAACAAAAATCAATCGCGGTTCTAAGTTGAAGACTACCTGTATACGTTTTTGGGCAACTATATGTTAGTGGAGGTGATATGACACTCTCAGCTGACTTTTTTTTTCATCAAATATGGAGATACTGATGTATTCTCTGGTGAAAAATAATATATTTAAGTCATTTCTTACTGCATATTATAGGATTGAAAAGAAGGTGAATTTTTGGCTCTGGTAGCATTATTAACAAAGAATGCCAGAAGTCAGGGGACAGGAGTAAGCAGCATTAAACACAGTGCATTTTGCTGCTGTTGAATTTATCTATTAGACAGTTTGTGATTTCAGATATGATATGAGCTTCTGAACTGGAATTCAAAAGCTGGCTTGAAATTTAAATCTTCCTGCTGTTCCCAGACTTCTGTTTATTGCATAAAATAACTAGTGTGACCCAATATAATGTTAGAATAGTTTTAACCAGAGACACCTGTTGGAATTCACAGTTGCCACCACTACTCCTAAATATTATTCCAGATCAGAATTGAAAGATATCCAAATTAAAGGCTTATCAGAATCTGAAAGAAAGTACTATTTGGCAGGATGGTGCTTGAGCCTTTGATCGCTTGAGGCTCAACCATCCCACCCTCATGTTTTGCTGGTAAATAAAAACACCAAAACAAGCCATAACGATAGTCCCATGGCTTTTCATTATAAGGTTGGAGGAATTTCCCCCAGTGTGTTGAACTACAATTCCCAGAATTCCTAGCCAGCACATAATGTCGATTTCTGCATGTATTTTCTCTTGAAGGACACAGAATTGTTGGATGAGTATCAACCTGATGAATAGCTTTCCTAGTGATGAGGATAAGGTCAGCCTGGACCACAATTTGCAAACTTTGGAGTTTTCAAGTAACCTTACCTCTGCTATAAGAGAATGCTGTGGCACTGTGGAAGTGACAGACTCGTAAACATGTTACCATGTTTCCCCGAAAATAAGACCCTGTCTTATATTTTTTTGAACCCTGAAATAAGCGCTTGGCCTTATTGCCATGCACTCAAAAGCCTGATTGGGCTTATTATCAAGGGATGTCTTATTTTGGGGGGGAAAGGGTAGATATGCATACTGTTAAAAACAGACAGGAACTCTTGGGGATGTTTTCTGCCACCCTCCGTATCTCATATTTGGAACACCATCACTAACTATTGACAGGGAAGAAAGAGAGGGAAAAAGAAAGGAAAGAGCTTCTTAACCACTTTATTAACCAGAAGATAGGGAAATAGCCAGCTTTTCATTTTAATAAGATGTCAGCTATCACCCTTGCTGTCCTAGGCATCTTAATGCACCTGGCTGATTTGAGATTTGGAGCTTTGTCATTGCTCTGCAATGCATTTCTCTAATTTCTTTTGACACACGGTGTTTAAATCCCCAGAAGTATAAGAGGAGGTAGGAGAGATTCCTTCAGACTGCCTTGCTGTAAGTGTGCTCATTTGCATTATTCATTAAGGGAGAGCATTGATTTGCATCTCATTATGGCTGTCGCCGTTTTGAGGCAGAGACAGTTCTTGAGATTACTACATTTTTACGATATTAATATTGCTCATTAAGGATTAAGGTATTGCCTTCGCCCAGGTTTTGTCCTATATCACACAAGCTTCCTAGGGATGACATTCTTTATGTGAAGTGCAGTTCTCTACTGTTATATGCAGGCTATTTTTTTTATTACTTGGGTTTGTAGATATTGCACATGTGTGATGGAAATATCACTCTGCTAGTTTGTGCCTCCAATTAAACGGTAATTGCTGGTTGCTTGCTATTTTTATAAGGCAATACTTCAGATGCACATATCTCTCTAGTGGCAGTGTTTGCACACTGTTTAATAACAGCTTGAACACTTTCCGCTGCTTAAGGTTGTCTGGAACAAATGCCTGTTAAGGATTGCATGTATTCAATTCAATAGGACAGCTATTTGCTAAATTTGAGGATATAGATAAGAATTCATTCTCTCCTCCCTAACTCTTGTTAATGAACATATATTGTGCACCGCATTCACTCCCAGCTATTCATTCAGAAAACAAAGAGGGGTAGGTGGGTGTCAGAATTACATGTGCTATGCTCATTTTGTTTTTATTACAAGTGGCTTTATTGAACTGTGCCATGCTAGTTTATTTAAAGAAGCAAAATAACAGCTTTTGGCTTGTCTGTAGGTGTATGGGTTCTTCAAAAAAAATTAATGATAATAAAAGGAGTCAGGACAAAATATTCAAGCTGTACAGGAAAGTCTACATTTAAATGCCACCTCCCACAACCTGCTAACAATCCATTTCTCTTGTTTTGCTTCCCTAGTTGTGCTTCAGCCATTTGTTTGTGTGTGTGTGTGTGTGTGCGCATGCGTGCATGAAAGAGAGAGAGGGAGAGGGAGGGAGGGAGGGAGGGAGGGAGGGAGAGACGGAGAGAATGATGACAATGCTGAGTACTTAAAATGTCCAATTCAAAAACAAGATAATTTTTTACTCTTACAGGACGCCCTTCAAACAGAGCAAAGCAGTGGGAGCTCTATTGGCAATTCTTAGTTCTCCAGAACATATAAACAGGAATGGTGGTCCTGGAAATACCAGGATCCCAAATGTTTTAGAACTTTGAACGCAGTTTCAGCTCAGACTTTTTATTCCCATGTCAAGACCTGTAAAACTGCTGTTACAGTCTAGCCATCGTATTTCACACCAGCTGCAATGACCAAGCCATCTTCAAGGACAGTCCTATGTAGATTTGCCCAGAGTGATTGCACAGTTAAATATTTGTGTAAATCTCTGTACAGTATCTGCTATTTGCAGAGAGACCTTTCAAAATACATAGGAATCATTTGAGATGGGGGGGGGTTACCATACCTAAGTGAAACAGTTTAATATTCATTATTACTGTTAACCCAATCATATTCTGCCTGGGCTATCTATTAGAAACATTTTTCAATCTTTATTTCTCATTCCCAGATTGGGAGATCTTGAATAAAGCTCAAATCTGGACCATTTATCCTTTTTCTGGCACGTTTGAGTCCTGTCCTTTCTGCTAGAGATGTGCACAGATGGAGTAGGAGGTGAGGTTGCCAAAGATCTCCTTTTAGAGCTAGCACAACTTCTCACGAAAACCCCTGTCATTTCAAGGCTCAGTGGATACTGAACTGTGTGTTAGTGTATCCTGATGCAGGCGTTGTAATGACACACAGGAAATGTGCTATATTGTAATTGAAGAAATGAAAGTCTCTATGTAACTTCAGTTCTCATAAAGGTTTTGTGCAGAGAAAATAAGCAATTGTATTCACATGTATCTGGCCACAACACCAAAAAATGGGAAAAGCCAGTTCTTGAGAAATAGACATATATACCTAACAACTTGAGTGAAAATCAAGAACAGCTTATTAAGTAATTGGTCTGTGAACACTGAGAAAATAAGATCAAATGCATTGATTACAGGTCACATACAAATCTCTTCCCTTTCACTGAAGTTTTTGGAAGAAAACATATCATTGCTTTATGAGATCTGAATGCCAGAGCAAGGCTAAGATATATTGTGTGGCTGTAGGATTCCTGATAATCGCCTCTGATAGTTAATGGGCCAGGAATCTTTTGAAAAGTTTAACAAATCCCCATAATGTTCCTAATTATTACAGTACATTTTTATTTGGATACCAGATACCAGAATTTTGTGGATAGTTTCCACCCACATCAATCCACCTCCTGAGTGGTTGGTTAAAAGTTCTTCGTATACCAAAGAAAGCCCATCGTTCGAGAAAAATCTGACATGAATTTTAACTTAAAGTCCTTCCTGGCTTGACCCACTTGAGTTAACATCCTGTGGCTAAGTGTTGCTTTTGGCATATTTCTCACACTGTGGGTCAGGTCACATTCCTCTTTGAGATCTTCACAGCTGTAGAAAACCTAAGGATAAAAAGAGAATTGTCTCTTTTGGACAGATGTGGCCTGATGTATCTAGGACAGCTGGTGATAGCCTCACAAGTACATCAGTAAAAACTAAATTATGAAAGATACCCTAAAAATAGTAGCTGGTTTTTCAGTAAGTTGTTATCAGCTGCCAAGGTTCACTCAAGTTAATGAAAGTGGGAGAAAACAGGTAGCTCTTGAGTTACGACCACAATCGAGCCCAAAATTTCTGTTGCTAAGCAAGGCAGTTAAGTGAATTTTGCTCCATTTTAAGATTTTCTTTGCCACAGTTGCTAAATGAATCCAGGTGGGTTCTAAAAAAATTTTCTACTGGTTCTGTGGGCGTGGCTTATTTTGTGGGCATGGCTTGATGGTCATATGACAATTCTTTAGGATTTAGCAGAGGTACTGGTCTACCAGGCATTTAACTGCTTGCAGAGCTGTACCAGTCTACCCATTTGTTCTTGGAGCGTTCTGGTCTACCCATTTGTTCTTGGGGGCACCGGTCTACTCATTTGTTTTTGGAGTCACCGGTCTACCCATTTGTTTTTTGAGCGCACTGGTCTACCACCACACTGCCTTTTAACACTGATCAGCTGTAGGGCAGCCCTTTGAAGCCCTGCGGCAAGAGTTTAAACAGTTTTTTTTCTTTTAGCCGATCAGCTGGGATTCGGGAGGCAGCAAATAGATTGGGGGCAGGGCCAAATAAAAGGTAAGAATAACGCGGGGGGGAGCGGGAGGGCCCAGCTCCCGAACAAAGAGAACTGGTTCGGTGACGTCATATCATCACCGCTACCGGCTCAGCCGAACCGAACCGAACTGGGAGGAACCTACCACTGCTGCAGAGGTAAGTTAGTAACATGGTTGTGAAGTGAACCTGGCTTCCCCATTGACTTTGTTTGTTAGAAGGTCGTAAAAGTGGATCATGTGACCCCAAAACACTGCAACCATCCTAAATATGCATCTGTTGCCAAGCATCTGAATTTTGATTGCATGACCATGGGGATACCATAAAGGTCATAAGTATGAAAAATAGTCATAAGTCATTTTTTTCAGTGTCATTGTAACTTTGGAAGGTGACTAAATGAACTTTTACATGTCAAGGACTACCTGTACATAGAAATGTTGCTATTCTAGACCACTTTTGAAGTGGACTATGTACAAAATCTGATTTTCTAAGTGACTTTCGTTGCTTGAATCTTTATCCTCTGCCTTTGTTATTATGGTGGGTGTGCTAAACTCTGCAGGTTTCAAGAGACCCTTGCTTCGGAGACTGACACTGCAGTAGTTCTACTCTCATCCTATTTGTCTGGAGTAAATAAACACATTTAGCAGATTCTCCATATGCATTGTTGGATGAAGGCCAGGTCTTGCTTCATTTCTCAGCCAAACACCCACTGAAATGAGTGGCATCTTTGCCTCATTAAGGAGTTCATACCAGACCTGCAATATGGAAAATCCTAGGGCATGTTAATTTTGCATAACCCTTATGAAAGGAAGAATTCTAAAAAAAGAAGAAGAAGAAGAAGGCATGCTGTAATTCTGCAGCCCTGCCTCTTCGTTGTTCACTTCACATCCTTTGAGATGCCAACTTCCTTTTGACAAAACAACTCACAATTATTCCTTCCATCCTGAACCACATGACTTCATGAAGGAAGCTGCTCCAATCAAAAGCTCTGCCACAAAAGTTTGCTTCTGTTCCTTTGCAAATAAATCCGGGGGGGGGGGGGCATATTGGGATAACAGAGTATAGTATATCCACAGCAGGAATTGCCAAAATCAAAAGGAACAAAATAAGACAGACTTGGATTTTAGATTGGTCTTCCAAACTAGCTGGACAAGGTTACTTGGATTTGGAAGGAGATGTTGACATTACTTCTTCCCTGTCTCTTCTGGTAGAATAAGTATATAGCTCAGGTATGTTGAGTGAATTAACCATTCCTACAACAATATTTGGACATATTCCAGTTTTCTCCAGTTTGCATACTTTCAGATGAATTGGATCTACTATTTCCATAATACTTAACAAGATTGGTTAAACAGCAAGAATTTCCACTTTGCTTTCTGATATAGAGAGTTATAGGAATATACAATGCTTATTGAATGTGTTTAGATACTATACTGTACATAGATGACAGCCAATATGGTACGGTAGTTAAAATATAAGACTACCATCCAAGTTCAAACACGCATTCATGAAGCCAATCATTCACTTTCAGTTCAATCTATATTGTGGGGATAAGATAAAAGGAAATTCTCATACAAGCCATTTTGTGCATCTAAAAAGTTGTGGGATATAAATAATAGTAATTAATAATAATAATAATAGGATTAATAAATCAGATTATTTCTACTCCTATTTTTGCATTTTGCTACTTTGCGTCATTGAGACATATATACTGTGATCTCCATGTTTAGTTTTCCTTGTTTAAGCAAAGAGATTTTCCATACATTTAAAAATCACAGATTAATGAAAACATGTTTTATTATTCCAGGGTTTTACAGTAACAGACTTGGCAACTAACAGGATTCGAATGTATTTATGTTGCATTAGTTTCTATGCCTTGGGAAATATGAACAATAAACTAACAGAGAGGTTCCCTGTGACAATTGGGGTTATTTCTCCAGTTTCTTCAAGGATTATATAAATATTAGTAAATCACGTTTTCTTAGTGAACCAAAGTAAACTAGAAAGAGAAATTGTTCTGAACCAAAGATGATGGCTTTCAGCTTTCAGCTTTTGGATTTTATTTTAATTTAACATAGAATTAGATAGAAATAGAACTCTATTCAGAATAATAATATTGCTCTGTTCCTTGAAGAGTGTTTCTTAGAAGAAAAAGAAGAGAATTTGAAAGAAGAGAAAGAAATGTAGGTTAAGAGCTTGATTTTTAAAAATATATATGGATATTTTAGCCAGATTTTAGTTCTGACCCAAACCATTACAGTAGAACCTCGGGTCACGAACGCTTCTGACCACGACCAAATTGGGTTCTGACCAAAAAATTCACAATCCCCCCACCCCCACAACCTATTTCCCCTTCCGCGCCATTTGTTTTGTAAGTGCCAAATTTCCAAAATTAGGTTCAGGTCATGACCAAATCGGTTTGGAACCAAACTTAGGGAACGAATTATGGTTGTGACCAGAGGTTCTATTGTATATACTTTTCTGGAATGCATCTTCTTTAAAATAAAGACCAAAGAAAATGCTGCAGCACTGATCTTTGTCTACTTATTTAAATATAGTATATGACTATATGTTAATTACTACTTCTCTAATATCTCTTCTTTCTAGTTGAATTGAAAAGATTTGTGTAATTCAAAGTACTATTATTGAGAACTATAGTTTATTAATGCATTAACTTATTCCTTCTCCCATAGATGTTTTTGTCCAGTATTTACTGTTGCGAAATGCTAGGAGTTTGAATAGATTATGGAAGTATACAAGTTCAATAAATACATTTCTTTAATAAATACATTTCTTTGAATGCTGTCTAGTTCTAATGTGTTGGGGTGCTTGGTTAATATTGATATAA
The DNA here is from genome assembly GCA_012654045.1 of Ptyas mucosa. Lineage (NCBI taxonomy): Eukaryota > Metazoa > Chordata > Lepidosauria > Squamata > Colubridae > Ptyas > Ptyas mucosa. The sequence continues at coordinate 51,928,818 of WNWU01000004.1, forward strand.
TATCTATAAGGGTTAATAAAATGGAGCAAACAAAAACTATAATTAAAATAAATATGGTGTTGTTGTTTTTTATGTGACTTCATTTCACTTGTGCCACAGATACCTGAGAGGTAGCAGTTGAAATTCCCATCTTGTGAATGGACAACTGATGTTGAAAGATATTATTTTTCCTCAGTTGATCCAGGACCAAATCAGGGGGGGGAAAGAGCCTAATTCTATTTGTGGAACTTGAAAGTAGCCTATTTCAGAGTAACTTTGAAATTCTTCTTGAGCCCTTAACAACTCCTTTGATTTTTTTGGATTAGCAGTTCTGATTCATAGTTCTCACTGTCAGGAAATTTTTCCTTAGTTCTAGGTTGCTTCTCTGTTTGATTAATTTCCCTCCATTGCTTCTAGTTCTGCCTTCGGATACTTTGGAGAATAGGTTGAACTTCTTTGGGGTAGCCCTTTAGATACTGGAACACTGCTATCATGTCACCCCAGTTCCTTTTTTCAGTAAACTAGCCATACCCAATTCCACCAACCCTTTTTTAAATGTTTTAGCCTTCAGTCCCCTAATGATTTGTGTTGCTCTTCTCTGCACTCTTTCTAGAGTCTCAACATCTTTTTAATATCATGGCGACCAAAACTGGATGCAATATCTGTTGTTGAACTGTATGTTGTTTTGAATTTCGGCATATATTTGCTGAATGAGGCAGAGCATTCACAGCACCGCAAGATGAAATCTATTTGCTGCTTACCGCCTCACCCATTATTAAATTAAAAATGGCCCATATGTCACAAGGAATTCTTCTGTGGTCATTCAACTTCTGGTGACTATATGGAGAAATTCATATTGCTTTCCTGGCAACAAAATAAAAGTAGTTTGCTATTGCCTCTTCCCAGCTTTTCTTTGTTCAGGCTATTCTATAGCCTTAGGATTTTGTCTCAAATCCCAAGTATCGAATTATTTTTTGCAGTATAAAAGTATGAAGTAGTTGGTATTCTTTGAGCTTAGTAGTTGGCTTGAAAACATTTCATTACCCAACTAGGAAACATCATCAATATGAATGAGTATGAGGTTTGCTCCTTGTTTATATTTAGTAGTTTATGCTGCTAGTTTTGGTAGAGGTGTAGTTAGCCTCTTCTATAGTTCCTTGATTAGGGTATTGTTTTCTGCCTAATTGTTGTTTGGTATTAAGCCCTATTTAACTGCAGGTTGACTGTTGGAAGGGATGTGTTCTAGTTTATTTGTTTCCATCTTATTTTTTTTTCTGGTTGTTACTGTCTCTTTTGAATGGTTTGTAAATATGGTTTATCACTATATGTCTATTGATGGTTAATTTGTCTGAATGTCACACTTCCAGGAATTCCTTAGTATTTTTTGATTTGGCTTGGTCTAATATGCTAGTAGTTTCTTAGTTGAAACTGTGGTTGAGTCTGTCTATGTGTTATATGATTAAAGAGTGTAGGATTAACTTGAGGCCGATTTCCTCTTTTCCAACCAATTATCATTTTGCCAGAAAAAATCAATGGTTAGTAAATGGGGAAACTCTTCCGAATTAGCATTTCATATACATTCATTTTTGTACCGAGCAGGATCACCCAATGATTAGAGGTTCAGATTATGCAACTTTAGACTGTGAATAAACTCTTTGAAAGGATTAGAATATTGTGGAATGTCCAATAGCTTCATGATCCAAAGGCCATATTTTATGGAGACGTGATGGATTATGCATGATGAAATAGAATTTGTTGTATGAGATGTAAAGTGGGTTTGCTCTCATCACCACATGTTGGGGATGAAGAAGAGACTTGTAAGATTGATCCTTACTCGAATCATATACAACACCTCTTGACCCCACATCTCAAGTTATATTATCTAATCCCTACTTATTCAGGTGACTTCCTGATTTCATAAAATGTGTAGAATTCTATATGGGTCTTCCGGGTACCTCTGACTAACCTAGAAATGGATATATGAGTAGCTTTATATACAATGGTTTTGTAACATTAAACATTTCTAACATTGTTAAAGCATTATGAGCTGGAAGGGAGGACAGGCAAGGCAAAGCTGAACGCTCTGAATAATATAACACTGAACAGTGCAGTCCTTGAATGATTTCATTGGTTGTATTTATATGTTGATGTTTTGCAAGCAGTATGAATAAATGGTTGGTTTTATGAAAAGTTGGGCTCAACAGCTAATTTCTTTTGGGAAAGGACCCAATGAGCTAATTCAATGCCTAACAGGTGGCTCTGGGGATGTTAGGAGGGATGTTGTTATTCCTTACTTCTAAAAGTATCTAACTAAATACTGGAAGATTTTTAAGCCACTACCATTTGAAGTCTTTTTTTTTTTAGCACTCTTAGAAGACAGGTTAAGAAAGGTGAGTTACGTTAAAAGAATTGTCTCTGGGGAATTGAAATTGTTGCTTTGATGGCTATGTTCTATCACTCTGTGAATTTTGCAGAGATTTCTATATAGTTTGGTAACTCTGTTATCAAACCTTTTTCCAGTCACTGGTATGAATTCTCTGTCCGCTAACCTTTGACTGAATATTTAATATCATCACAACTTCTTCAGTTATTTTAGAATGTGTCTGCAATTAACAGCTAATTTATTTCTCTTTAATTATCTTCACTTGCAGTTATGATACTTGATCATATTGGGACACTATAAATTCAGTTGGCTTTATATCCATTTTTAGTGTTTTTTAGATTTTTCTCTCTTGCCAAGGCAAATTGTTGCATTTTATTTATTATTGTATTGTATTTTATTGCCTTATTATCTAGTGACACTATCGTCAAATGAAATGAATGGTCAGCTTTCAGCACATATTTTATTCCAGCACATTTGTGAATAAACTCACTGTGATGTATATTATGAAATATGGCTTCTAAATATCCTAGAGCAGAGAATATTGGAATAGAATTTTTCATCTTCTGCATTATCAAACTGCCTTAAAAAAAAAAAGAATGGCTCACAAATAACTGATCATTCTGCAGAATTGAAAACTTATCACCACTTATTGCTCTTGGCTCCTATACTACCTACTGTACGTAGACAAGAAAGCAATAGCTATGACATGTTTTATTCTACGTGCTGCAGAAATAAACAGCGCTGCCCTATCTTTTTTTTTCTTTTTTTTTCTTGAAAACACATTGGGAAAAATGCATCGTTTTTCTGAATTGAGCGCAGGGATTTTTCCCTCCTAGTTTGATTTGAAATAATGACAACTGTAATGCCGCATGCCCCTCCCCTCCTATAAGCTCCCAACACCTTAATTAAACCAAGAGAGAAGCTTCTTTTTCTGGCTGTAGCCAAAACATGTTTCTCACTGCTGGAGAAATGCTTGGAGGTACTTTCATTAGAATCCCATTTCTTCCAGCCATACAGGTGCAATGAATGAAATTAATTAAAACTGTGGACATGTTTATCCCCTGCAGGTGCCATTAAAAGGTACTGGTAGAGATATTTTTCAAGTAATTAAACAGGCATTTTTCTGTTTCCTAATGAGTTATCAGTCTCCTCTTTTCTCCATTGCATCAAGCAGAATTCATCATCGCTGGGTGATCAGGGGACAGGAGAGAGCTGAATAGGAATGTATGACTGGAACAGCTGCGTTTGTTTTGATTCTTGCCTCTGTTGTAGGAGATCATAAGAGGTGGAAATGCTGCTTTATGCAGTATTTAGTAGAGAGATGGTAGCCTGAGAGTCCAAGATTGGTGGAACCGTAACTTCTTCTTTTCCAGTCCTTTAGAACATAGAGTAGTTTCTGACAGTCATCAGCAAATCCTCTCTATTTTAACATGGGAAACATCTAAAACCTATTGTGAACAGGTAGTCCTAAACTTACCATTACAATTGAGCCCAAAATTTCTGTTTGCGAGGCATTTGTTAAGTGAGTTTTGCCCCATTTTACGAACTTTCGTGCCATAGTTGTTAAGCGAATTACTGCAGTTGTTAAGTTAGTAACATACTTGTTAAGTGAATAGCAATAGCTCTTAGATTTATATACCGCTTCACAGTGCTTTTACAGTTCTCTCTAAGCGGTTTACAAAGACAGCATTTTGCCGCCAACAATCTGAGTCCTCATTTTACTCACTTTGGAAGGATGGAAGGATGAGTCAATCTTGAGCCTGGTGAGATTCGATCTGCCAAACTGCTGGCAGCCGGTGATCAGCAGAAGTAGCCTGCAGTACTGCACTCTAACCACTGCGCCACCACGGCTCTCCCATTGACTTTGCTTGTCAGAAGGTCACAAAAGGGGATCACATGACACCCCCCCCCCCCAAGACACTGCAATGATCATAAATATGAGTCAGTTGCCAAGTATCTGAATTTGGATTACAAGACCATGGGGATGCTGCAATGGTTGTAACTGTGACAAAGTGGCCTTAAGTCACTTTTTTCAGTGACGTCGTAATGTCAAACAGTCACTAAATGAACTGTTGTAAGTGGAGGACTATCTGTATAAGGGATATCTAGAGGGTGGGTTGTCATGGTCCAGGTGGCATCCAGGTTAATGCCATTGAAATCCTACTCCCTTGTTTACATTGATTACAACTGTAAAGAAGGGAGAGGGCTTTGGTGATACAAGTGCTATCTTGAATTTATTGACGGCTTCCCTCAAAATATAATTTTGAGAAAAATACAGACTGAACCTAGATTTAAAAAAAGAACCACCCTTGAACCTCAGAAAATCTTGCTCACTTATGCATTTTGCGTATCATCCTGGGCATTGCATTTTCCTTTTAAGAAAAAAACATTACATGCAGTTCTTGTTCCAGAAAATATGGTCAATCCTTGATTTAATGGCATAGATAAAAACCTCACTGAAATATTTGTTACCGTGCCAGTTCCAGATTTTGAGTGACCTTAGGTAAGATCAATGGCCAAATTGGGGCACCAATATTCACAGGAGTCCTTCCTTCTTGTTAAAGAGTGATGTTGTTGTTTCTTTTGTACCTTCTACGGTAGTCATTAATATTTATTTAGAGGGAAGGACTAGTAGAGTGTTCCTCTTTCCTGTGTGTAGATATACCAGCTCTTTTAAAGAAGATTTTTTTTTCTTTTTATAATCCAGTAATCCCTTCAGCATAGAGTCAGGGCAACTAAATGGAGCTGAGCGTTTCCTGCCTGGATGCCCTTCCTGACACCTAGGTAGAGTTCGCAGCACATTTTCTCTTTGTACCCTGAGAGGAATATCTGCTGCTACCTAAGGTTGAACTTTCAACCTTCTGAATGGGAGGTGAGCATTTTCACCACTAGGTCACCACACCACTCTTTTAAAGAAGAACTGAAGGATAAAAATAAGAGTTGATCAAAAGGAGAGGGGGCTCAACTCCCTTTTGCCTTTTTAATATTTTTTTTTGACTGGCTTGCAGGCAGTGTAACAACTCTCCCATTCCTTCTTGTTTCTTAACAAGCAGTAATCTGTGTTCATTGTAAGAACTCTGCTCTTCCTTTCCCACCCATTAAATGCTCAAGGGGGAACAACTGTTTGCTAAAAACAGAAGGAAGAGCACTTTCATAATAAGATGCAGGTATCAGAAGTCAAAAGGACCTGCCCTGCCTTCTCCTGCAATGATAGAATTTGCAAAGAGTCCTTCCCCCATTCAACAAGGATCTCTAAAGAGATGCTCTCTATCAAGGAGAGACTACCATTCGTAGACTTTCCATATTCTCTAAGTAGCAGTAGGCAAGCCAGCTGGGGAAGTCTGCCCTTGCGTCAAGAAAACAGATGACATTGTTATCTCAGAAGAAAAGTGCTTTTGCTTGGTTTGTCCTTATTTTTAGTAAAGCTGCAATACAATAACACACTCTTAGCAGATGCTTGTGGGTCTTCCGCATTGATTTTATTTCCATGTCAGGGAGAAGTGCCAAAGTGCAGATGTTATGCCAGTTAAGAAGAGTTCTGTAAAGATTTTCCATTTGACCATCTCTCTCCTTGGTTTGTTGTTTTGAAAAAAGGAATCTTTTAAGATTCTAATATATATATATATATATTTGAAAAATACTGCTAAATTGTATCAGAGGGCTTTTTATATGAAGTAGTGGCATGACCTTGAAAAACCCCACATGGCTACCACAAGAATTATTATGAAAGTTGCAAGTTGCAGTCCAGCAAACTGATTATTAGGCACCCCATTTCCATGGGTAGGAAGACACCCAAAGGGAAATGTACAAGAATTAGGATGGGCATGGAAATAATGGGTTGTACATAACTCTTAAAAGCATATTTATGTTAAATAATAATGGAGTTAGAGTGTAAAGGGTTTATATTTCCTTTAATGCCCATGGTTATAAACATGCTTGGAAGACATTATGACAAGTATGTGGCTCCGAAGAACCATAGGTCTGGTAAAGTCAGGGTGGATTTGATTTAAATCAAGTCGATTTAAATCACAATTTAAATCACAATTTACATCACTAGTAAAAAAGGCTTGATTTAAATCAACTCGATTTAAATCATAATTTTTAAAGAGCAACTGTCATCTCTGTCCCACAGCGGCTCTCCTCTGACCTGTTGTTGACTCACTGACAGTCCCATTCACTTTAATGGGTCGGCTGGTGATGTGACAGTGACACAACAAGGTGAGAGATGTGGCAGGCAGCAGGTGAGTGGATGCCCGCTAACAGGTGCGGCCATGATGGATCTGAAATGACAGGTGCTCTTTATATTTATAAGCTGTTTATAAATATTACACACACACACACATATGTTTTCGTAGATTTTCACAGGTAGAGGTATGCAAGTTTTGGTGTATTCAGGTCTTTTCCTGTGTAAGATTAAAAGTAGCTTGGCGATGTTTCGACGAGGTCCCACTTGTCATCTTCAGGCTGCTGTCTTCAGCTTTGTGCTTGTGTGAGGAAAGCATGATCGGAGCTGCCATCTCTCTATAAATACTGGTGGGGAGGTGTGGGGTGCTGGCTTTGTTGCTGTGAGCGGGTTGGTTGCCTGTGTTGTTACATCTTGATTGGTTGATGGAATTGATGTTTGCAGATTAGTCAGCTGTTTCGTAACAAGATATTTATTTATTTATTTATTTATTTATTTATTTATTAAATTTATATACCGCCCTTCTCCTACTGGACTCAGGGCAGTGCACAGCCAAGTAAAAAACATACCAATACAAAATTTAAAAGAAATTTAAAAGAATTATACACTTTGGCCAAAATGTTTAAGATCTTCCAATTAAAACCCATTATACAGTTAAAAGACTAATATCTCAAAAAAAGTGGGGGTTACGCCAGCCCTGCTTGTTGGAAAAGAAAAGTTTTTAGGGCAGGGCGAAAAGCCTGGAGATCTGATATCCTTCGAATCTCCAGGGGCAAGTCATTCCAGAGGGCAGGTGCTGCCACAGAGAAGGCCCTCTCCCTGGGGGTTGCCAGCCGACACTGCCTGGCTGACAGCACCCTGAGGAGTTCCTCTCTGTGGGAGCGTACTGGCCAGTGGGAGGTTATTGGTGGCAGAAGGTGGTCCCGCAAATACCCAGGTCCGATGCCATGGAGCGCTTTAAAGGTGGTGACCAACACCTTGAAGCGCACCCGGAAGTCCACCGGGAGCCAATGCAGCTCACGCAGGAGAGGTGTCACATGGGAGCGCCCCATCGCTCCCATAATCCCCCGTGCGGCCGCATTCTGCACCAGTTGGAGCCTCTGGGTGCACCTTAAGGGGAGCCCCATGTAGAGAGCATTACAGTAGTCTAGGCGGGAGGTGACGAGTGCCTGAGTGACTGTGCGTAAGGAGTCCCGATCCAGAAAGGACGCAACTGGCGAATCAGGCGAACCTGATGTTACATAATAAGCTTGCAGAGCTTGGATTCATTGAATGAGTTTACCAAAAATGTAAATATTGCAGAATATACAGCCTCATGCTACATAACTAAGCTCCATTTCATGCTGAATAAACTGAATTATTAATGTATCTTAAATAGAAAGCTATCTTTAGATAGATTTTTACTCCAAAAACATTTTATTAAAATAAATTTGATAAAAATAAAAAAAAATCCGATTTAAATTTTAAAAATCCCATTTAAAAAAAAATCATCGATTTTTATCCACCCTGGGTAAAGTGAAGGACTATATTGGGGGGGGGGATCTAGAACCATTTGGGAGGGAGGTTGATTAGGAGAAATTTATTTTTCTATTCATTACTCTTTTTTTGTCATTGTCCTCAATTGAAAAATTAAATAAGACTCCTGGTTCTAGAGAATTTGTGTAAATCTGTCCTGCTCTCTGAGCCTTTAAAACATATTCTATTTTGAAGTTATTATTCTCAGTCACAAACTACCCAAACTAAAGCTCCAAAATCAATCTTCTCAAACCTTGTATCCTCCAGATTCCAGAAGACCTTATTAGCTGGAGATCTTGAGAATTGCATTTACAAGGCTCAGGAGCAGTATCGTTTGGGGATACTACTTTAGAGCATAGAATGCATTCAGACCTCATAGCACAGGATAAGATGTAGGAGAAAAACAAGCTGAACTGGAAGGGGAAGTTAAAGGGGTAATCAGTTTAGAGCAGGGGTGGGCTTCAAAAATTTTAGCAAGCGGTTCTCTGCTGGGTGGACGTGGCCATGGTGGGCATGACCTAGTCGGGCTCCTGCACCACTCATGTGGGGTTGCCCTCCTTGGACTCCAATGGCTTTCCTCGAGTTCCGGGAGGGCAAAAACGGCCTCCCCAGGCTCCGGAGGCCCTCTGGAGGCCAGAACGGGCCTGTTTCCAGCCTTCCTGAACTTCTGGTAGGGCCATTTTTTGCCCTCCTCAAGCCTCTGAACACATCCTGCACTTACCTGCATCCAACACAGGCTGTGTGGGGATCCTGGGAGGGGAGGGGTGGGCAGACCAGCCAGGGATTTGGGGGTTCTCCAAACTGCACAGAATCTTAGCTAGAAGTTGTCCCAGACCCCTGCGAACCCCCAGCAGCCCACCCCTGGTTTAGAGTCATTGCATTGCCACAAGAGACTTAAGTCCAGTCTCCTGTGAATTTTGTTGACCCTTATCTAAAACCAGTTCATCTTTGAGCATTAGATAACTAGATTCTTGCATATAGGTAACAATAATATAATCTTCTGTGCTTTGAACTCAACAAATGTTCCTGGTTATTTGTACCCGACCCAAGGTGATGGAGCAGTTTTCTTATTCAGGATCACTGAGGTTGGTACTAGCTTGCTTAACCAAAAATCAAGTGGGAGAAAAATATCGATTTACCAGTCTTATATTTGAAAGATATTTTAATATATTTTCAGTCACTGCGGTGTATTTCTTAATGAGGCTTACAACATTATTTTATCTGTTTGTAATTTCCTTGTTAGTTCCTTTGAGTGCTTTTTAAGTAGAAAGCGGTATAAATATTTTAAATAATACACTCTCATATGCATCGTAACAGAATATAGCTGTAGGGATATTATAACAAGAATGTGTACTTTACAAAAAATATGAATGAAGAATTTGAAACTATACCCATGTCTTTCATAATTTAGATTTGTTGCCAGACACTTTCAATATATTTGAGTTCTCTTGCTTTAGGATAGGATATGAATGTGTTCTATTAACAGAGTTTTGTTCTATTATACCTGTCATCATCTAGCAGTGTTCTTTAGCAACAAGTGAAGAATTTTTGCTAAAAGCTATGCTTTATTTACGGATTAACAAATCAATCAATTTGGGGTTCACATGATTGTTTATTCATTTGTCCATTCTGTCCACCCCCCCTTTTTTTGCAATTTTTCAAAATCTGCATAAAACATATTTTAGTGAGCATTTTTTAAACACTTTCCTCCTGAAATACTGTATGTTTCAAAGTATATTTTCTCACAAAATACACATTACTGGATCCTAGTATTCGCCAAGGTCAAATTTTGCAAGCATCTTTAAAAAGAATCTTCAAGCGTATGTAGTTTCTGTTAAGATATTTTTTGAAGTATTTTGTCTTGAGACAGTGGTGGGCTACATTTGTAGGAAGAAAATTCCAGTGGTCTTTTGATCTTGGGAAGAGAGGGAGGTGGCTATCCAATTTCTAGAACAGGTCAAAGTTCACATAATGAATGGTGTAGATTAAATAGATTCTATGATAGTAAATGAATAGATTTGTGTAAATTTGTGTAAATCCCAATTCAGGTGTTAACTAAAATAGAATATTCAACTTATGAGCGCTCCAGATAATTTCTGCAATAGGTGACTTTACTTAAATGATGTCAACTTTCTATAGACATAAATTCAGCACTACTACTGCTTGTAGACAATCTGGGCTGACACACAGCACCAGGTTTTTCTCCTGAAGTTTATACCTAACTCATAATGATGCCTGCAGGTAAGCAGATTTCCTGGGAAGGAGGCAGGGAAGGGGTTATAAACTTTAATAATGCCTGAGAGGGGCTTATATCATCTAGGGATATATATCATACATCTTTTTAAATCTGATCCATTTCAGTACCATTTAATTTTGCTTTTTTCTGCTTTTTTAAAAAATTTTAAATAATTTTTTATTTGTTTAAAAGTACAAACAAAACAAATCTAGTGATAATAAAACACACAAAACCAAACATGAAAACAAAGAATTCAAATATACATTTTGTCAAATATATCTCAACAGTAATGTATGTTCTTATTTGTGTTTTGACTCTTCCTTGTTTGATCTTATTCATATATCTATATTTATTATTACTATTTACTTTAATTACTATTAACTTATGCTAGTGATTTATGCTCCTGTTTCTGTAACTCCAATTGTTCCTTATTCTTTTTTCCTTTTTCTATTTTTCAACCAAGTATACCACTTTTCCCATACTAGATAATAGTCATGTTCCTCTTTATCTTGTAATTCTTTTGTGAGTCTGTCCATTTCTGCACATTCCATAATCTTATTAATTACTCTATCTTCTGTCGGTGTGTCACTACTCTTCCAATTTTGTGCAAAAATTATTTGTGCTGCTGTTATTATATGGATGATTAAGTATTTTATTTCCTTTTCATATTGTCCATTTATTATACCTAGTAGAAAGGTTTCCGGTTTCATTTCTAATCTTCGTTGTGTGATTTCTTCTACTTGTGTTCTGATCATTTGCCAGTATTGTACCAGCTTTTTTCTGCTTTTTAAGATGCTGGAAAATCCACATTCATTGTCATTTGCATTTTTTGCGATATTTTAAATGTTGTTTGCAACATACTCTTTGAGTAATACCCTTGTCACTAAGAATTTCTTAGCAGAGAGTAACAGGTGTTGGTGGAACCCATTCTCTGATGTCTGGTGTTTGGTGGATCACATTGTTTCAGTTCCTTTGAAATCTATAGCAATTTTCCCTTTATATTCCTATCTAGCGAGTTTTCGAAATCTGTACATCCTGTTGGAAACAGTATTCTGGGGCAGACAGACTCTGAGTGAGCCAAAACAATCACTGCCTTTCTGTTTTAAGGAAGATACAGCTACTTTTGATGACAATAATGGTAGATATAAAAAAGGGAAGAGAAATAACATTAAGGCATAATGGAGCAAACGTGACATATAGACATAATCATTATTGAGATGGCCGCATAAAGTAGAGGCGTACTTATAATCAGAATCAGACTAGAACGTGACAAATATAGGTTTGGCATTTCTTATAGTTTATGCAAAAGTAATATCCATTCCCCTGCTTTTGTGGTTTTATTGTTATCATTTCACAATTTTTTAAAAAATGTGCTGCCCTGAGTATCCTGTTACTTAAATGCAGCTTATAAAGAAGGGAATAAAATAGGAATGTCAAGAAACATGTGAGCTCCGTGGTTCAGGAAATAAGGATTACACCATGTTATAGTATGAGAAAAACTCTCCTCAAAAATTTGCTTGCCTGCCCCACTGCTGAATGAACATAAATGAATTCTGTAAAAATAGAAAATAGCAGTAGACACAATCTTCATAATGTGGATATCCAATGTCCATGTTGAAAAGATTCTGGCAACTAGTAATCCAACCAAGAGGGTTTGTATGCTAAAGTACATTTTCATGTGCATAGCATGACCACCTTTTCCTCATTGGAGTCAGAGTGCTTCTCTGGGCCCATTGAACTGTCTGGCTATTCTTCAAACACAGTTAGAAGATAATATTAAATGAATATTTTCCATCAATTATAGAGGCAATGAGACCATTTCTAGTGATTTAGATAGAATCCGAATATGAACCAACTTATTCTGTAAAATGGACTGTCATAAATCCATTTTCCTAGTTGACAGTGGCTCATTTATACAATGGGTTTTAAACCTATTTTAATTTTATTTATTTATTTTTTAAAAAAATCCATTCAACATGGCAGGGTGGATTGAGAGTGGGTTAATGGAGCAAAAGTGTTTTCTGTCTACTGTTCCTCCCTCCCTTTTAATGTCTATGCACTTGACTATGCACTTGTATCAATAAGTATTCCCCAAACATTCTTAATAGCCTCCAAACTTTCTGAAGCATAAAGTGAGTTTTACCTGGTAATCTACATTGTAGATGAATGCAGCATAGAGAGTTTCATTAAGAGGTAGGGGAAACTTTCTGGGAAAATCAATTTTAACCGTTGATGTATGATGTTCTTTATTGGAAAAGAAAGTGCTTGCAGCATCTCAGAAAACATTCTGCACACACCTCAACCCTTTTAGCATACTTCCTGACAGGCCAAATCTAATACAAGCCCTTAAATTCATAAGTAGAAACCCTGACCTCATTGCATATTTAAACCAATAGCTCCAAGTGCCACTCAGTAAACTACTGTACTTCACAATTTATCAGTGAGTGGTTTGCTTCCTTCCGAATTTCCTTTTTGTTATAATGTAAAATAGCCCTCATTTTTAAAATTCATGTCTAAGTGAATATACTCACATAGATCTCTTGTGCATTCCCCCATTGCCCCTCATTTCTTCATCTTTTGTCATACTTTGTTTAATAATTATATTGTTACTTTTCTTGCTCCCCAGAATTAGAATTGCTATGATTTATTTTGTATTAGGTTTGCTAATAATAATGACAACAATACTTCCTTGTGCAAAACTGTTTGCTTTTCCTGGAGTGAGGGGGATATTTACTCTTTATCACACCAAATTCTAAGTATTTGAACCACCTCTGTCACTGCTTAGCATAGGGGTGTCAAACCTGTGGCCACGCCCACTCCTGGTTTAGCAAAGGGGGGAAATGTTGTGATACATCACGTAATAACAACAGGTTATCACGAGTTTGACACCCCTAGGCCTAGCATGAATCAAAACTAAAAGCAATATCTGTATCTTAAGGAATGCTCTTTTACAAAGGAACCCATCTATTAACTCTGGACTATTCAAAACTATATTTTACAGGATGACTTGTCCTTGACCAAAGGGAGACTTTGAAATTAGAGTGCACAATTTTCACAGAGCACTGAAATAAATGTCATGCATTTTGGGGGGGAAATGTATATCCTGTGGCTTCTAACAGCTCTGATGCTTCTCTGAAATCCAAGATGGCAACCCTAGGAGAATATGTCAGTCATGGATACAAATCATTGTGTATATAGTAATTGCCTTAAGCATAGATTAAAATAAAATGACCCTTTCCAAACGTTTTTCTTAAGTTACATGAGTAGAAAATAGTTTTATAATCATTGCTTTCTCCAATGATTCTGAATTGATACTGTTTAAAGTAGGGGTGTTAAACTCATGACCCGTAGCCAGGATGTGTCACACACTGGCTATGTCCACCCCTAGTTTAGCGAAGGGGGGGAAAGTCGCGATATGTCACATGACAGCAATGTGACGCTGCAAGTTTGACACCCCTGGTTTAAGGAATATATTCAATTTTTAAAATTTATTTATTGTTGTATTTATTTATTTATTTATTTATTTATTTATTTGTCAAACATGTACAAGATAACAAGTATAGGTATGAACATAAACATAAACAAAGGAAGTAAATACAAATAAATGGGGACAGTAAGACAGGGACGGTAGGCACGCTAGTGCGCTTATGCATGCCCCCTTTACGGACCTCTTAAGAAGGGAGTGAGGTACACGGTAAACAGTTTGAAGTTGAAACTGTGAGGGTTTGAGGCTGTAACAATGGAGTCAGGTAGAGCATTCCAGGTGTTGACCACTCTATTGCTGAAATCATATATCCTGCAATTGAGTTTGAAGTGGTTTACTTTGAGTTTGTATTGATTGTTTGCCCGTATACTATTGTGATTGAAATTGAAGAAGTCATTGACAGGCAAGACGTTGTAGCAGATAATTTTGTGTACTATGCTTAAATCGGACCGCAAGCAATTTTATGCTTACAAGGGATCGCTATCATTATCCTCCTCATCTTCATCATATTGTAATACTAGAAAAAATAAATATTATTGGCTTTTCCATAACTTAGTATAACTTAGTATAATAATATATGCAATGATTAATATTCCCTCAAAACTTTCAGAAATCATGCTTTATCAGGAAGCTTTTGTTGAATTTTGAGAGCCACTGACTGGGATCCTGACCTGTACGTTTGACATCTTCACAATTTTTAAAGCCATCAGCATTTGGGTTGAGCAAGATTATAATAACCAACACTTCAAAAATCCAGTGATGTGTTTATGTTTGACCTGTGTGCAGCTTGACAATATTTAAATCAATAATAATGCTATTAGAAGGGGAAAATCAAATGCAAAATAATTCTCTAGGCTTTGTATATATAACGACACTTGCTCTTTTGATGAATTGTTAATGTAAACATCTTTTTCCCTTGGTTCTGTTCAGCATTATTTTTTTAATTTGATCCAAGACTCTGCTTGGATTTAACATGAGGGGAAAAAACCCATCTAGGCATTGGGGTTTGGAAAAAAGGTGTTGTGTATTTCACAATCACATCCCCTCTCTGCTTCTTATTAAAGCAGCCCAGCAGTTTTCAAGTGTACATGCACCTGTACAAAAAAGATGCTCCTGCTTCAAGGAATGTGCTTAATAATATCAACGCAACTCTTGAAACACCAGCACTTTTTTTCAGGCTCACATGAAAATCTGGGGGAGAAAAAAACAGGTGATGACTAGGTGAGATCAAAGTACTTCTGAATCATTTTTAAAAGATTCATAGTTCTAATACTTTGTACTTTAGAAGTTTTCATTTCCATTTTTATGTCAACTACAGCCTTTCATGGCAACTGAGCCCCAATGTCTATGGTGAATATTAACAGGCAGTGAGTTAAAACACAGAAACTTTGAACTATGGGTTGTTTCAATCTTGAGTGTGTGTATACATGAATGACAAACAAGAACTAAATCAAGATTTACACACCTGCATTGATTTGTAATTTTAAAGATGAAATGTGAGGTAATTCTAAGAAATGTAATTTTATCTGTTTTATAGGAAGCACTTGGGTTATGTCTGATAAGACTGTACCATTTAAAACAAAACAAAACAAAACAGCTAGAGCAGATATGTGATCAAAAATGCCGTGCCTGGTGAAATTTAGCATACTGGTTTATTTATTCACTCACTGGTTTATAGAAATACTGTAGTTAGATGTTCCTTCAATCATTCTACCAAGGCAACTTTAGACAACTTAAAATCATTCAATAGAATACATTATAAAATATTAAAACAATACACAAAGACTATAAATGTAAAATTTGGTTAAAATTCAATTGACATAGATGGAGAAGATGGGAGCAAAGTGTGTATGGAGAGGATGTGAGATCTGTCTATTAACCACTTCCAGGATGCCACTTTCCCCTTGGGGCCACAGGCCAGTTAGCAGAGCCAGTCTTCAAGCCTTTTCAGAAGTCCAAAAGAGTGGGTGCAGATCTCACCTGGAAGGGTGGGGAACCACAATGTTCCAGAGGGCACCAGAGGTGGGTTTCAGCAGGTTCTAACTAGTTCTGGAGTACCGGTAGCAGAAATGTTGAGTAGTTTGGAGAACCGGTAGTAAAAATTTTGACTGGTCCCGCCCCCATCTATTCTCTGCCTCCCAAGTCCCAGCTGATTGGGAGGAAATGGGGATTTTGCAGTATCCTTCCCCTGGAGTGGGGTGGGAATGAGATTTTATGGTATCCTTCCCTTGCCACGTCCATCAAGCCATGCCATGCCCACCAAGCCACACCCACAGAACCAGTAGTAAAAATTTTTGAAACCCACCACTTTACATACCAGTAAAGACACTTCTAGACCTTACCATTTGAAATTCCCTAACCAACAGGGTCCACATCATGCTTCTTCTGCTGGTGTGGGTGGGGCAGGCTGATCCTATTGGGATGAGAGACTCCTCAGATAACCTTGACCCATGCCATGAAGGGCTTTAAAGGTGATAACCAAAACCTTGAATTGGACTGGGAAGCCAACTGGCAACCAGTGCAGCTCATGGAACAAGTGATGTAACATGGGCCACCCAGGGGTCCCAAGAAGAGCCTACACAGCTGTGTTTTGTACCAGCTAGAGCTTCCAGATACTCTTCAAGGGTAGCCCCATGTAAAACGTTTTGCAAGAGTCCAGCTGTGAGATGACCAGGTCGTGAATAACTGAGCACAGGAACTGACTGATCCAGAAAATGGCTATAAGAGTTTAAAGATACACAGAACTTCTGATGGTTCTTTGAATCCTTCAAAATTCTGCTCATTCTGTCTCTTTTTAAAGTAGGGGATATTTCTTGTTTGCAAACAAGTAGTTTGAACAAGAAAGAAAAGGAGTTTTTACAAGCTGAAAGCTAAATGAAAATTGGAAACAGAATAATACAAATGGTTAATGCTTCAAAGAGTGTAAGTACTTGCAGATCCCCAAGTGTTTTCTGGATTGCCATAACATATTGATTCAGAGACTATTAGGAGGTAAATAGTTTCTGGCTTAGAAAGGCAATAAATGTTTGGCAAAAGTATGCCTTTGCTAGACTTGGAGTAAGAAAGACTGTTCTTAATTAAAGCAGACAGCCTTACCAATTCATATTTTATGCAGTTGTGGAGCTTTAATACAGCCACAACTAAAAGGTTGGTTCAGAAGCTTTGAAACCTCTTGTAACCTTTTAACAAAGCACTTTTGACTTAATTGATGTGCTTAATGCTACTATGATGAGGCCTATCCAACATGCTAAAGAGATTTCAAGTAAAGGCAAATGAAATATTTACACCAGTTCTCTTCTATACTTGCATACTTTTTCGTTCTTCCCAGAGAGAGCATAATAGAATAATTCCAAACATCTCTAGTTGGAGGTGAGTTTTATTGTTTTTAGTGGGATTTATCCTATTTATTGTAAGCTGCAAGATCCGTTCCAGTCAGAGTTATACTGTACAGTTATGAGTTCATCCATATTTGGCTTGACAGGACCCAAAGGCAGCCCACTAACCATTTTTATGTTCACATGATGTCACCCATCACTCAACCCATGTCTAACCTGCTCTTGAGGCAGCCCATAGGCTTAAGGTATTCCAATGAGAAAATGATGTGGTTTTTTTTCTCTCTCTTATCCTGACACAAAAGTTCCCAAGCAGATAATATAGGTAACATGGAAGAGGACAATTGGAATAATAATATACAGATAGTCCTCATTTTTTTCCTGGGTGAATGGGGCTGTAATTTCAATTGGGGGAATCACCAATGTCTATATTCATGGGGTCACATGGTGGAGCTGTAGGGATAGCAACACAGTATGGCTAAAGCCCAGCAGTGTGTTACGATCAGAATGTCAGGGTAATGCAGTTTATGCCAATATGATTTCTTCCTGGTCCTGAGAAAAAAATAAGGCAAGACAGATATGAAAATAGGCCTCAAAGTAGTTCAAAAGACCATCCTCATTTACTGTTTCAGAATGACTGACTATAATATAATATATTATAGTAATATATTATTATATTACTCAGATATTGTCTGATTTGTGTATCCTAAATGGCCTGAGGTCTGTTTGTCTGAAAGATAATTTTCCACATACAGGCTTCAGAAACCCTTCACCATCTGAAATTCTGCACACATCTACTGGGAACAGATTATTCAAAGCACATCTGGATACTCACCCCAACATTGTATGCCCAAAGCAAAATTTTAAAAAGTAGTCTGTTAGGAAAACATTTGGAATCTGCTGAAATTTGATTGGTGTTCTTCTTCACTGTTCATTTTGTTTTTCTCCTAAATTATTTTTTATCTTCTTTTGTTCTCCTTTCTGTTTCTCCAGCAGGTATGTATCTTGTGTTATTTACTTCTTTTTTAAAAATAAATTTAAATTTCAAAATTTAATTTTTTTAATATTTTGCATGTTAGTCATTTCTAGATGCATTTTAACTGAACTACAATAAAATCAAAATGAAGTCCATTGGGAGAGAAAGATATGTGTGTGTGTGTGTGTGTGATTTTAATTTTTTTTAGTAATCATGGGATTACTAAATCATGGATAGAATCCCCCAGTTCAGCATCCGATATTTCCAGGTAAGACAGCAAACCTTGAAAGACCCACTGGCCCTAGTTAGGTTTAGGATCAGGCAGCTTAGATTATTGGCTGTGGGTCCAGATTTGGCATCCACTGGACTTATAAATTGTCTTATCACCAGCTGCATATATAACTATATATATATATATATAAGTATATCTATCTATCTATCTATCTATCTATCTATCTATCTCATCTATCATCTATCATCTATCATCTATCACAGTGATGGGTAACCTTTTTGCCACCGTGTGCCAAAAGTGGGGGGAGCGCAGTGGGGGCACACGCACACGTGCCCACATCCATAATTCTATGCACCCCGCCCTCCCGTGCTCCCCCCGTTTTTGGCACGTGATGGCCCGGTGGGCCCGGTAGGCCCGTTTTTTGCTCTCCCCAGGCTCCAGAGCTTTTCTAGGAGCCTGGGGAGGACAAAACAGCCTTCCCCACCTCCCCAGAGGCCCTCCGGAGGCCAGAAACAGTGTGTTTCCTGACTTCTGGTGGGCCCAGAAGGCCTGAAAATAAGCTGGCTGGCACATGCATGCATGCCGGAGCTGAGCTCGCGTGCCCACCGATATGGCTCCGCGTGCCATCTATGGCACCCGTGCCATAGGTTCGCCATCACGGATCTATCATCTATCTATCATCTATCATCTATCTATATCTACCTATACCTATACTTATACCTATATATATATATATATATATTTCTCTTTAGCCAGGTTCTACCTACATAAGCCAAGATTTTATGCAGCCCTAGTTCTGTGAAATCTCATTCACAAGTTTCCGGGCTTTTTTTTCTTCTAGCCAGACTCTGCTGGCTGCTAGAAGAAAAAAAAGCCCAGAAACTTGTGAATGAGATTTCACAGAACTAGGGCTGCATAAAATCTTGGCTTACATAGGTAGAACCTGGCTAAAGAGAAATATACATAAAACCTACGAAAAAGAAATACACACACACACACACACACACGTATGTATGTACGTCTGTCCGTCTGTCTGTCTGTCTGTCTGTCTGTCTGTGTCTATGATATCAACCACAGATAATATTTAGGCTGAAATGATTGTATATGGGACTTCCATCTTGATTGTTATGTTATGTCAGTCAGCAATAGAAAACCTGGAAATAATTTGGGGGCCCTTCAGGATTATGTGGTCAATCTTCACTTATAAAAGCGATGAGACATAACTCTATGGCTTGCATTCAAACTCAGTTAAAGAGCTTTTAAAAATGTGCAGTATCTCCACTCTGGCTCTCTCTCTGTATCCTGCAAATTAGGATCAAAATTATGAATTGGACTAGAACTGTAATAGTTTAAATTGGGAAAAATAGAGGAAGTGCCAAGGATGATCCTAAGGGTAGTAGGGATTGGGCCAGTTCCAGCAGAAATCAGAAAGCATCATAGAGCAGTAGTCTCACCAAGAATTTTTTTTAAATGACCTGGTATTTTATGCAGAAGGGAGTATGAAGCAATTAGCCAGGTAACTGGCCATTTCACTTAGACAATGGAGTCAGATGAGATGAACTGAAAGGCAGCCGTGATAGCCTAATGGAAATTTGGGAGTTGATGTGTGTCAGTGTGGAACCAGCAATGACTTTTGGGCATTTTACACTCTCCGTAATCCATCAAGGGGATATTTTTGGCATAAAAGCATATGTTCAAATTATGAATGTTATCTGTCTGAACATTTAAGATTTTGATGTTTGATGGATCCCATTACAGTACAGGCAGTCTTTGATTTACAACAGTTAATTTAGTGACCATTCGAAATTCACTGAAAAAGTGACTCGAGACTGTTTTTCACACTTATGACTGTTGCAGCATCCTCTTGGTCACATAATCAAAATTCAGATGATTGGCAACTGGTTCATATTTAGGGCGATTGCTATGTCCCAGGGTCATGTTTTGCAACCTTTTGGCAAGCAAAATCAATAGGAAAGCTAGATTCACTTTACAATCATGTTACTAATTTAACAACCACAATGTTAATTCACTTAACAACTTTGCAAAAAAAAAAACCCCAAACCTCATAAAATGGGGTAAAATTCACTTAACAACTGTCTCAGCAAAAGACGTTTTAGGCTCAGTTATAGTCGTAAATCGAGGACTATCTGTACTGGTATTCTGAATTACACTGAAACTTTAAAATACACTTGGCTCTACCCAAGTTCAAATAGAATGTTATAACTCACATCCTTTACTTTGGGCTCCTTCAATTGATTTTAATAATTATTATGTGGGTTGTTTTAATATTTTGACTTATAATTATGTTATTTTTAAAATGTTCATTATTGCACATCTTCCTAAGGTGAGACATATTAAGAAGTATTAAATAGAAAATACCTACCTTTTTTGCATCCATTTTGATTTGGTAGGACACATTTGAAATGGATATATAAAAAGGGTTTCACTAAAAAGTTAAATATATTCCAGACACAAAATTGCAAAAAAAGAAAAAAGAAAAAAAATGATTACTTGCCAAGAAAGAAATTCTTATTGTGAGAAATTACTTTGCATGGTATAAACTAGGTTTAATTTACTTGCAGTGGCTACATCTCTTCTCATTTGCATTCCTGAAGATGGAATTCCGACAGTAGGATTAATGGAAAAGTCTGCTTCCCTCAGACATTGTTATCTAATGGATACTGTGTTTTAAGTGCTGCAAATTGTCCCATCACTCTGAAAACAGTCCTAGTCTTAAATTAAATTTCACCAATTTTGTACTGGTAGTCCTTGACTTACAAGCATTTGTAAGCTTGAAGTTACAATGGCACTGAAAAATGTGATTTACAGCCAGTGGTCAAACTTACGACTGTTGAAGCACAGTCACATGATCAGAATTCAGGCACTTGACAAGCAGCGTGTATTTACAAGAGTTGTAGCATCCCAAAGTCATGCGATCACCCTTTGTGACTAGCTTCTGAAGCAAAGTCAATGAGAAAACTAATTCACTTAATGATAGCATGATTCATTTAACAAACTGCAGTAATTCACTTAAGTAAAATGGTATGGTAAAAAAAAGATGGTAAAATTGGGCATGACTCATTTAACTTGTTTAGCCACAGAAATTCTGGTCCTAAATGTGGTTGTAAATCAAGGATTACCTGCATCGTAAATGACCACTGTATTGTATAGATACCCAAATGCTCTAGAAGTGTCCAATTTTTATTACAAATTTTGCATAAATTTGACATAATTAATTAGAATGGAACTTATAGATAGTGGATTTGTTCAGGTCACAGGAGGTGTGACTGCTCAGAAGGTGTTTTCTTTTCAAACTGAAGGGTAGTTTTTGGAAGATTATATAAAATTAGACAGTCTTTGATTCAACTGAATCAATTTTTCTCACTGTTTTTTAAGGTAGGAATATATAAATGAAGATCATTTAACATAAATTAGTTATCTCTGCTTTGTAAAGTTAATAGACATACAGAGACTTAATTATTTAGAAAAGTAAATTATGCAAGGTTTCTACTCAGCATGTTTCTAGTTTATAAATCATTAAGAATGGTTGAAAGGAAGAAGTCAAATTCCACAGCTTTTTGTATTTTTGTATTTTCCCCTTTTTATTATCACAAATTTTCTAAACTCATTTTGTTTGGTTTACTTACTTGTTTTTATCAACATATATAAAAATGTATATCCATACACACACACATACACACACAAAACCACATCCACAGAGAAAGTAATAGTGGAACATGATGGAGATTTTAATATCAAGTAATTTAGTTTAAGATAAGAACCCTTATTATAAAACCAATACCTTGATGTACACACTTCTTTTATTTTCTCACTCATTCCTAATGTTCTATTTAATTTTGAAGAAAAGGTTAATTAATCATAATGCTTGTAATATTAATATCCAAAACTGTAATTAATATTGAGAGACTATCCACTTATTCATTACTCTGAAGCATCTAAATAAAAGAATATCATGTTAAGTGTATTGTGTAAACATTATACTGAAATAATACACTGTATTAAAACTAAGAAGATGACGTAATAAATGGCCTATGTCAATTCAATGTCAGCTTTGGAAGCCATATTAGGCCGGAAGCTCCAATGCTGCCACCTTCTCGTGTGTGAGAAAGTAGGAGTTCCTCTTCACTAAACCAGGTGTGGCCGTGGCCAGCACGTGACGTATCTGGCCCATGGGCTGGGATTTTGACAGCCCTGGCCTATATGGTTAGTTAATAATGTTTTAATGGATTGAGATAGTTTTATATTAATACCTTCTGGTTACATCTCTAATTTCTTCACATTTTACTCAATTATTATTATTATTATTATTATTATTATTATTATTTATTAAATTTGTATACCGCCCTTCTCCTGCTGGACTCAGGGCAGTGCACAGCCAAGTAAAAACATACAATACAAAATTTAAAAGAAATATAAAAGAATTATATATTATAGCCAAAGATTTTAAAATCTACCAATTAAAATATGTTTTATAATTAAAATCTAATATCTCAGAAAAGGGGGAGGGGTTACACCAGCCCTGCTTGCTGAAAAAGAAGAGTTTTTAGGGCACAGCGAAAAACCCGGAGATCTGATATCCTCCGAATCTCCGGGGGGAAATCGTTCCAGAGGGCAGGTGCTGCCACAGAGAAGGCCCTCCCCCTGGGGGTCGCCAGCCGACATTGCCTGGCTGATGGCACCCTGAGGAGTCCCTCTCTGTGGGAGCGCACTGGCCGGTGGGAGGCTATTGGTGGCAGAAGGCGGTCCCGCAAATACCCAGGTCCGATGCCATGGAGCACTTTAAAGGTGGTAACCAACACCTTGAAGCGCACCCGGAAGTCCACCGGGAGCCAATGCAGCTCACACAGGAGAGGTGTCACATGGGAGCGCCCCATCGCTCCCAAAATCCCCGCGCAGCTGCATTCTGCACCAGTTGGAGCCTCCGGGTACACCTCAAGGGGAGCCCCATGTAGAGAGCATTGCAGTAGTCCAGGCGGGAAGTGACGAGTGCCTGAGTGACCGTGCGTAAGGAGTCCTGATCCAGAAAGGGACGGAACTGGCGAATCAGGTGGACCTGATAAAAAGCCCCCCTGGCCACGGCCGTCATATGCTCTTCTAAAGACAGCTGTGCATCCAGGAGGACGCCCAAGTTGCGCGCCCTCTCCGTGGGGGCCAATAACTCACTCCCAATAGCCAGCGATGCCACCAGCTGGCTATATCGGGACACCGGAAGCCACAGCCACTCGGTCTTGGAAGGGTTGAGTCGGAGCCTGTTATTCCCCATCCAGATCCGCACGGCCTCCAAGCACCGGGACATCACTTCAAGGGCATCGTTGGGATGGCCTGGGGTGGAAATGTACAGCTGAGTGTCATCAGCATACTGATGGAATTCCACCCCAAAGCCACGGATGATCTCACCCAGTGGCTTCACATAAATGTTGAACAGAAGGGGTGAGAGGACCAAACCCTGTGGCACCCCACATATAAGGTGCCTCGGGGTCGACCTCTGCTCCCCTGTCAACACCGACTGCGTCCGGTCGGAGAGATAGGAGGAGAACCACCGTAAAACGGTGCCCCCCACTCCCAGCTCCTCCAACCGGCGCAGCATGATACCATGGTCGATGATATCAAAAGCCGCTGAGAGATCTAATAGGACCAGGATAGAGGAACAACCCCTATCCTGAACCCTCCAGAAATCATCCACCAACGTGACCAATGCCGTTTCCGTGCTCTGCCCAGGCCGGAAGCCGGACTGGCGCGGATCCAGATAGACAGCTTCATCCAGGTACCCGGGAAGCTGTCGTGCCACCACACTCTCAACAACCTTCGCCATGAAGGGAAGGTTGGAGACCGGACGATAGTTAGCCAAAACAGCCGGATCCAGGGCAGGCTTCTTGAGGAGGGGCCTCACCACTGCCTCTTTCAAGGCGAGTGGCAAGACACCCTCACCCAAGGAAGCGTTGATAATCCTCTGGAGCCAGCCTCGTGTAACCTCCCGGGAGGTCAGTACCAGCCAGGAGGGACACGGGTCCAATAAACATGTGGTCGCGTTCAGCTGCCCGAGTATCCTGTCCACGTCCTACATAATTAATTATGTTGTCCAACATAATTAATTATGTTGTAATTGTAAAATGTTATATTTTTGGTTATAGTTCATAATTTCTTCTAATCGTAATACTTTACCAATGAAATATTAAAATGTAAAAAATAAAATAAGGATGGTGGCAATCAGAGATAGAGATATGTTGAAAGGTAATGATATGATCCTTTCCAGAACTCATCCATTTTGTGAAGCAAACAATACAATTTACATGGAACATACTGGCTTTTTTTTTAAAAGTGTAGTGTAATTATTGGAAAACAAGTTTGCTTTAGGTGTCAGATATCTATGTAAGTTGTAGGCATTGGTATCTCAGGATACCAATGCTAAGGAAATGGAACTGTACATCTAGGACCAGAATCCCCAATCCCCAAGGCATGGCCCGTCAATGAGCTGTGGCCCGTTCAAAACCAGGCCACAGAAGTGATGGCTGTGTGCAGGTCCACATCAGGGATGGATTCTACTTACCTTTACTACCGGTTCACAATGGGGCCATGCGCGCGCATGCGCAGAAGCATTTTGATGACATCAGGGTCAGTGGGCGGAGCCTCCCTCTGGTTTTACTACCAGTTCTATAGAACTGGTGCGAACCGGGGGCAAACCACCACTGGTCCACCTATGTGAGCATCAGGTGAGCACGCATGTACACATAGGTCCATTTGTGCAAGTGGCAGACAAATGGAGTTGTGTGCGCACACTTGTCTGCTGCTTGCTCATAACTGCCTTCCCCCCCCCCCACCTCACCAATCCACAAAGCTGGAAAGGTTGGGGACCACTGATCTAAGACATGTCACTGCCAAGTTACAATGAAACCCAAGGGAAGGGATGAACAGGACAAGAAGTGCATGCTGTGGAGATATTTCAGTCACCCCCTGGACTCCATTTATATTAACTCCACCTCAGATTTGTTAGCAGTTTCCAGACAGATTGCAGTGTAGTTCTGCAAATATGTATTATGTACCATAGAACCCTTCCCCATAATGCAGTTCTCTGAGAAAGTGGGGGGAATATTTATTACCCTATGGTAATATAGGCAGCCAATACATTTTACAAATAAATAAAATAAATAAATACAAGGCAAGCCCAAAAGTTATGCGGTTAAAAAGAAATTAGGGACCAACAAAGCAAGCATAGGAAAATAGTTAGAAAGGGAATAGCTTAGGAGTTATAGAAAGATATTGTGACGACTTGTCAGCATTTTCCCCGTGTTTGTTTTCATAGTAGCAGATAGAACCAGAGTCACTTAAGATGAATTTTCATTCCAAGCCAATATTCGTAATAGTCATTTTGAATATTGGGGACTAAATAATGAGTGAATAGACCCTTAGATCATGGCAATATTTGATGATGCTGCAAAAGTTCAGTCTACATCCAGAGATGGGCCCTTTACTCTGAAAAATGTATTATATCATCTACCAATTGTCATATTTCCCAATACATTTCATCTCTAAGCAGCTGCTGTGGATGGTCCTGATTGATTTAATTGAGGAAGCAATTAAATCTGTTCACCTAGACAGAAATCTGTAGCTAGTTTGTCAGCTATAGAAATAGAACTGTGCTTTGTAGCATAATTAATTTCTCAGTGCTCATTACAATTAGCTACACATTTTGGAAAGCTAGCACTGTCTTGTTTTTTTTTCCCCTACTGGGATACACCATTTTCTCATTATTGTTTCACAGATCTATTTCTTCAGCTTTGCCCCGCAGTCTTGATCATGTTAAAAAAAGGTCAGTTCTCCAGTTCACTGAGTTGACCCAAATTGTGCTTTTAGCTGTTGTCCAAAAAGGTTGCTTGGAAGTGCACAGTAAGAAAAGAAAGACACAATGCAGATTCCCAAGTTCAGAAAAGAATGGACTTCATCCAACATGTTAACTCAAAATTAAGCCTAGTGTCTATTTAACATCTTGATAAATAACAAATTCTTCCTTTAAATTCACAGTTATGCCTATATCTTTGTATTCAGTATCTGACACCAACGGGCTGAAGTACTACAAAACAGAACAATCATCTACAAATATATTGTATGCTACCCGTGTTTCCCTGAAAATAAGACCCTGTCTTATATTTTTTTGAACCCCAAAATAAACGCTTGTCCTTATTTTTGGGGAGGACTTATTAATTTGGTGTGCATGGAGCAAGATGGGGCTCCTCATGCCATCTTATCTGATTTCCAGCTTTGCATTTAAATATTTTCAGGGAAGGCTTATTTTGGGGGGGAGGCTTATTTTAACGCAAGTGCTCAAAAGCTCGATTGGGCTTATTATCAGGAGATGTCTTTTTTTCGGGGAAACAGGGTATGATTCCCTGTCCTGAATCAATATAGATGCAGCTTTGTCATAATTTATAATTCTGATTGTCAGTTGCAAAAAAGGTGGAAATGTAGGTAGTCCTCAACTTACAACAGTTCATTTAGTGACTGTTTGAAGTTACAACACCACTGAAAAAAGTAATTTATGACTGTTTTTCACACTTATGACCATTGCAGCACCCTCGTGGCCATGTGATTTACATTCAGATTCTGACAACTGACTCACATTTATGATGGTTGCAGTGGTAAACAAATGTGGCAAGAAAAATTGTAAAATGGGATTAAGCAACATAAATTTTGGTCTCCATCACGGTTGTAAGTTGAGGACTACCTGTAGGTGCGTGGGAAGTGCCTCAAACAATTTTTTAATTAATGAATTAAGCAAATTTATCGCCAGCCTCACATATAAGTGACTCTAGGTGGCCTACACATTACAAATCCACACCATAAAAATCTTTACCTCTCTCCCAAGCAGCAACACAATCAAATCAATCATTGATCGGTTCCATTTTCATTCATAGTCCCTGGGCCTGCTGATAAAACTATATCTTCAGGGCCTTTCAGAAAAGCAACAGAGTGGGGCCCAACTATATCTTGGGAGGGGGGGTGATGTTCCATAGGAAATGGGCTACCACCAAGAAGGTCTTGTTTGTGGTCCCACCAGATACACATTCATAATCAATGGGACCTGCAATTTACTCTGCCTTACTGTCCTGGTAGGCTGATTGAATGTAATGGCAGAGAGGTGGCTGGTATGGCTGGCTGGTATGTTCTGCCCAGGAGTTGTTTTAATTTGAGTGTGAATATGAATTGTCCACTTTTTATCTCAATTGTGCAACCAAAATTTGGAGTATCTTGCTTGCAAACACCATACAGTACCTGGGAATTCAGTTTAGGAAACCAATAACTAAAACTGAAAGGGACCATTTTATACATACTTATAATTCTCTACAACTTTTAGGAATGGAAGCAAATTCAATGATGAAGCACATACTTCATATGCCAAAGTTATCATATTCCACTTACACTTATATAATGCTTTACATAATGCTTTGCAGCACTCTCTAAGCGGTTTACAACGTATTCCCCTCAAGAATCTGGTTTTACCAACCTCACAAGGCTGGAAGGATGAGTCAACCTTGAGTTGGTCAGGATCAAACCCCTGGCAGTGGGCAGAGTTAGCCTGCAATACTGCATTCTAACCACTGTACCACCATGCCTCACCGGTAAGGTAGTCAGGGTTGAGAGATGTACCATGTTAGGACATGGAGCCAGATATTCAGATTTTTTTTTAAAAAAAAACCCTAAAGAATGATGCAGAATGAAGAAAAATGACGTCATTGAGGAGAAAACCCAAGAAAGGTATATTTTTGCCAATTTCCAGAAGAAATCAGGATATGCCCACATTGAATCATTTTTTAAATCATTTAGCAATGCAGGATGCTGGCTAGTTTAGTTCTCCATTCCAAGATCTGAATTACCCTTGCTAACTAATCTTCTGACTAATATTTAGCAGAACGTGAACCTCATTGGAGGTAACAATTCAGAGTGAGACCAGTTCCATATCAGAAAAAAGATTAGATTATTTTTATTTAGTGAAAAACAAATCTTCCAAGGGAATTTTCATAAACAATTAAGGTCAGAAGATTTGTGCTATGGTACATCAGAAGACAGAAAATCTCTTATTAAAAGAAAAACTGAACAATAACCATACTTCATTATAATAGTTCCATTTGGCTAAAGACCAAGTAAATCTATACTTGTATAAATTGGGTTGCAAGAAGAATGGAGTTCCCTACCATTTTTAATTCAGAGAACAAGTTTTTGTATTCTAGCAACGGCTAACACTTCAGCTAGTCTACCACCTGTTGTTGTTTTTTTGTTTTTTTCCTATTCTGAGATACTGTGAGGCCTTTTATGCTGATTCAAGTCCTGGCTGGAGTAATCCTCTTGATTATGGATTGCAGGAAGTCTAAAATGCAATTTGCTGTTCAGACATTCTAGCCAGCCATTCAAACTACAAACCTTCTTGAGATGAAGTGCTTGGACCGATCTGCTCTTCCCGATGCCAGTGGAATTAAATTGGTTTAAATCGAAGCACTTAAGTTTAATTGGGGTGAGGATTTGGTTTGTGCATCTTGACAGCAACATATATATGTGTGTGTGACAAGAGTGGTGATGCTGCATTTTCTCAGCTTGTGATCAGTTTCAGTGGGAATGAAAGCTGGGATGGCTTTGAGGAATTGTTCTACTTTGGGCATGTGATCCCCCCCCCCCCGCTATTCATCTTCACCTATAAATAATTTATATCAGCAGAATGCAACAGGGCTAGAGAAGAAAAGAGCACCCATTTCTTTCTGTATCCTTTCCCCTTTAGTTCAAGTTCAATGTTAACCTGTTAAGATTTTGGAATTTTACCTCCCCATTTTTAGAAACTTCATTCTGAAGCTTTGGGTGGCTTTGTGTAGGATCTAAAGCTTCCTCAATCTTAGTTCTGTTCGTTTTCATTTCTTTGGCCAATAGTAAAACTATAGGAGTTTGATAAACTATTAAAGAAGGTGGAGAAGGTATGTGTTGTTTTGTCCTGTGGCCCTTAGCGTATCCTTTAAAAAGGAAAGAGAGAAATGGGAAAATAAAATGAGTTTGAACCAAAACTTTCTGAACTCTCATAGTGTTGTTTTTTTAATAGCACAGCGGAAAACAGCTACTTCAGGACCAGAGTAACATTGCTTTGAATGGGAACAGGAGTAGTTGTGTTTTTAAGCTTCTTCCATTCTCCATTTCCCAGTCATTCACAAGTGCTGTTGCGTGCTTGCTTGGCAAGACTATAGATTTCACTTTCATTGAAAAGTGGCTGAATACAGCTGGACATTTGCCAAGTGTTAACCGCTGAAAAAAATATACAGTCTATTATTTTCAAGCCCATCTTTAAATGAAGGCTTTCTTTTCACTCTTCATTGAGTGAAATGAACTGGGATACGATGGAATCTGAAGATCTTCTTTGAAAACTTTTTATATCCATCCTCCCGAACCTTAAGCCTTTTCTGCTTACTTCATGATGACAAAGAAAATAGAAGGTAACAGGAGGACTTTAAGCTGGGGTTGTTATGAGGATCAACATACAAGTAGTCCTTGTTTATCAACCACAATTGGGACTTGCAATTTGGTCATTAAATGAAGCCATCACTAAGTAAAATATCATTATTTTATTGTCTTACTTTAGCTTTCTTTTGCTTTAACAGACCCTTAAAGATCAAAAATGTGAGGACTGTTGCAAAGTTGAATTTTCATCAGTGTCGTAACAGCAAATGGTTGCTAAATGAGGACTACCTGTACTTACATAGTGACATAGACTTACTTATGTTTTTATGAGTGTATAAACAGATGCAGGAGCACATATACAATTTACTTAACTTTATACATGCATGTATCTATGGTATGCTTGATGCAATGCAATACCATCAAATGTTATCGTACATCTGAGAATATAAATAGTAGATCAAATAAAGAAATGTCATGGAAGCAGCAGTAGAAAAAAGCCATAGCATATTAATACGAATTGTAATGCTCACAAAAATGTGGGTTCAAGCTTTAATTTTAGGCTGAGAAGGATATTTCAATTTATGGTTGTTTGTCCATTTTTAATAAACATTGGTTCTGTGGCTCCCCTCAATTTGAACAGCAGCTTCCTTTATTCAGAATTTTTTTTTATTTTTTTTTAAAAATCTACAACTTTGTTTCTGAAAGATTGAGCTTTTCAACAGCTTCACCTTATCTACCCATTTAAATTGTATCAGATGATACATTTACTCTGACCAATAAATGCATTCTAGAAGTCTTAACATGTACTATGATTTAACACACTTTTTAAATGAACTGTTGCTCTTTTCATCAAAAACCATGGTTTTCTCAGCATTTCTTGAAATCCCTTTGGAATTGTTTTATCTCCTTTCAAATATCACGTTCTAGGAGACTAAGGCAAGGCACTCTGAATTTTTCACCCTGAAACATCAAAGTATCTGAAACAAACAAAACTCAGCTGAATCTGGACTTGGAGCTTGTGGCAGAGAAACTTAATTATTAGATAGCTGAATATTTGTCTGGGAGAGTGTGAATCGCATTGGGTTTTAATCTATATTAGGAATAAGGTCTCAATGTATAGAACCGTGATGGCGAACCTATGGCAAGGGTACCACAGGTGGCACGCGGAGCCAT
The DNA here is from genome assembly GCA_012654045.1 of Ptyas mucosa. NCBI lineage: Eukaryota > Metazoa > Chordata > Lepidosauria > Squamata > Colubridae > Ptyas > Ptyas mucosa. Next base: position 51,959,762 of record WNWU01000004.1, read on the forward strand.
ATCTGTGGGCACGCAAGTGTTGCCCTACTCCAGGCCCACCTGAAGTCGGGAAATGGGCTGTTTCCGGCCTCCGGAGGGCCTCCCATGAGGGGGGGAGGGAAGGCTGTTTTCCCCCTCACCAGGCTCCTAGAAAGCCTCTGGAGCCTGGGGAGGGTGAAAAACGGGCCTACTGGGCCCACTGTGCCATCACATGGCAAAAGCGGGGGTAATGCAGGGGTGTCACACGCACATGTGTGGGGGTGGGGTGCATTGAATTATGGGTATGGGCACACGTGTGTGCAATCCCCCCACATGATCCCTACTTTTGGCATGCGACAGCAAAAAGGTTAGCCATCACTGGTATAGAAATGCAACGAAATAAAACGCAATTAAATTCTCAGATATTTTTTTTTTCTGAGAAGTTTAAATAGCAAACTATAGAAGCTTAAAAGTGAACCACACATAGATGCATTTGCTTGCACTGCTTGTACTCTATGCATTCGGCCTTGATGTCAGAAGAATAGTTGTGCTTGCATTTTCTTAATTGCAAGTATAAATTCTCTGTCTATCCGGAACCCCAATTAAGTAGCATTGTATATCATGTTGAAACCTATTGTTATATTCTAGCAAAGATGGATGCAGCTCTTCTTCGCATCTCCTGAATGAACACCCAGAGGTTGAAAAGAACACAGGTAGTCCTTGATTTATGACCACAATTGAGCCCAGAATTGATGTTGCTAAGTGAGAAATTTGTTAAGTGGTTTTTTGTCTCATTTTACAACTTTTCTTGCCACCTTTCTTAAATGAATCACTAGAGTTCACACTAGATTAAGTGAACCTAGTTCCCCATTGACTTTGCTCATCAGAAGGTCACCAAACCTGATCACTTAACCATGGGACTCTGCAACTGTCATAAATGTGAGTCAGTTGTCAAGCATCCAAATGTAAATCACCTGACCATGGGGATGCTGCAATGGTCGTAAGTGTGAAAAACAATCATAAGTCACTTTTTTCAGTGCCGTTGTAACTTTGAACAGTGACTAAACAAACTGTTAAAAATCAAGGACCACTTGTACTAGGTGGATTCAGGGCGTGCATTCCATTCTGTAATAGGTTTGAAGCTCTCGTGTGTTTAGGTGAATGTCAGAAAAGGGCTGAAGGCAGGGGTGAAATCCAGCAGGTTCTGACAGGTTCTGGAGAACCAGTAGCGGAAATTTTGAGCAGTTCGGAGAACCGGCAAATACCACCTCTGATTGGCCCCAGAGTGGGATAGGAATGGAGATTTTGCAATATCCTTCCCCCAGGATTGGGGAGCGAATGGGGATTTTGCAGTATCCTTCCCCTGGAGTAAGGTGGGAATGGAGAGTTTGCAGCATCCTTCCCCTGCCACACCCACCAAGCCATGCCCACAGAACCGGTAGTAAAAAAAATTGGATTTCACCACTGGCTGAAGGTAAGCAACAATATGCTTGTAATTAAAAGAAGAAAGTCTGTGTATCAGCCTTTATTGAACCAGAAGCCATGACAATATCTTTCCCTGGTTATTGGTCTCATTTAATATTCACAAACCATGTCATTTGGTGATGTCTTCATTATTTTCCCTTCAAAGTATACTTGTCCTTTTTTGTTCTACTTTGACACCGGCTCTATGCTTTGCTTCGCTCTGAACATGAAAGCATGAGTGCCCTGTGCTGCTTGAGTCATCTATTCCACCTGAAATTAGCATTTTCCTGTGTCAGCCAGCATATATTTACAGAATGTGGCGTCTTAGTAACGTTGACAGGTTAGGAAACAAAAAAAAAAACCAGCGTACGACCAACATGCCAACTGAGGCTGATGATATTCATTGTGATTTGTGTCAGGGCTTAGATTAATTATTATTTTTGGGTAGTGTGTTGGTTAAGTGGTTGCTTGATTGCTGCTCAGAAGATTGATTAATTATTGCATTTACCTTGTGGCTTCTGTGGGAAAACCGCCACTTGCATTTTGTCCATTAAAGCTCAGCATTGGGAAGGGCAACACATTCATAGCTTCAATTACATCAATCCATCTCCTAAGTTGTGTGGTCTTTGGGGGTTTGGGGTGCAAGAGAACCATCTGAAATCATTGGATATCATATTGATGACTTTTGTTAATTCTCCTTGTTTTAAGGTAGACTATATTTCATCCAATATAAAATCCTTGTTTTGTCCTAACTTAAGTATTTTCCTATTCATTCTATGATTTGAATCTAGGATATATGATTTTTTTAACATTGGCAAAGCCTTTTATTGCAATAAAATTTAACTGATTTGTTAATAATCATGCATATCCTTCAGAACAGAGATGGAGTGATAAAAATATGTATATAGGTATTATTCGACTTACAACAATTCATTTAGTGACCATTCAAAGTTATAGCAGCACTGAAAAGAGTGACGTATGACCTTTTTTCACACGATCATTGCAGCATCTCCATGGTCACATGGTCAAAATTCAGAACCATGGCAATTTGAATAATATTTATGAAGGTTGTAGTTTCCCAGGGTTAGGTGATCACCTTCTGACAAGCAAAGTCAATGGGGAAGCCACATTCACTTAACAACTATGTTACTAACTTAATAGCTGCAGTGATTCACTTAACCGGCATCCCGAAATAGTCAGCTGGTGCCATCGCTGACTATTGGGGGTGAATCTTTGCCCCCCACAGAGAGGGCTTGCAATCTGGGTGTCCTCCTGGACGCACGGCTATCTTTAGAAGAGCCTATGACGGCCGTGGCCAAGGGGGCCTTCTATCAGGTTCGCCTGATTCGCCAGTTGCAGCCCTTTCTGGATCGGGATGCCTTGCACACGGTCACTCACACCCTTGTCACCTCCCGGCTGGACTACTGTAATGCTCTCTACATGGGGCTCCCCTTGAAAAACACTCAGAGGCTCCAAGCGGTCCAGAATGCAGCCGCACGGGTGGTTATGGGCGCAACCCATTGGGCCCACGTGACACCCCACTTGCGCGAGCTGCACTGGCTCCCAGTGGTCTTCCGGGTGCGATTCAAGGTGTTGGTTACCACCTTTAAAGTGCTCCATGGCATAGGACCAGGGTACCTTCGAGACCGACTTCTGCCACCAATAGCCTCCCACTGACCAGTCCGCTCCCACAGAGAGGGGTGGGAGGGTCTCCTCAGGGTGCCATCAGCCAAGTTATGTCGGCTGGCGACACCCAGGCGGAGGGCCTTCTCTGTGGGAACCCCAGCCCTGTGGGATGAACTGCCCCCAGAAATGTGTAAGATTTCCGACCTCCGGGTATTTTGCTGTGCCCTTAAGACCCTATTGTTCCGCCAGGCTGGGCTATCAACGTAATAATTTTAAATCAGGTGTTTTAAATTTGGGGGGTTTTAAACTGAGCCAAAATTATTTAATAATTTTAAATTATTTTAATTGAAGTTGTCTTGTGCTTTTAATAGGCTGTACACCGCCCTGAGTCCTTCGGGAGAAGGGCAGTATAGAAATAAAATAATAATAATAATAATAATAATTATTATTATTATTATTATTATTATTATTAACAAATGTGGTAAGAAAGATTATAAAATGGGGGCAAAACTCACTTAATAAATGTCTTGCTTAGCAACAGAAATTTTGGGGTCAATTGGGGTCGTAAGTCAAGGACTGCCTGTACTATTAATAATGACATGGGTTAGTTGTTTAATAATCTTCATTTATTTTTTGGCTGCTTCTTAGAATGTAAAAAAAAGAACTAAATGCCATTAAGGCAGGTAGCAGAGGCTTTTCCCACAACCACAAATCAGGAATTGTGCTTGGTGTCCAACCTGTTCAATCTTTCTCTCTTGAACTAGATTCTACAGTTCATAATATGAGTGGCACCATCTCCAATGCAATGCATTTTAAGAAGCCTTTCCTTGTGCCATAATTTACACTGATAATTATGATGATATCAACTCACAATCATATGCTTCCTTTCAAAGGGCTTCCTTTTCATAAGAACAATATATGTTTTAAGTAAACCCATATAATAAATAAATAATTTTCATGGAGTCTCATGTTTCTATCGTCAAATGTTGAATCTATGAGGATACTGTATAATTGCATGCATCTTTGGTTGTTTGTTTTGCTGCTTTAAGCAATACATACTGTACGTGCTGAATATAAAACGTTGTAAATCAGTGGACCTAGATTCATTGGATGAAATCCCCATTGTCCTGACATTATTTTGTTATTTGCATAGTGTGATGCAAAGATGTCAATTTATGTTAATTTATATAAATTTGTGTCATAATGCAAATTATGCAAATTGATGCAGCTGAAGTGATTTGCATAATAAAATAATCACAGATTATTTACTTTCCAATTTAACAGACAGTAGGCAGTAATAGACACTCCCTCTTCTGAAATGAGATTGAACACTAATATTTTAGCCCTGGTTAAATTTATGCTTGCCTTCATCCACAGCTAGGTGAACTAAATAAGGTATGCCTTCCTTCTCACAAACCCCCCCAAGCCTTAGATTTGTTTTTGCTTCCATTTTGGAAGGCAATTCACAGCTGAGCAGCTATTGCTGTATTATTATTTTTTTCATTCTTCTTTGTCTTGCCCTTTTCTTATGGCCCACCAGGTAAATTTAGAGAAAAATTAAGGTGTAGATAGTCCTGACTTATCGACTGCAACTGAGACAGGCAATTCCCTTACTGGCATCACATGAACTTGGCTTATGACTTCCTGGTGGTTTCCCCATTGACTTTGCTTGTCAGAAGCTGGCAATGAAAGTTCCGAAGGATGATCACATGACTGCGGGACACAACAATCATCATAAATACAAACCAGTTTGCAAGAGCCTCAATTGTGATCATATGGAGATGCTGTGAGAGCAACTTCCAGGACCAATCACCAATTTCCTTTTTCAGCATGTCGTACCTTTGAATGATCCCCGAATTAAGCAGTCAGTAAGCGAGGGTTACTTGTATCATTATACTTTGTGCTAGGAGCAAAGGAGTCATCAGAAGTCCTAGGAGCTGTCAGTTAACAATGTGGGCCATGGGATGATCGTTGAACTGCATTTGACCTCATATCTTTCTTAATTTTAGGAGAAATAAAGCTGTTAATTGAAAGGAGCTCATTCTTGACTTTATTACTCATTAGAATAGGAAAACTATATAGGCCAGTCGTCAACTTACGACCGCAATCGAGCCCAGAATTTATCTTGTGACTTGAAAATTTTGTTAAGTGGGTTTTGTCCCATTAAATGACTTCTCTTGCCACATTTGTTAAGTGAATCACTGTAATTGTTACATTAGTAACATGGTTACTAAGTGAATCTGGATTCCCCATTGTAGAATATCGCAAAAGATGATCTCATGACACTGGAATCGTCATAAATGTGAGTCAGTTGTCAAGCATCCAGATGTAAATCACATGACCATGGAGATGCTACAAATGTCATAAGTGCGAAAAATGGTCATAAGTCACTTTTTTCAGTGCCGTTGTAACTTCGAATGGTCACTAAATCAATGGTTGTAAGTCAAGGACTACCTGTATCTCTCCCCACTGTTATTGTATTCATGAGCAGAAAATCATTTTTCTGGGAAGAAAGACAAGGGGAATAGGCAGTGAATTCAAATAAATGCTTCTTGAAGTTAAATTTTGTTTTAGCTGGAGATTAAAAGAGACTTGTGCATAACTTCAAGTGCCTTCACAATTCCAATCAGTCTTAGTCTAAAGACACAATGTTTTTACATTTCGGGTGATTTTTTTGCTAGTTCTTTTCCTAAAAAAATTTCCTTTTACTTTGAAATTGAAGCAATAAAAGAAAAGCATCTGACCCCATCTTACCATACTCTGCCCCTTGAGTAGAAACTTGTTAGAAAAAAAAAATCCGTATTTTTGCTCCCAGACTTCATGGGATTTTAATAAATAATAGCAATAGCACTTAGACTTATATACCACTTCACAGTGTTTTACAGCCCTCTCTAAGCAGTTTGCAGAGTCAGCATATTGCCCCCAACAATCTGGGTCCTCATTTTACTGACCTCAGAAGAATGGAAGGCTGACTCAATCTTGGGCTAATGACATTCAAACTGCCAAATTGCAGGCAGTCAGCAGAAGTAGCCTGTAGTACTGCATTCGAACCACTGCGCCACCACACTCAAAGCAAATAAATAAAATGGATTTGAAATCTGTGGCATTTGACAAAAGAGCATCCTGATTTTGAAGTCACTTTGTGCAACTCTTCATTTTTTTGAACAAGCGTATATATTTTAACCTGCAGATACTAAGCTGCAAACTTTTATAATAGTCTGTGTGCACTGATCCATACATTAGCCATTCTTCATAGAAAGCAAACAAAAAAGAACCTTCTTAACCATTCTTTGCTTTTTCTTGTCATCCAAAGAGCTTCGTGCCTCATGGTATCCTGCTATTAAAGGAGAACTGCGGTAGTTCAGGAGACCAACACTGTCCCAGCCTTTGGTAGGGTGAAAGAGCTCAAGAAGGCAAAATCTCAAGAAGCTTGGCATTTGCTCAATTATATGACCGTTGTGAGATAATGGAACGGAACAGAACAGAATAGAATAGAATTAGAATAATCGTCTCGTCCTCGTTCTGATCCTTGTTCTATCCTGATATTATTTTTTCACAGACCTGTTATTTCCAAATCAAGCAGAAGCAAGCGCAATTTTATTGTTAAATTGACAGTGTAATCTGGAAAGGAAAAAGAGAATATAAAACAGTTCTAACCACAAACCTTTATTATTCCTACTTTTGGCACTGTCACATGACTATGGACTTTCCCTTTCAGCAGAGCTATAAAGAATCACTTCATATCACTTCATAGATATTTAAGGGTAAATTTAATTAAGAATGGGATTATGCTGTTCCCCACAGTTAGAGATTGCATACAATTTAGCTTTGCGCTTTTATCTTTTCACTTCATACCTCTCATGAGGTAGATAGACAGAGAGAGAGAGAAAAAGGAGAGAGAGAAAGAGAGAGACTTTTATTTCAGTAGTGACTAATTTGAAGCGTGATATAAGTATATTCAATCTTCTATGTGAACATGAGGCTGCTGGTGTGTAACAGATTGGCAATTTATCGGAAGTACAAAAAGACAAAGTATGCATTGTGATATCATGACATACATTTAATCAGGGGTGGGCTTCAAAAATTTTAGCAAGGGGTTCTCTGCCTGGTTGCTGAGTGGGTGTGGACATGGTGGACATGGTCTAGTTGGCCTCCTGCACCATGGTGGGGGGGCATTTATGCCCTCCCCGGGCTCCGGAGGCTTTTGTTGAGCCTCCGGGAGGGCAAAAATGGCCTCCCCAGGCTCTGGAGGCCCTCTGGAGGCTGGAAGCTGTTTCCAGCTTCCCGAACTTCCGGTAGGACCCATTTTTCACCCTCCCCGAGCCTCCGCACATGCCCTACACTTATCTGAATCCAAAATGGGCCACATGGGGATTCCTGGGAGGGGAAGGGGTGGGGAGGGTGGGGCCATCCAGGAGGGGATTTGGGGGGTCTCCAAACTGCACAGAATCTTAGCTAGATGTTCTCCTGAACCTCTGCAAATCCCCAGCAGCCCACCCCTGCATTTAATCATGTTTTCATCAGTACAGTTATAGCACAGGCCTACGATTTTGCATTATCATTGAATAATCTTACATAATGGCTTCAGAATCCCCTAAAATTGATGATAACTGATACCCAGTGATATTTTAGAAGATTGGAGCATGAGACTGGAACTGTCTTACATTAGCATGACATTTTATTTTATTAGGATGGATTTCAACTGCATTAGATAGCTCAGGGATCCGGGGAACCCCAAGCCCCTAAGGGCACTATAATACCAACTCTTAGAGTGGATAATAGAGATGTTTTTCTTTCAGATAGACTTAAAACAGGAGTTTGGTGTTTTTGTAGTACATAAAGTGGCTCCTGAGGCTGTGATAGTATGTATATTTGCCTTGACTGTATGTATATAAACGTTAAAATTGTTCTGTGCGCTACCAAAAAAGATTACTAAAGGCTACCCCAAATAAGGAGTTGAGGAAAAGGAAGGGAGGGAGAGAGGGATAAATATAGCAATAACACTTAGACTTCCATACATTTCATAGTGCTTGACAGAACTCTTTGAGAGGTTTACAATGTCAGCATATTGCCCCCAACAGTCTGAGTCATTTTTATCAACCTCGGAAGGATGGAAGACTGAATCAACTTTGAGTCTTGTCAGGTTCAAACTCCTGGCAGTGAGCAGTTTGCCTGCAATACTGCATTCCAACCACTGCACCACCACGGCTTCTATATAATTGTCTATGTCAATATATATGTACTTGCATTCATCTTAATTATCTTAGTGCCTTTTACATACTGTACATCGTATGTTTTTCATTCCTTAATAAAACATGGAGGTTTTCTTTAAAAAAATAATAATAATAGTAATTTTGCTTTGATGTGACAAATCTTGCCAGCAATGGAGACCCTCATGGGAAGTGCTCCTGAGTATGGACATGCTTTAACTGCCCGGATCAGATTGCTCATTTTCACCCAAAAGATGAAATTGCTCCCTAGAGGAAATCAATTCCTCTCAGTGACAGGGCATTGTTCAAAAAGAAAACAAGTCCCGACAGATGCAGATGCAGATGCAGCCAACATTAAACCCTCATGTCTTTCTGTTAGTTGAATATACTACATAAGACAGTGGTATAATATTTTTTTTCCTCCCTTATGTCTCACTCTTTAAAAGCAGGAGCTCAGGTAGCTTCAGTTCCTTCATCCTGGAGAAGCCTTATAGCCATAAGTGTCAGGCTGTGGTTCTTGCTTAACTGGAAAGCCATAAATAATCTTTAGCAGCCTGATTGCCTTCCACATTCTTTTACTTTTTTCCCATGCTGTTAGCTTTGGACATCCTGAAAAAAATCTCAAGCTAGCATGCAAGACTTCAAGAAAACAAAACAAAACATAGGCACCTCCAGGAAATCTTGTCACAATTGTCTGCATGCCAACTAATGATTCCTTTTGCTATCCTATGATGTGGAGGATTGTACTTCAGCATCAGCAGGTTCACCATCCAAACTACTACCGTGCCCCCAGGTCTTATATTAATTTTAATTAATAAGACTGGGTCTTATATTAATTTTTGCTCCAAAAGATGCATTGGGGCTTATTTTCTGGTTAAGTCTTATTTTTGGGGAAATATGGTACTAAATGCACCCATCCGGCTGACATTCTTAACTCGGGCCTAATTTTGGGGGTAGGGCTAATATTAAAAACATCCTGAAAAATCATGCTAGGACTTATTTTCTGGTTGGGTCTTATTTTCAAGGAAACAAGGTAATGTGATTAGGAAAAAAAGAGTGCTTTTTATTTGTGAATCATGTGTTCTACACCCCCAAATGTTTAGCCTGTAACTGAAAGTACATGCATAAGTAATACATTATAATTGCAACTTATAAATTTTTTTAAAAAAACTTCCTTTTAGCAAAGAACATGCTCACATTCCTGTTCTTTTGCAAGAAATGCATACGTTCCCTCCAATTTTACTCATTCACACACATACGCACATAATGCATAAAATATTCTCAGCACATTAATTACCTTTGTAATGCTTCCTTCCCAGTATTTGGGCCTGGTAATCACTCTTCACAGTTCATTTATTTCTTAATTCTCCTGCTTTCTTCATTCTTTGCCCAAAGACCTGAGTGCAACATTTTGATGTACGCTTTAGGCAAGTTTTAAATTTGTCTGGGAGGAATTGTGAGCTATGTCAGACAGTGCGTGTTTAGCCCTGGGAAATCAGTTATAGTTAAGGAGCATCTCAAAACAAAGAGTTGTTGTCTCCTGATTTTGCCATAGGCTGTACATGTGTAGCAGCAAGAGGTATTTTTACTTACCTATATATTGTTCGATGGGAGATTACATATGCAAATGTGAAATTTTGCATTTAAAAAGCTAAGGATCTCTTCGGGGAGTACAACAGGGATAATTTTAGTCTCTCTTCACTATTCTTCCCAAACCGCAATCCATGAGGGGAGAGGTAAGGGATGTGTGTGTGTGTGTGATAAAGAGCTACACACTTGGACCTATATGCATGTCCCCAGTGTATCACACCCCTGTAGAATCAATGTCACGTTGTACATGTTGGAACATTCTCAGTCTTGATGTAAACATATTTGGCCTTCTGGGATATTTGTTAAGGAGAGGCATGAGATTTAGTACAAAGACTGCTGGAGCATAAGAATGAGGGATGAGGAAGGTGAATGTCAAACAGGACTGTCACCAAGGCTTTAAAATTTAATCGGTTTCTTTCTGATGACTTGAGTTCTTCACACCCTCTTTTTCATGCTTCATACCATTATCGGGTCTCTATTTCAGTCTTTAGTGATGCTGCTTACAATTATCACTGTTATGTGTCAAAGTGAGATCCTCCCCCCTCTCCTCCCCACAACAGCAACCATCGAGTTTGAAAACGCATCTAAGACACTGTAGCCTGACTTTCTTAACCTGGTGCTCACCAGACGAACCCTGGAAGGTATTAGGTGATTGGCTTAAAGCACCACATAGAAAAGTTATCCTTACCAGTAAAGCATATTACATCCTCTATAGCCCCATTCAAAGAACTGACGATCTTACGAAGGAGATGTGATTTATACAAAATCCCAAACCCTTTCCTGAACAAATATTTGCATGGTTTGGCATCTTGTTCAGGTTTTTGTTTTTTTTTAACTTGACAGACTGAGGCTGTGAATTTCTATAACAACTTGTGTGGATTTTGTTCAGGTAAAGCAGGGTTTTTCAAACTGTGTTTTGTGGAATTCTGGGGTTCCATGAAAACTTAACAGTTTTGTCAGAGACCAAAGGCAAAAGGAAAAGTTGACTCTAAGGCAGGCAAGGGCATCCATTGCAATTTAAAAAAAAAAAAACACAGCGAAAAAAGTAGGGCTTGTCAGCTGACGTTGAGAACCCCTATCTCTGGGGATGTTTGTACTCATATGAACATCATTGTTTGATGTGTGTCTGAGAGACAGGCAGGATGGGTTCTGGAAACTTTTTTTTAACAAATAAGTTCCATGGCCTAAAAATAGTTTGAAAAAGCCTGAAGTTAGAGACTTTTCTCCTGCTGTGTCCAAATACATACTGTACATACCTCCTTAGAGCAAGGCTAGGCAATTTTATGTCCTACAGAAGCTTTGGATTTCAATAATCCATTTTCTGTGCCATTGAGTCTAATGAATGGTAAAGGCAAAAAATATGGAGATTACCACTTCACATATCCTTGGATTGCAACGTCCAAGGCAGGGGTGAAATGCTACCGATTTGCACTGGTTCAGGCAAACAGGTAGCAGCAGCGGCACATAGTTTGGCGAACCAGTAGCGGCGGCATCACAAAGCTCCGCCCACCCACCCAGATGTCATTACTTCCTGGTTTTAACCAGGAAGTAACCTGTTTTTGACCCTCTGTGCATGCGCAGAAGGCTTCGCACATGCGCAGAGAGTCCAAAATCGCACATGAGTGTGCACTTCTGAACCAGTAGGGAAGGTAAGTAGATTTCACCCCTGGTCCAAGGTTTAGAGTCAGATGAAGTTGCACAGTAGAGAATGGGTCAAAGTTGTGACTTGATGTGAAGGAGTGAAGTTGGGTTTGCTGTCTGGTTTTTTGGAAAAGCAGCTGCAGCCAGACAGAAATGGTTCCCATTCCCACTTCCCTCATGCATTCATAGATTCACTCACAAGCATCTCAGCCAGGGTTCCAGCTGCCTGTAATAACTGAGCCACACCCTGGTGTTTTCAAGGATGTGCTGATGTCCAGAGGCAGCTATACTCCATCAGGCCCTTAGTTCGCAAAATCAAATGCTAAGAGAGAGTAGAGAGGGGTATAGGAGGAAAGGAAACAATATGCAGACAAGGAAGTGGAACAATATCTGGAGAGCAACAGCTATTTTCAGCAGGCTAGTTAACTGGCAGGACCAGCTACGGTGAGCTGCATATCCTGGTGGGACTCTTGTTTGGAGCTTTGCTGGGAGCTCAGTAGCAACAAAAAGAGGAACAACCACATTGAGATAGTGCCTCATTCCACGTAGTATAAGAACTTTTGTAGGGAAGCAAAAGTTTATCCCATTTTACAGACTTTTGCTTGGACTAAGTTTTTAAAAAATTGAGTATTAAAGGTATACTTACATGACAGGTCTTGCAGGTCTTAGAAAGGTAGAGAGCAATAGTTTACTGTTGGAGAAAGTGTTGTTGTAATAAAACATTGTAAATAGACTTGCTATGCTATGGTGTGTCCAGTCTTTGGAAAGCAAAGAACCCTCACATTTCGTTCAAGATGTAGCATCATAATTGCCTCCTTATACATTGTAATTGCTTGGTCTATCAGCACCAATAGCTATCTCTCTCTGAAGTAGTAAACTATTTCCATGCTTATTACTTAGCAACATTATAAAATCACCAAAGAAAAGAACCTGGAAACATTTGAGAGAAGAAGAACAATTTACTTGATATATTTTAAAACCATCTCTTAGGAGATTTTGGCATAAAAATCAAAATATTACAAAGTTAGTTAAAATATAATAATGGTTAGTTAGTTGTCATTGCACCTCATACAATGAAATTAAATGCCATCTTCAGTATATATTATACACTGAACAACAATGTATTATTATTATTATTATTATTATTATTATTATTATTATTATTTGCAAAGAATAAACTTAAATCATCAGTTATTTTTTCATTAATATCTTGTGGGCCTAGTCTATCCATAGAAGACATTATTTTGGACATTGTAGCTACTAATTTCCGGCACCATTCTTCAAAAAAATCTAGAAAACTCCCTGTATTATAATGTTTTGTGTCATTTTGTAAAGCCCCTGTATTAATCAAAAACTGAAGGCAGATTTACATATTTCCCCCTTTTCCTTTTCTGCCTGGAATCTTTAATACTCTGCCAAATTTCTGACTTTATAAAGTCTCAAGTCTCTATTATGATTTCAGATAGGAAAAAAAATGATTTCCACAAAAAGCTGTTCATTCTACATAAGTCTCAAGACTCTAAATTTGTTGGGATCTTTAATTCATTTATAATTTTCTTGAATCAAATACTTTTTTTTAGCTTTTAGCTTTTTATTTCCAATTCTTTAAATTCTTAAACTGATGGTTAACTTTTTTGTTTTGTTCAAGAATGAACAAAACTCACTTTAAACTCACCAGGTGGTTTTTCAGATTCATAGTTCTGAAAATGTCTAATAGCCTTAAGGAAGTTAAATAGGCAATTTTTGAAAGTAATTATACAGTGAGGTTTAGCAAACCCAGTGTCCTTTAACGGGTCTGCTACAGTTGTGAGCATAATGACTAATCTTTTCATCTCCTGGCACGCAAACCTGCAAGAGACCCCTGTCCTGTGGTCTCCTCATGAGGAGCAGCCATCCAGAGCACATGTGGCTAATCTCCCATTCTATCCTTATTCAGAGAGATCCCATAGAGCCATTCTACTCATAAGTCTTTGCCACAATCTACATCTTCAGACTTTCAGACATATACTTAGTCCCCCATTGCCTCCCCTGATGTAACATGATTGATGTAAATGAACTCAATTAGTTTATTTACCTTTATTTCAGTTATTATTTGTAGTTGGGCTAATCACTGTGATTAAATATTATTGAGCTATAATAAATGTGTATATAAACTTCTATTAAATATAATTAGGTATAATTAGCTAGGGTATAAATATCGGTGATTGCATGGAACTGGAATTCCAGGAGAAGTAATTGGAGAATTAAATGGTGAGATGGTCGGAGGAAATATCAGATCACAGTTAGTATAAAATGTGAGTAAAGATTTCTGCACTTCCCTTTGTGTGGAACTGGAGAATTAAGAGATAAATCCATGCATCTCAAGGTTTTTCAAGCCTGTTCAAATCTAATATTAAACGGGCTTTGTGCAATGTGGAAACATTTAGATTTTAATTGCAACAATCCCAAAACAAAGTAATTTAGCCATGCTGCCTAGGAATTCTGGGAGTAACCCCAGGAAAGTGGCAGGTTTAAGAAGTCTGTGCTAAGGTATGCTTGAGTGAACCAGCCATTCTTTCCCATATACATGAAAAAGAAATGCAGCTTCTAATATACTATAAGGTGTCTTTGTTTAGTGATCACATCATACAGTTACAGTTATGACATTGATGAAAAAGCAACTTGTGACCAATCCTCACATGTGTAACCTTCACAGTTCTGTAAAGCAAAGAAAAGCTGAAGTAAGATCACAAGCACAGTTGCAGTTTCACATATTTATTTTTTATTTTATTAGTTCAATTTATATGCCACCCTTCTCCAGAAACTCAGGGCGGTTTACAATGCATTAAGCAATAGCCTTCATACTTTTGTATATACCTGCTTAATAGGGCTTTCGGGGGGCCCTAAATGGTGTTCTTTTTTATACAAAGTCAGCTTATTGGCCCCACAATCCGGGTCCTCATTTTACCTACCTCGAAAGGATGGAAGGCTGAGTCAACCTTGAGCCTGGTGAGATTCAAACTTGCAGTAATTGTAGGCAGCTGGTGCTATTTAACAGCACTTTAGTCTGCTGCGCCACCAAGGCTCTTATAGACCATTTTGCTTACTGACCAAGTTGCTGGTCCCAATTGTGAGCACTGAATAAGAACTAGCTCCAATGTTGCTAGTGGCTTTTACTTTACAATTGTAAATTGTAATTTTAAATTACAATTTACAATTGTAAATTGAACCTCATCAGGGTACAGAGATTATATCCACCAGCACTAAAAGGAGGAAGTTTTCCATTATCAGTCTAGAAACCAGGACCAGCAATTCAGGAAGGGATTCTGTCGGATGGCTCGTATACTAGCAAAATCCTAAAACTATTCTTTACAACTCAATATAACATATAGGCACCCACACCCATATATCTCAGCAGTAGAGTTCCTGATCACAGATAAGATATTTCTCATAATCAAGGCCCCTATCTCCCAATCCTTGGCATCAAGTCTTCTGAAGGAGCTGATAGCCAGCTGGGCAGATGTTACACAAGGCAACATTTTTACCTAGGCATGTTTCATTCATGTATTCACCAGCAGATTGGTGGATGAAGATGTTGACTAAAGAAGGAAAGTTAGATTTTGGCACACTGATGTATAAAATTTCACTATAAAAATGCATATGTCATCAGTTCAACCTTTTCTGTAGAGGTTTGCCCTTCACTCAAAGTCCCCAAGAGCTCTGCATCACTTAGTTTCCAAACACATTCATGAAATTATTGGTTATGACCTATCAAGCCCTACATGGCATGATGTAGAACCGGCTTCAACCCATCACATTGGCCTGTCCTACCTGGTCAGGCAGGGAAGGTATGTTGCAGACGTTGTCAGTGAAAGAACTCTAATTGGCAGGATCTAAGAAGCGAGCCTTCTTTGCAGCTGCCCCACCCTATGGCATATTCTCTCCCCCAGAGGTTAGACAGCCCCCCCCCCCACTTTCCTGGTCTTCTTGAAAAGAGTTAAAACATGGCTCTGTGGTCTTGCATGTGGAACCCAAAGAAACGGGGTTGGTTGCTGCCATGATAGACATCCCTTTGCCATTGTCAACTAATTTTAATAGGGTTTTATTATTATTGGGGGGGGGGTGGCATGGTGGCTCAGCAGTTAAGATGCTGGGCTAGTTGGCTGGAAAGGCGGCAGTCCAGGTTCGAGACTGGAGTGCAATGACCCCAGTTCCTGCCTACCTAGCAATTTGAAAGCATGCAAATGTGAGTAGATTAATAGGTACCACTTTGGTGGGAAAGTAACAGCACTCTGTTTCCTGCTGGCCACATGACTGCAGGAATATCTTCCGACAGCACTAGCTCAATGGCCTTGAAACAGAGATGAGCACCATCCATATAGGAGTAAAATCTACAGGGACTGGAAAGCTATTTCGCAATGTCATTAGGGAGTGAAATTCTGTGTGGGTAAAGTAAGGAATTGGGGCAGGAATAAATAAGAAGAAGGGGTATCGGGAACTATAAAATGCTGTAAATATCATGAAGCAATAAGAGTGCTGGAAGGAATACAGGGAACAGATTACAGGCAAAATGAAGCTGTGGGACTTTTGATGCTGTGATGTAGAATCTGGCTATCTGCAAAAAAAGAATCAGCTTGTTTCGGGGGATTGAAAGGACTTTTTTTAAAAAAAAAAGATTTTTATCCCACTTTTTTCACATATAACAAAAGGCAGCCTATTAATACTCCTCCCTTCTCCTATTTTCCCTACAACAACCCTATAAAGTGAGCTGAGCTGAGAAACAGTCCAGTCACCCAGCCAGTTTTTCATGCCTAAAATGGAACTAGAATTCACAGTCTTCTGGTTTCTAGGCCAACGCCTTAACCACTTCACCAAACTGGATTTCTTTTTAAAGAATTATGCATTTTGCAAGCATAGTTTAATGTCTTATCATCAGTGCTCCTATTCAATAGAGGTTCCAAAGTCTTGTCTCCCAACAGGTTTGCAGCTGTGATTCAGAGGAGATTGAAACAAATACCAATATTTGCTGGATTGTAATGTGCATAGTGACAGATAGGCTTTAATTTATACAGCGACACCCAGACATTTTATCTCTCCTGTGGCAGTATCTAAGGTGAACAGATCGATATTATGAAAAGCTCCTACTTTTCAATTCCAACAGTAGCTTTCATAGTACTGTGGATAAATTCTATGTTGCTGCAGTTAAAATCCATCATCAAATATTGCATCCCTGGTCACTATGTCTTTACGTGGATCATTGATCATAATCATAAATAAAATAATAAAAAAATAAAGACTGAATAAGCACTGCAAGGCATGCGTTCAAGAAACAGGAAGAGATATACAGATTAAAAGAGGAAATATGACAGATGCTCAGTTGGCATTTTAACCTGCTGGTGTAGCTTGGTTCAAGATGGTATGGAGCTTGTCTGGGCTGTCAAATGGTAATTAGGGAATCATTATTCAGTCAACTAATGATTAAATTAATTGGTTCAAAAGTGCCAAACTGTGCATTTGGATCTGACAACTCTTTTGCTTAAGGTACTGTAAAGAAGTGCAGGATAACCAACTATAAATTGCTTGTAAATCAGGTGTGTAGCCGATACAGGCTCTGATGCTGTTGCATTTCTTGGAGCAATTGCCTCTAGACAAGGTTGTAGTATAATGCCAAGAAAATAACAGCATATAAACTATTCATCTGAAGCTTCTAGCAAGACTGTATAAACAAGATCCACTGTCTCCTCCATTAAGATAACCCAGTGATGACTAACCTTTTCTGGATCAAGTGCCCAAAGCGCCCGAACCCCCAAAATGCAATGCATGTGCTGCTCCTGTGTTGTGGCCCGTATGCAGCCTGTGCAGCTAGAAGCTGATTCCGACAGCGAGGAGGCTGGTGTGGTGCTGCCCCAGCAGCTTGTGCAGCTAGCACTTGAGTCGGACAATGAGGAGGCTGGAGAAGATGTGGTGCCAGAGGCGGGGATTCAGCCAGGGCCTTCAGAACCTCCAGAAGCTCCCTTAAGTGAAGAGGAGGAAGAGGAGGAGCCTCTTCTTGATGCACGGGCGCACAGAGCTGCCAAAAGGCAGGAGTGGCTCCTCAGGAGGAGGTCTCCTTGAGAGTAAGGCTTGGGGCTAATTGGCCACTCCCTTAGCCTATTTAAGGAAGAACGCTGACTGAAGGGAACAACTTAGTTCACATACCTTCATGCCTTGATCTTAGTTCTTTGCAAATTGCTTCTGGGCTTTCTGCCAACCATAGTAAGATTAAGATTATTTATTCTTTGGATTCTTGCAGGCTGTTAAGAAAGTTAATTAACAGCCTTTGTTTGAAGAAAAAACTGATTTTATTTTAGTAAACGAAGATTTGTACAGACTTTGTGTGTGCTGCATTCTTTGGGGTCCGTAGCTGGGGCAGAACACCCTGTGCATGTGCGCAAGCCCCCCCCCCCCCATGCATCCTGCACCCCTGCACATGCCCACACAGAGAGCCTGCCTGCACTCTGCCTGTCTGTGCATGCATGCACGACCCCGCGCATGTGTGAACGGGTGCCCCTGCACGCCCCCCGCCCCCAAGCATGTGCACGTGGGCTCCTGCACATGCCATGCATGGCAGAGCTGAACTGGGGCGACGGCTCACGTGCCATCAGAGACGGTGCTGCGTGCAACCTCTGGCACGCATGCCATAGGTTCACCATCACGGAGATAACCCATCTCATTCTATCTGCCTACTATGTCATCTAAAAATGTGATTCTTTTTTAATATAGCTATATCGAATTCTACCTGAGGTTCTGGTTTGAACCGATGTTAAATTTGTAAGATAGATTACTACTGCTTTTGTCATTTAAAAAAAAAATTGGCAGTAATTCTTTCTTCCTTATACCTTGGGAATTTTGAGTATAGAAACTCAATCTATCTCTAAACTATGTTAAAAATACGTTAGAACAGCAGCGTGCCAATTTTCAACTTTAAAAACATCTAGTTTATGCAAGGATCTTGGTGAATATCATTAGTGGATACTCCTGTGACAAAGTGACAGATTTTTTTCAGGTGGAAAGTTTTGATCTATGTTGTCTTTCACCCTTGCGAGTTAAGCAGTGTATTATCTTCAGTGCTCTTATGGTTGAGAGAAGCCAGCTGTTTCTCCTTCTGCTTTCATTTTTATATCAGCCATAACAATGAAGGGACACTTGTTCCTCATATTGATTAGCACCTGCTTTATTTCTCTGGGACTGTTTGCATATTAAAAAGTTAGATTAAAAGATTAGGTTTCAGTGGCGATATTGCAGCACCTGCATGCAGAATGCCGTATTTCACTATGATAAACACCAAAAGGGTTAGAGATATATGCCAGAATGCTGAGATGTTAGGGTAGTCCACATTCCAATTTCAGGGTTCATGGCCTTGAGAGCTGGCACCAACTGGTTTGGTGCATCCCTGGTCTTTGTCAAGCTGTCAGCCCCCTTCCTATTTCCCTTCATATCCCCATACACATTTATTGCCCATTTGTTCTCCCCTGTCCCCTGTCCCCTAGCCTTTGATGGCAGGATGCCAGTGAGGCACCAAGCTGAAGATGGCAGACCTGACAGGTTTAGAAACATGAAATATAAACAAACATTTCTTTTAAAAAAAATTTTTTTAAAAAAATATTCCTGCCATCAAAAGTCTCATTCAAAATCAAGCTCAAAGCCACTAAGTTTTCTGGGCAACAATACAGAATAAACTTCTTTGTTTATGAAGTTAGATGACCTGTATCTGCACAGCAACTGCTATCTTTAATAAAGTTTATTAATTTTTAAAGTCAATGTATCCTACTGGAAGTATTGTATTTGAATAAGATTGTTCCATAAAGACAATCCTAACAGCTTGCATGCTGATGAAAAAGATGTGAAGTCCATTTATACATTGAGATTTCACTGTCGAGGAATAACCTTCCCTAATTTGGCAAATTCTAGACTGTGACCTGCTGAAATCCAAGCCAACTTGGCTCTCTAAGAGTTGTCTAAATCACCTTTCTTCTGTTCAAAATAATTTCCACTCTGGTCAGCCTTCTGCTCTGCTACCCTCAAGGTGTGAAACTAAGAAACATCCATCTCATGTACTAAGAGACTCTTTACGTCGTGGCATATTCACTTTTATATTTTGCTTCTAGAAGAATTTGACCTGACATCTCATTCCTCATTGTGATTCATTAAAATAATATTTATTTTGGCTTCAAGGCAAAATCAAATGAAGGCAAAGTAATTTAATAGCCCAAGCGATCCCAAAACTATATGTTACAAATGTGACTTAGAGGTTATATACACAATGTAACAATTCCTATAATATTGGAGTCCTACAGTATTGGAGTCATTCAGATCACCACTTCTCTTACTCTGCTACCACCTTTAGCTCCTGAATAAATCCAATAAACACACATAAACAAGGCATTAGGATTAAATTTAATTTACCCAGTGCTCTAGAACCATTTTTCCCCCTCATTCTACCTTCAGTTACTTTGGGCTGCTGTTTGTAAATTCTACTATGCTGACCTACTGTACTATGATGCAACATTATGGTATCTTGGACTGGCATAACTCACTGGTTTAATATTCAAACTCTGGCTGAGAAAAAGCTATTTTCAAAAGACCACTTCTTCCTATCCATATTATGCAATGGAAGAGGATGTTCTCTTTACCCTCTCCTCCAGAGATGCAGTTGGTGGGACACCATACCTAGAGAGATTGTTTCTTGATTTCCTTCTCTTCAGTTTTAAGTGTTTTTTATAAGGCACTGTGGTTTCTGTGCTGTCTATTGTAACTATAACAGCAGGTTCTTTCGGTGTCAGTTATGCTAATCTATGCATTATACTTGCCTTTTTTTAATTTCATTTTTTCAAGCCAATCTGAGAAGTTTTTTTTTTTTAATATTCCTGCCGTCAAACATTTCATTCAGAATCAAGCTCAAGGCCACTAAGTTTTCTGGGCAACAATACAGAAATGGTTTGCCATTGGCTTTTCTAAAATATTTTTAGCTTTCTGGTTTAACCTGTAGCCCTGAGAATTTTCTGCTGTTGTTGTATTCCAGAAGTAACTCTGATCTTACTTAGCTTTTTGAGATAAGTCCACAGCACTAGACGCTGCCAGCCAGCTATGCTTAGTCCAAAAGGTAGAAAACAATTATGCAAAGCCCTTTACAGAAGCAAATAAATAAATAAAGCACAAAAGAAAACTATTCTGTGTGCAATTAACATGTTTAATTTACTATCCATGCGTCTGTCCTTTGCAGATAAGTAAATAAGTGGTTGTGTGAAGAACTGCAGGACAATAAGCTATTCTTTCCAGGTTTGCAGCTAAGAGCTATAAGATGGATCTTCCTCATACTGAATATGTCCTGGTTTTTGTCCAAGACATTCTTTAGGATTCTGACCTTAAGTTTCATAGGGCTTCATCTTGCTCAAAATCAAGTAATGTCTGGATAGATGAGAAAATGTCTACAGGAGTCACCTCAATCCACTTCCCTAAAAAGCTAACATAATGTGCCTCAGCCCTTATAAACCAAGAGGTCAACAGTTGTCTAAGGCAGCCAGAGTGAGTAATGTTTTCTTCTACAAAGGATGCACCATCATTTTCTCAAAGCCAACAGTATCACCCCTGCCCTTAAGATGGTACAACTATATAGATGAAATGAGGGAGAAGGAACCATCCCAGGGGACTAATCCTGCATGTGATATGACTTCTAAACAAAGGAGTTATGGTAAATAAATGGAATATTTCACTTGACTCAAAAGATGAGTCCGTCCTGGAGATTTAAAAAATATGGATGAGACAATGACATTTTGGGATAGTTTGGATAGAACTTTACTGACCCTTTCTCTGTTGCTTGTCCCATTTTAGTAAATTTTCATTAGTTCTGATTTGGTGATGACCAGAGTGCTGATCTAACTTCATTTTATGGTACTATAAGTTTGACTTCTATGGGCTCCATCCAGTGATGGGATTCAGCCACTTCGCACCACTTCGGGAGAACCAGTTGTTAACTTTCTGAGCAGTTTGACAAACTGGTTGTTGGAAGAAATCATTAGGGCAGAGAACCGGTTGTTCAATTACTTGAATCCCACCACTGGCTCCATCTGATGACTCCCCTAGACATTATTTTGATTGTTTGAAAACTTGTTTGCGACGAAGAAGTAACTAAACTGACAGAAATTGATAAGTCACTCACCTGCTTAATTTCTGTTTCATATAGCCCAATCATTTTTTCTTCCTTACTCTTTTCAACACTGACGTTCCAGTGTCAAATCACAAGTGCTTGCATATACCAAACTGAACTTAACCATAACAATTTCTCTTCTCTTCTGCTTTAAAAGATGCAGCGTAAAGTTGGATAATATTAAAAGGTTGTACGCAAAGTCTAATATTCAGTGGCTAAAGCACTGAGCTTGTCGATCAGAAAGGTCGGCAGTTCGGCAGTTTGAATGCCCAGGTCTCCTGCATGAGCAGGGGGTTGGACTAGATGACCTCCAAGGTCCCTGTCAACTCTGTTACTGTTATATTCTTCAATCACTGAATGTACTGTACTCATTGTCATTACTATATTCTTCCTGACTAGGAAAAGTTCATTGTTTTTTGTGTGCAGTATAATTAACAATTAACAGTATAATTGTCCAACTAAAAATACCCAACTCTAATCCTTTTCAATTGCCTACGATAGTAATATGCAGTTGATTCGTTTCATGTTTTACCATATTAATCTGTCCCTTACATTTATGCTTTTACATTCCATGTTCTCACTTTATTTCTATCTTTGCAGATATATATATATATATATATATATATATATATATATATATATATATATATATTGTTTTCTGAGTGGCAACATCATCAAGACTTTTATTGATTAATTATGTGTCATCAGGTCATTGTCGACATTTAGAGACCACATAGATTTTCTCCAAGATGATTCTTCCCTAACCTGGTCATTCAGGTCTTCCAATGGCCTATTCCAGTGGTGGGTTTCTACCAGTTCGGGCAAACCGGTAGTGGCAGTGGCGGGAGGCTCTGCCCACCCTTGTCGGATGTCATCATGGATGCTCTGCACATGCGCAGAAGGTCCGTGTGTGAGTGAAGCAAACGTGCATGCGCGCTCCCAGTTCCAAACCAGTAGCGAAGATAAGAGGAACCCACTACTGGTCTATTCATTGCCACTGTAACTGAGTCTATATCTGATGGTCCTTCTCTTTTTCTCTTACCTTTCACATTTCCCAGGATTAGAGCCTCTTCCAAACAGCCAGGTCTTCCAGACAGCCAGCTCTCCACATAAAGTCTCCAAAAGTAGAATAATTTGAGCCTGATCATTCTTGTCTTGAGTGATAAATCTCATTTGATTTGTTTGATGATCCATAATGTTTATTTAATTGGCTGTCTGTGATATTCTCAGAAATATTCTTTAACACCAAAATTCAAAAGTATCTGTGAGCACATAAGTTGAGTGTAGAGAGCCCATTACCTACCACTCCAAGTACCACTGCCTTTCTTTTTCTTCTGCTTTCGGTCTACTCAGCCAATCCTCAAGACCTCATCCTAAAAGGCTTCAAGCTTTCATTTTTCATTATCTGTCAGTCCTAAAGAAACTCAAAGATACTCTAGAATTCTTGAAACTGTGAGATACTCTAGTCTAGAACATATGATTGAAGATACAGTATGAAAACCGAGTGTTGGATTCTCTGACAGTAAGGCAGATTTTTTTTCCCCCATCTTGGGAAGAAAGCACTCTATTTTTGCATAACATTGGTAGCTATAATTGTGGAGCATGAAAAACCAAGAATAATACTTGTTAAAGATGTAATAGCAATAGTACTTAGACTTATATACCGCTTTATAGTGCTTTACAGCCCTCTCTAAGTGGTTTACAGAGTCAGCATATTACCCACAACAATTTTGGGTCCTCATTTTACCCACCTCGGAAGGATGGAAGGCTGAATCAACCATGAGCCTGGTGGTATTTGAACTGCCAAATTGCAGGCAGCCAGCAGAAGTAGCCTGCAGTACTGCACTTTAACCACTGTACCAGCGAGGCTCAGTGAATATTGAATATAATAGGAATACAGATGTTGCATGGAATATAGAATCAATAATACATTAGAGAACAGTGAATAATGTCTACAGATATATATATATAGTCCTTACCATCATTACAGGTAGTCCTCGACTTACAACAATTCAGTTAGTGACTGTTTGAAGTTATAATGGCACTGAAAAAATTATTTGGAACCATTTTTCACACTTATGACCATTGCAGCATCCCATGGTTACATGATCAAAATTCAGATGCTTGGCAACTGGTTCATATTTATGATGGTTTCAGAGTCCCGGGGTCATGCAATCCACTTTTACGACCTTCTGACTAGCAAAGTCAATGGGGAAGCCAGATTCACTTAACAACCATGTGACTAATTTAACAGCTGCAGTGATTCACTTAACAAATTTGGCAAGAAAAGTCATAAAATGGAGCAAAACCTATTTAACAAATGTCTCACTTAGTAACATAAAGTTTGGGCTCAATTGTGGTCAAGAGTTGAGGAGTTGAGGACCACCTGTAAAAAAAAACTCTTTGTTTTAATAACTTATTATTATTATTATTATCCCCCTAACCTAAACCCTCATTTGATTAGAATTTGCAGCTGAGAATAGATTCCAATTCTGAATTGGTATTCATCACTCAACCACAGAGAGATGATGATCAAATTAGTTTAGTCACATTTGTCCTGGCTTTCTG
Source organism: Ptyas mucosa (assembly GCA_012654045.1). Taxonomy (NCBI): domain Eukaryota; kingdom Metazoa; phylum Chordata; class Lepidosauria; order Squamata; family Colubridae; genus Ptyas; species Ptyas mucosa. The sequence goes on from WNWU01000004.1 coordinate 51,983,984, forward strand.
TAAACTCCTGAAAACTCAGTTATTTTAGAAGGGCTGCCGTGAATGATAGGATGTGCAATTTTGTGGTTTTAATGATGGTAATTATTTTAAAACAGTATTGTCAGGGTTCCGATGGATGCCCTAATTAAGTTTTAGTTCCTACCCTGGACATTTTATTAAATGCTTGTATTATTTTACTGTAAACTGAGAGTCTTATAATTACAGTGAGTGTGAAAATGATAAATAAGTAAATAAAATGTGCTTAAATGTTTATTTTTCAGTCTGGAAAACATGATATTTATTATCTTTGCAAATCTTTCCCAATAATAAAATGGATGTGATAGTTGCAGTAAGTTAATGTGTTATTACCAATTATAAACTGAAACATAATATTAATTGTGCACTTCTCCTGTCCAAATTATAGGCTATATCTCTATTGTTTACAGTATATATTTTTTTAGATTAGCCCAGTCATTGCTTCTTTATTTCAAGGCATTCTTGGAAGGTTTGTAAGATAGAAATAGCAAGAACGATCTACCCTTCTTCTCATCTTGCATTACAAATCAGAATTATGAGAAATAGCAATTATTAAGGCAGAGAGACAAGAGAGTTGCTGCCTCCAAGCCTGATTAGGGTCCATTAATTTTTCATTTATTTACAAGCTGCATGGATAGCCATCAAGATTTTCTCTCAAATGCAGCATTCCTAGACATCAGTTACTGTAATTGTCATTCAAGAAGTGAGCGGAATACTTCATGGTATCTGCATTTAGTACCCCAGGTTGCAAAGCAATTTAACAAGGGAATTTGGAGAGTTAGGGACATGTTCATGTCACGTTAATTTGGAAGATGGCCTCAAGACATTTCCAATGTAAAATAAGCCCCAGATGGACCATCCCACTCATAGGATTGGAACTTTTTCCCATTTTACTCTGTTTGGCTTGCTCAGAATACTGTGTTACTATAGAGTTGTGCAACAGAGGCACGATTTGTACTTCAAGGTTGTGGATGGCCTGCCAGGAGACAAGATCTATATTCCTCTTTTCTCTCCACACACACACACACACACACACACACACACAGAGTTTCTGTGACCTAACCAGCAGCAATATCCCATAATAACCACCTTTGATGTACCTTGTTCTGATCATTTCTGGATATATAAAATATCTGTCTGGCTGTCTCTCATGCCTCCTCACAGAGGACCCTACAAGAAGTGCTATATAGGTAAAGGTAAAGGTTCCCCTTGCACTTATGTGCTAGTCGTTCCCGATTCTAGGGGGCAGTGCTCATCTCCGTTTCAAAGCCGAAGAGCCAGCGCTGTCAGAAGATGTCCCCGTGGTCATGTGGCTGGCATGACTGAACACCAAAGGCACACGGAATGCTGTTACCTTCCCACCAAAGGTGGTTCCTGTTTTTCTACTTGCATTTTTTACGTGCTTTCGAACTGCTAGGTTGCCAGAAGCTGTGACAAGTAACGGGAGCTCATCCTGTTACGCGGCACTAAGGATTCGAATCGCTGAACTGCCGACCTTTCGATCGACAAGCTCAGCATCTTAGCCACTGAGCCATCACGTCCCTTACTGCTATATAACAACAACTAAAAATAAGGTTTCTACAAGCGACCAATAGTAACTATCTTCCCTCTCCCAAAACAAGCTACATTAAAAAATTAAAGGTAGATAGGTTAAAATAAACTTCATTTTAAAATGCTATCCTAAAAGATATTCCTGGAACAGTTGTTATCTTGCAAATATTGGTGCATATTGGTCTGTCTGCACTTTGGGGAGAGAGGCCTGTAATCAAGAGTCATGAAGAAGACCCTCATTCTAACCAGTACACTTATCAATCAGACTGTGAGAAGATATCCCAGAAGATCTTAGTAGCGGCATTTGTTTCAACTGCTACATTAATTACAAGAAATAATAGCATTTTATTTTGACCACTTCTAAAATCATTTTATATGCTTCCATTTGGCAGTGCAGGTAGTCCTCACTTACCGACCACAACTGGAACTGGCAACTGTTGCTAAGCAGTGTGGCTGTTAAGGGAAACATCATATGACCATACTGACTTACAATGTCACTTCTGGCTGCAATTGTTAAGTGAATCATCCTGGATCGCTAAGCGCAATGGCCATGACTTGGTACTTCCTGCTGTGTCTTCTCCATTGACTTTGCTTGTTGGAAGCTGGCTCTGGAGGTTGCAAATAGCACAGGATGTTGTGACTGTTGTAAATGCATACTAGTTGCCAAGAGTCCAGATCCCTTGACCTTGAAATTGCTTGATCCCTTGAAATCCCTTGAAATTGCACCAGCAGCAATTTCAACATGGGAATGGGCCATAAGTCTTCTTTTTCAATGCCATCTAAGTTCCAGTGCTTGCTGAACATGTGGTGAGTAAGTAAGGACTAAAGTCCCAAAGATTCAGTTTGGTGCCATGGTTAAAGGATTGGACTAGGAGTGGAGACATCCAACTTCAAACACAGAAGTTCAGTGGATAGTCCTGGGCTGGTCAATCTCCCTCATCCCAACCTACCTCACATATTGCTCTTGGAAACAGAAGGAGGGCGCTCTCTCTACATCATCTTGAATTCCTGTGCAAAAGTTGGGATAGAAATATAAGCAATCAATAATACACAATTCAAATTCTTGGACAGTTTGTGGCTCAACAAAATTTGCACATCTGTGGCTTATGCTTTTGCCTCTGGTGAAGAGATATCATGCCCTTAACCTGCCAGTGGGTGACTATGTTTTTAAAGGAAACTTGAAATTTAATTGTTTTTCCCCAGCAATTGCCTCAATTCAGGGAACTTGAGGTTGCTTTGATTCTGTTGTCGACATGTTGATGAATTAATGAAGGTGAAAGATCCTGTTTACAAGATTGTAAGGGGGTTTCTGATGTATTCATTTCCACTATCTTTCTAGGTCAGTAATCACAGCAATTTTATGATAATTCTTAACTTTGTCAAAAGCATTTATTCATAGGACCATGAAAAATATATGTAGTCCTTGATCATAATTGAGCCTGGAATTAAAGTTGTACATTGTGCCGGTCATTAAGCGGGTCATCATGAGACTGACCTGTTTTTCTCATTTTTTGTGGCGGTCATGAGTAGAGTAGAGTAGAGTAGAGTAGAGTAGAGTAGAGTAGAGTAGAATAGAATAGAATAGAATAGAATAGAATAGAATAGAATAGAATAGAATAGAATAGAATAGAATAGAATAGAATAGAATTTTTTATTGGCCAAGTATGATTGGACACACAAGGAATTTGTCTTGGTGCATATGCTCTCAGTGTACATAAAAAGAAAAGATACATTCATCAAGAATCATAAAGCACAACACTTAATGATAGTCATAGGGTACAAATAAGCAATCAGGAAACAATTTCAATATAAATCGTAATGATACAAGCAACAAAATTACAGTCATACAGTCATAAGTGGAAGGAGATGGATGGTGGGAACGATGAGAAGATTGATAGTAGTGCAGACTTAGTAAATAGTTTGACAGTGTTGAGGAAATTATTTGTTTAGCAGAGTGATGGCATTCAGGAAAAAACTAAGATAAGCCATTGTCCACAAAGGGCATTTTTTTTTGCTGGAAACTGGAAGTAAATGCCGGTTTCCAGCAAAATGAATCGTATATTGTAGTCTTGACCATAGAACACTGGAAATGGCTCTAAATGCAGACCAGATGCCATGCACCCAAATTTTGATCATATTACTGGGGGGACAGTGATTGGAACTTTGAATTTGGGTCATAAGTACTTTTTGTGGGGCTGTCATAATTTCAAATGGTTGCTGAGCAACTGGTCATAAGCTGGGGACTACCTGGTGAGAAAGGAGCAGATACATTGTCCTGTCAGCATTTTCTTAGTGAACAAAATGTAATTTCATTATTAATTCTATAGCATGTTTGTGAACCAGATTACTTTGGTAAGGATAGTCCAGTGCGATTACAGCTAGACCTGGGCAATATTCTTCTATTACGGCAATAATTAAAATGGCTTTTCTAGACTGCATTTTACAAATATCTGTATCTGAGCTGCATGAGTGTATTTCTGCAATTTATATCAGTTCTGGTTGGGGAAGAAAAGACTCTGCATCTCTTCTTTCTCAGCATGTATCTATTTGTGCAACAACCGTCCCAGAAAAAGATTAGTAAATTATCTTATTAGTAAATTAGATAATTATTAATCATGATTATAGAGATTACTTCATTTAATGCATTTTTGTAATTGATATTCAGTATCCCAAAGATTATGCAGAATAGATAATATATCTCATTTACCACATTACAAGCAAATGCCATTTTATACGTTGGTGAAAGACAGAAGTGAAAAATAAATCTACCAATTTCCCTAGATGAATTTAAACTTTTTTTTTCATAAGGGATGTACGCTTTTCTCAGTACACTAGACTGGTCTGTTGGGATGTAAATTCTTCCTGATAACTGTATTTTACCACATTTATCGCCAGCAGCACAATTGTAGAATGATATAAACAGTTTGATGATCCTGTATCTGTGCTTCCATGTCCATTTTTTAAAATGGAAAGTGTTAATTATAACATGAAACCACAAATATATATACACTGATATAACTCCAGAAAATAATTGATATATAATTGATACACTATAACAGTGGCCCCCAATCTTTTGGGCACCATGGACCGGTTCTGTAGAGAGAAGTTTTTCCTTGGAGCAGAGGGGACGTGGTTTCACACGCTGCCTGCATCCTACAGATGGGGCTTCCCTTGTTCGCACGAACAGGTTTCTGGCATGCTGCGGACTGGTGCCAGTTCACCAGGATTGGGGACCCCTACACTATAACAAGTGAAGTATTGAATAATTAAGATACGCTTCTATCAAGTCAGCATCCTATGGTGGCATCATATATGAATAAACAATGTACTGCATGTAGTGCATAAATGGATAATGTGTAATCGTGTGTGGTTGATATGACATATCTTGGGCATCACAAGTTACATGTACCTGCAAAAGCAAGATCAGGGCAGTATGTGATCTCTTTTTTGTTTCCCTTACCTTAAAACGAGACACAGTTATTCTGTGTACAAAATAGAATTTTAAAGTTACCGTATCCCTCTGTGTTTATTAGGTACTACAGATCCAACTAAGTTCAATGGTGCATTCTCTCAGGAAAGGAAACATCTATTTCTATCAATTTAGAAGAAAGTGCAATTAAAATCAGTGAAGCTGAGTAAATATGCATAAGATGGCACTGTAACACATGGGGAAAACTCTGTAAGATCTTCCTGCCTTGTATAAAAACAATGCACTTCTCATATTTATAATTCATTTAAATCTCTTAGAAGGCAGAGCACATTTTTCAGTGCAAAACTGAAGTGAAGCCAAATTTAATATAGAAAAATTAGTGTAGTTCAGCCTTCCCTGACCTAGCTGTCCAGATGGGATAGACTATAGTCCCATGATCTCCAAGGTTTTTGTTAGTGGAATACTTAAGCAACAGACAATAAGCAAATTGCATGAAATAAATGCAGAGTTGTTTTACAGAAGTCAACTGAGTATTTCAGCCTTTTTAAATTCAAAGCTGTTTCAAGGCTCTTTCAGAGACTATTGCTAAATGCAGCTGCATAAATTAAAGGGAATAGGAAACTCCCAAATGAAAATATTATTGAGGGTAGCTAAACAAAATGGCAGGAAAGAATGCTAAAAATTGATTTGCAATCTCAAATAAACAAAAGCCCACAAAATTCAAAAGGCATCAAGGATGTACAGTATAAACAAAGCATAATTTGAATATGAAAATAAGATCTCAGGATGACTTATGTTAAGTTAATGTTAAATTAAAAATAGCCAACTTTATATTTTCAGTTTCCTTGATATTATTACGCACAGTCACTCATGCCCTAGTCACCTCCCGTATGGACTACTGTAATGCTCTCTACATGGGGCTCCCCTTGAAGAGCACCCAGAGGTTCCAGCTGGTCCAGAATGTAGCCGTGCGGGTGACACCTCTCCTGTGCGAGCTACACTGGCTCCCGGTGGTTTTCCGGGTACGATTCAAGGTGTTAGTCAACACCTTTAAAGCGCTCCATGGCTTAGGACCTGGGTACCTACGAGACAGTCTTCTGCCACCAATAGCCTCCCACCGACCAGTTCGTTCTCACAGGGAGGGACTACTCAGGGTACTGTCAGTCAAACTATGCCTACTGGTGACTCCCAGGGGGAGGCCCTTCTCTGTGAGGGCTCCAACTCTTTGGAATGAACTGCCCCCGGAGATACGGAACATCCCTGATCTCCATGCTTTCCGCCGTGCCCTCAAGACCCTGATGTTCCAACAGGCGGGGCTAAACATATGAACATGTGAATGATTTTTTAAAATGTTATCTAATTCTGAGTTTTATTTAATTGACCAAACTAAGTAATAATTTTAATTAGCAATTTTATGATGTTTGTATGTCTATATTCTTCTTGGTTGTACACCGCCTTGAGTCCTACGGGAGAAAGGCGTTATAGAAATATAATTAATATATAAATAAATATTATATATATCTATATCTCATCATGCTGACTTTGGAATATTATGAAATACCGCAGAAAGGTTCTCAGAAATTAGCATCACAACTTATTTTTTATCAAGTAGCCGTAACATGGAATTTACTAGCCAAAATTGGTGACAACACAAAACAACTTTACTTTCATTAATACAGATGATATTGACACAATAGCTATGTAGGATACGAACTTGAAGCTTAGTTCTATTCAAACAGAGGTTCTGTTATAGGGGATTTATTTAACTTGGCAGATTGTTCTGTGTGCAACTTGGCCTGTTCTAAATTGGTTTTTTTAAAAGGGGACGTTTACAATTTGAATCAGCTTTTGGGCCCAGGTCTGTAGCTCATAGTACTTTTTACCAGCTTTATACCAGCTTTAGGCTCATATTGCACTTGTAGGCATTCATTCTAATAATATTCTATACCAAGTATTGCAGTGTGCTTTGTAGAAAACTGCTCTTGAAGACAATTTGGAAACCAGTTATGTCTAAGGTCAAATTTTTGCCTAAGGCCTTCTGGCTAGTGAATTCTGGGAATTGGTATCCACTATAGCATAGGTAGTTCTTGATTTACAACCAAACATTTAGAAACCATTCAAAGTTACAAGGGAACTGAAAAAAAAGTGACTTACAACCAGTCCTTGTACTTACAACCATCACAGCATCCCATAATCAGGAAACCAAAATTCACATGCTGGGTGATGAGCATATATTTACAATGGTTGCAACTTCTGGAATCATGTGTTCACCATTTGCAACCTTCCCAGCTGGTGTCCCACAAACAAAGTCAATGGGAACGGTGGATTCGCTTAATGAGTGATTCACTTAATTAATTCAGTGAATTACAGTGGTTCACTTAGCAACCATGGCAAAAAAGGTGCATAAAATCAGGAGTGATTCACTTAACAGTTGACTTGCTTAGCAATGAAATTCTGGTTTCAATTTTTTTTTTTAATTTGATTTATATGCTGTCCTTCTCCAGAGACTCAGGGCGGCTTACAATGCGCTAAGCAATAGCCTTCATACTTTTGTATATTTATACAAAGTCAGCTTATTGCCCCCACAAACTGGGTCCTCAATTTACCTACCTTAGAAAGGATGGAAGGCTGAGTCAACCTTGAGCCTGGTGAGATTCGAACCTGCAATAATTGCAGGCAGCTGGTGTTAATAACAGGGTACTCTAGACCACTGTACTACCAAGGCTCTTGTGATAATAAGTTAAGGACTACCTGTAATCTTAAACTAGCTAAAGTTTTATAAGGTGCAAAGAATCAGGACCATGAGCTAAATGCCAATTAAGCTGATTTATTATACACAAGTATCTAATGAACTAACAGCACTAAACTGGTGCTAGATAAGAGTTAACAGAAATCAAGACAGATTGGACATACTTACGGTATGGGTGTTAAACTTGTAGCCTGATGGCCGGATGCATCACGTGCTAGCCACACTCACCCGGATTTAGCAAAGGGGGAAAAGTTGTGATACGTCAAGTGACAACATGACACATGAGTTGACACCCCTAAATTATGGGAAAGTAAAGACTCTAGGCCATGGGTGTCAAACTCGCGGCATCACATGACATTTCACAACTTTTTTCCCTTCACGGAGTTGGGGTGGGCATGGCCTACATGTGTTGCATCCAGCCCGAGAGCCACCAGTTTGACACCCCTGCTCTAGGCTGATTCCTCTCTTGACTCCCCCATCCAGGCTCTGCCATTCCTTCTCCTACAAGTTGAGAAATATTGATGTTAGGTAGCAGAGAGCCATGGAAAGGAAATACATCTCACAAAGCCTGAAACAGCTACTCTATTAACACAGACCACTTAAATTGCTTGTTTTTATTTTTAAAGCTTTCTAAACTTAAATACTTTACCATGCTAATTCCTACCACTAAACCTTTGCTTCCCAGCTTTTTGCTTTCCCAGATAAAACAGTTATTCTATCAGGTGTAGGTGCTTAATTTTCATTTGACCTTTTGTTAAATCTATCAGTATTCCTTAAAGAATTCAGCACTGGTTTTTATAGTTGGGAGAAAACTTGTTTGATAGCTTTTAGTTGTTGTTGTTAAGAATAAAGATGAGCCGATTTCCATAGACCTAAATCTGATTTCAAAATAATTTAAGTGGGCCAGCTTTCTTTTCTCAAGGCCTTCCTAGAGCTCAAACTACTGTTTCCTTTCTTAAAACAGGCTTTTGTCAGCAAAATTCAAGCCTTGTGCCATATCAATTGCTTTTGACCTTCACTCCAGATATAGAAGAGGATTTTTTAAAGAACTGCCACCATTGTGATTCATTAATAAAAGATTTGCAAACTTTTTTTTTAAAAAAAATGAAGACTTCACTTCTGACAAACTCATCAAAACATGTTTTAGTTAGCTTCAGTAGTAGAGAGCTACTGAATTTCCTATCCCTTTTCAAGATCCTCATTCTATTCATCTACTTCTCTTTTTCCTGATGCATATCTGAGCTAGCTAAGAATGTGGATTTTGTCCGTCTTAAGAATGCCCTAGCTAAGTTTAAGAGATTCAGAAAAAATGTCTCCACCAATATTAGTACACAGTATTTCTGATTTATTATTGATATCAACAAAATTAGTTGAATGTTAAATAAATATAAAATAAAGTTTTGTTTTGTTTTGGAATTTGCCATTGTTTCTACTGGAGATGTTTATACAGATTTTAAACCAAACTCTCTTCAGAAGGATCCCTAGAATGCATAAAGGGATTTTGTACCCATTTCAGGATTTTATTTTATTTTATTTTAGTCCTACTTTGTATTTCTTACGTACTGTATTGTATCCTAATTAATCAGAAAAGAGCTTTTTTGAAAATCTTTTTGTTGTTGTTGTGATTTAACTTTCGAGAATTTATTCCTTGTAATCTATCTGACCTCATGGGTCTTTACTAACATCATTTAGTCAAGTGTTCATTTTATGAAATGATTTATAATACGGTTTTCTCAGTAGTTAAAACAGTTTAAATCCTTCCTTAGTCATGATTTCTGAACAGTATGTAAAAGCCAGACTGTAGTAATAGAGATATATAAAGAAAATGAATGGAACTAAGTAAACATTTTAAGTCAAGTTAGGAAATTTGCTGCAGAAGAATTCTCATGTCAGGAGGCAAAAATCAGTCTTTAAGCAGGAATAATTATTAAATCACTATACGGGTAATCCTCAATTTATGACCTGTTGCTTAGTGATGGATATTGAGTATTATGACCTCAATTTGAAATTCTGATGGCCAGCCCCATCCCCACCCACAGCAGAAGTCGTATTCAGTAGGTTCTGACCAGTTCTGGAGAACTAGTAGCGGAAATTTTGAGTAGTTCGGAAACCGGTAAATACCACCTCTGATTGGCCCCGCCCCCATCTATTCTCTGCTTCCCGAGTCCCAGATGATCAGGAGGAAATGGGGATTTTGTAATATTCTTCCGCTGGAGTGGGGAGGGAATGGAGATTTTACAGTATCCTTCCTCTGCCATGCCCACCAAGCCATGCCATGCCACGCCTACCAAGCCACGCCCACAGAACTAGTAGTAAAAAAATTTGAAACCCACCACTGACCCACAGTCACATAACCACACTTCAGGTGCTAGGCAACCAGTCCACATTTATGGATGTTGGGAATGGCCCACAGTCACATGACTGCATTGTATGATGATTTTGACCAAAACTGGCATTGAATTCCAGTTTTCAGCAAAACTGGCCCATAGCAAACCGTAGGTTCACTCAACAACCAGGGCATTCACATAATGACCACTGCAAAGGTAATAAAATTGAGTTGGTCACATAAGGTTGAGTTGGTCATGTGGGTGACCTGATAGAAGATTAATACAACTTATGACCATAATGACAGCTTTCATTATATTCATAACTTGAAGACTGTCTGTAATTGCAATGATTGATGTAAAAATTATAGCAGAATATCCTAATACAGGTAGTCCTTGATTAACAACTACAATTGAGCCCAAAATTTCTGTTGGTAAGTGAGACATTTGTTAAGTGAGTTTTGCCACATTTTACTCCCCCATCTTAATTATTAAGTTTGCAATTATTAAGTTTTTAACACAGTTGTTAAATGACTCTGACTTCCCCATCAATTTGCTTGTCAGAAGGCTTCAAAAGATGGTCATATGACCCCAAGACACTGCAAGTGTCATAAATATGAACCAGTTGCCAAACTTCTGAATTTTGATTATGTGACTGTGGGAATGCTGCAATGGTTGTGTGAAAAACAGTCATAAATCACTTTTTTCAGTGCCATTATAACTTTGAACGCTCACTAAATGAATGGTTGCAAATCAAAGACTACCTGTATAGCTAGCTTGATGTTCTGCATCAGCTACGGACCCCAAAGAACGCAGCACACACAAAGTCCGTTCAAACCTTAGTTTACTAAATAAACCAGTCTTTTACAACAACGGCTGTTAATTAACTGCATTAATAGCCGCCAAGAATTCAAATAATAATAACTGAAAGCTTACTATGGTTGGCAGAATGCCCAGAAGCAATTTGCAGGAAGCTGATAAGATAAGCAAGACAAGACATGAAGGTATGTGAACGAAGTTGTTCCCTGCAAATTGCTTCAGTCTGCGTTCCTCCTTAAATAGGCTAAGGGATGGTCAATTGTCCCAAGCCTTACTCTCAAGGAGACCTCCTCTTGAGGAGCCACTCCTGCCTTTTGGCAGCTCTGTGCGCCCGTGCATCAAGAAGAGGCTCCTCCTCTTCATCCTCTTCACTTAAGGGAGCTTCTGGAGGTTCTGAAGGCCCTGGCTGAATCCCCGCCTCTGGCACCACATCTTCTCCAGCCTCCTCATTGTCTGACTCGAGTGCCAGCTGCACAGGCTGCTGGCACAGCACCACACCAGCCTCCTCGCTGTCTGAATCAGCTACTAGCTGTACAAGCCAGGTATGGGCCACAACACATGAATAATTTCCAACTGGAGTCCTTCATTCCTAGGAACCTTCTTCCTATCTTCCCATTAAATATGGGAAAATTAATAAGAATGAAGATGCTGAATTGAACTGACACAAACATCAGGTCCTAAACCCACTGCTGAACTAGGAGATAAGTTATGTCATCTGATGCCCTTTCCTCAGCCTGTTCACTCATCTTGCTTCCTTGCTGATCAGATGAAAAGAACTTCAAGTAAAAGGAGGGAAGCTGAGGTATTGGGAAAAAGATGGCGAACGAAAGAACTAATTTCTGCCTCGTTTCCCTTTGTGCAAAATAGACAAGGAGCTTCTCTGGGTTTCAACACCGCTTATGTTTAATTTTAAGTCAAGCTTAGTGAGCCATATTGACCTAAAGACAAAGGTGAGCTGAAATAAGGAGCGGTTTATTTTTAGAGATCATTTCAGATCATCTTGTTTTTCTCAACACCTAGAAAATGGACCCTTGGCAGAATTTTCTGCAAATAATTATCCGTTCCTTTTTTGAGTTGGCAACCTCCATTCCCCTCTCTCTTCTTTCATACGCAGAACACAGGAGCAGCACTAGTTTTAGGGCCGGTAAATATTTCCAAATGAGCAACAAGCTGCCAACGCAGTTCTCCTCTGGAGAAATCAATGAAATGGTTCTTCTACTTCCTGTTTCTATAAGCAGGAAGCATCCCCAGAGGAGATTTGAAGAAATTTGGAATGTATTTGGATTATGGGGCAGCAATTACATGAAGCAATAAGACCAGAAGGCTGAGATGAGGATGCCAAAAAAAAAAAAGTAAGGAAAAAAAATAATCTTGGCAGAGATAATCTATTTCCACTCACCAATCTCTGCTGTTTGCTTTACATCTGAGTTTAAGGAAGTCTTTTGTGAGAAGATACAGCTTCCTGGAAAGGCTGCTGTTGTTGTTTTTTTCCTTCACAAGTCAACTACATCTTAGAAAACAAAAATTCCATGAAAATCCATTTGACTTGCTACTCAGGAAGTGTGTTGACAATCTGGGTGGCAGTTGTGGAGTACAAAAAGGATCTTTGCTAGAAGGATTGATTACATTTTTAATGCCTCTGTGTTAATCCTCCTTAATGTGTCTAATTCCTAAATGAATGTAATAATGGAACAGACATTTCTCAGCTTGCCAGAACAAAATGCTTTTTTCCCTCTGCTAGTGATATCTAACAGACTTGAGTGTGGAGCTAATTATTTTGACCAACAGGCAGCCTCAAGCAGATCGTAGCTGAAGATTTCCACCTAGCAACTCTGAAACTGGATCAAATGGGGAAAAAAACCAAGCCACCAAAAACCTGTTTACTGCTCTTCAAAATAATATTCAAAAGATCTCTAAGTAACTGAAGAGAAAGCTTTGAAATACTTTTGACAACTATTAATAACGAAATTTGTGGAATTTTGTCCTGTCACCCGTCCTCTGCATTACCACATTCTAAAGAGTATGTGTGTTATTTCACAGCACCTCTGGGTGTGATTGGGGCTGCTATTAATTAGCACGTTGCTGCCAATAACATTATGATGTTATTATTTTTGCCTCATCACACTTGGAGAACTCAGCAATTTAGTGAAACATTTTGGCAGACTGCAACAAAATTCTATTTTAATAGGTGCACGCACAGAGAGGGTGAAGTCACTTACTTGCTCTCATGCCCCTGTACAGTGTAGGGCTTGTATACTGGACAAGAAAAGAAGAACCATGGGTGCGTTCACTGGAAGTACTAAAAAGCACTGGAAATAGAGTAAAAAAAGCAAAAATATGTGATTTCTCAAACATTTAATCAGGCATGTCTGGGAGACATATACCTATTTGCAGTCTGGAGGGGTTTCCAACATGTCAGTCGGTCATCATGTCATTTGGGAAATCCCAGAATGCTGACCTATACATCAGAAGAACAGGATTAGATATCAGGATATAAAATTAGAGGAGAGAAGGTTTTCCTTGAATTGTTTCTCAGAAATGAAGGCTTTTTCTTCACTTGGTAGTGAGCTGTTCTAGGATATGGATAAGCAATCTGACACCCTCCAGAAGTTGAACATCTAATCCAGGGGTAGTCAACCTTTTTATACCTACTACCCACTTTTGTATCTCTGTTAGTAGTAAAATTTTCTAATCGCCCACCGGTTCCACAGTAATGGTGATTTATAAAGTAGGGACAAAACCCCTACCACCCACCATGAAAGCTGGAATGCCCACTAGTGGGCGGTAGGGATCAGGTTGACTACCACTGATCTAATCCATAGAAAGGACAACCAGTGGCAAGAGACTGTAGGAAGCCAAGACATACTGGGGAACTAAAGCATTGTACAATACAGAACATAAAGAGGACAGAAAGAAGAAAGTTCTGTTAGCAAAGAAACAAAAAGGGTAAATTCGCTTAAGTCCAAACAATGAGGGTGAATTTCAAGAATGTCTCAGACGTCTCCTTATTCACATGAATATAAAAGAGGGAGGAGGGAAGCACAGTCCAACTTGCAAGATTATATTACTAGAGCCAATCTAAATAAAAGTAGTTTTTAGTTTTCCATAGAATCTACTTCTAGGTCTGGTTTGCCTTCTAGGACTGACACAGCGACCAGCTTGTTCTGTCTGGTTGAATCTTGCTTTCTTGGGTCATACAAAGGGTTAAATAAGATATCCAATTTTATCTGTGTAACTTAAAAGGATTTATGTCAAAGAATTATTGTTGTGGCCTATTCATTTTAATAGGATATAAATATAATTAACAGTTGGTTTTGTTCAGTCCTTGTGAACTATTTGGTTTAGTGTTGTATTTATTCTGTTCATTTTGGTTCATTAGAATTTACTGATATCTTGAAAAGTCTGTTTATTGTGCACCAGATTCCACTTCAGAAAAAGTGGTTTTAAAATAAACTCAGAATCTGTATAAATTTAGTTTGACTGCAACAAGGGCATCTATATATTTGATCTACTTCTATGCTGCAAGTAAGTTATCAGCAATAGCTATAAAAGCAGAAACTAGAGGAGGATAAAGCAGTTAAATATGCTGAAAACACATTGTTTGGTAGCTATTCTCAGACTGTCCACTGGATTTCCCCCCCAAGTCAGTGTGATTGTTTAACGATGATGAATGTCAAAAGTTTGGTAAATATCAGGGGTGAAATGCTATTGGTTCAGACCAGTTCGCCCGAACTGGTAGTAAAAAAATTCTATTGGTTTGGGCGAATCGGTAGGAAAAAAAAATGCTACCAGTTCGGGCGAACCGATGTTTCCAATTATTAGCTATGCTGTGCCGCGCAAATTAAATTTGCTAGAAAGTAGGAAATCCTGCTTTCTAGTGAATCTAAATCGCATGGCACAGCTGTTTCCCCCTCCTCGCTGTTCTACTTACCTTTGCAGACTCAGAAAAGGCTTCTTAATCCTCCTTTTTCAGCACTGCATGGTTGCTCATGCACACAAAGCTCACATTTGGCACACACCGCACATGTTTTGTTTTGTTTTTAAATTTGATTTATATGCCGCCCTTCTCCGGAGACTCAGGGCGGCTTACAATGCGCTAAGCAATAGCCTTCATACTTTTGTATATTTATACAAAGTCAGCTTATTGCCCCCACAAACTGGGTCCTCAATTTACCTACCTTAGAAAGGATGGAAGGCTGAGTCAACCTTGAGCCTTGGTGAGATTCGAACCTGCAATAATTGCAGGCAGCTGATGTTAATAACAGGGCTTTAGACCACTGTACTATCCAAGGCTCTTGTGCACATGAAGTGAACCAGTAGCAGACTTCAGAGCAGTTCACCCCTGGTAAAGATGGACATTTAATATTCAGTAGCAGTGTTGGTTTTGATGCATTTGTATTTGTTGGAGGATAAGGGGATATGTGGTGAAGCACACTTGGTGACAGTCTCTCCATGACATACTTGAATGTGACACCACTTCATTGCATTACAAAGTTACAATGCATATTTTATGTTTTTGGTGATAACTGTTTAGGACCAAACATTAGTACGGGTAATCCTCAACATACAATCATTTGTTTAATAACCGTTCAAAATTACAAAGGCACTGAAAAAAAGTGATTTACGACCATTGCAGCATCCTCATGGTCACATGATCAAGATTTAGATGCTCATTATAATTAGCAATGTATGCTGAGTATATAAGATACTTATGTTATACTTTAGTGTGTATGGTGGAGACGGTCACACTATGTCCAATTTCTTTTTTAATATGACATGAATAATTTTTTTAAAAAATAGATTCAAACAGTCAGCAACAGGTTCGTATTTATGATGGTTGCAATGTCCTAGATTGTCCCATGTGATCACCTTTTCAGGTGGGAAAGCCAGATTCATTTAACAGTCATGTTACTAAGCTGCAATGTTACTGCAGTGATTCACTTAATAATTGTGGCAAAAAAAGTAGTAAAATGGGGCATTTATTGTACACCAGATTCCACTTCAGAAAAAGTGGAACTGTCTCACTTAGCAACAGAAATTTTGGGCTCAGTTGTGGTTGTACGTTGAGGACTACCTGTATTTCCACAATGGGTATAAAGCAGTGGCTGTTGACCATCTTTGGAAACTCTGGTGAGTTGAACTCATGATACCTAAAAGCTATTAAGAAGGAGAATGCTGACATACATGTTGTGCAATTACCAGAACACTTTTCACAAAACATGAAAATTATGTTAACTATTTCTCAGAAAAATTTCCCTGCCCCCATTTTTTCCCCCTTTCACAGCTCATATCTGTTTTAAGTTCTTACTCTTTCAAAAACTCAGAACATTTCTTTTATTAAGCAGGACTGGGATTTCTGCCTATTTTCTCTTGCCTAGCATTACCATAAGCTCTCATTTTTCTTCCTCTCGGTAATCACCAGACCATTAACCTATAAAGCAGCGTGATAAAACCAAGTTGAACGGCTTGACTTATTTCTCTGCTTTATCTGTAGTCATTGTTTGAAGTGATTTGCTTACATTCTAATTTCTGTAATGTTCTGTTAGTGAAATGACTGTGCAGAATGATTTCAGATGAAGAATGAACCTATTGTTTAGGTCAGTCATCTTCCATATATTACCAAAACTGGATGTTTACATTATGTTTTATGTATAAATATAATAGGCTGTACTGTTAGGCATAATGAGACTGCAGCATCGAACAACTTACCGTATTTTTCGGAGTATAAGACTCACCTACCTTTTTTGTTTTGGTTTTTTTATAAAAAGGTTTTTTTTATTTTTTAGACAAACACACATACAAACATACAATGTATTTTCTTTGAACAGAGTATTTGGCCAGTTCACAAATGTAAACAGTGTTTAGTCATTTCAATTAAATTTACAATTTCTATATTTCCTTTCTGCCATATTTATTCATCATCTATTTTTTTAAAAAACCAATATTACCCTTCATCCTCATCTCTAATCTTAATCAAATTCAATTTTTCCCTTCTGTTCTATATTATACCCCTTCCCATTGTCATCTATTTTATATCCATCCTCACGTTGGTTAATTATGTAATATTACAATTGTTTAATACAAATTCAACATTTTAATATAAATCAATTAGTTATATAACTATCTTTTTTTGTATATTAATCAATATGAACATGAATATTCCAATTATTTCCATGCAATCCAATTTCTTACAAATCAATTAATTATATTTACCAATAATAATAAACCAAATAATTTTCCCCATATATTCGTCCAAACCACAACTTAACCATTTCTGCTTTCAACACAATATACAATTAATAGTATCTCAATTATTACAATTCCCTAGTTAAATAGAGCTTTCCCTTATGTTACTCATTTTCACATCTTAAACTCTCCCAATAACCCAAATAGTTTGGCCCATATAATCCTCCAAATCACAATTTAATCATTTCTACTTTCATCACAATATATAATTAAAAATATTTCAATTATTATAATTTCCCTAATTAAATTTAAAAATGCTCTAGCTGTTATCCAAGCTACAACTTAATCCTTTTTACTTTCACCACCATATACCATTAAAGGTATTTCAATTGTTAGTTTATACTTATTCATATTTCTAAAAAAATAAAAACTTATCATTGTCTAGATTTCAAAAATACAAAGACAAATATTCCAATTATTATTCATTTCATTTTTACAATCATGATTTCCCATTTATTTCTTATTACTATTCATATTTCAATTCTAAATATGTATAACATCTTTCTCTTTCATGTCTTTTTCTTTTTCTCCCTTCCCATTTTTCTTTTTGCCTTTTTCTTTATCCTTTTTTTCTTTTGTGTTTTAAAATCTTGAACTCTCCTCTTTTGCCCTAAATTTCCCATTGTTTGCACCTACCTTTTTTGGTGAGAAAAAAGAAGAAAAAGAAATCTCCCTCTGCCTCTGCCTAATTTTGCGACGTTACAGCAAAATTTTTGTTTTCAGCATAGCTTGATTAGCACAAGGTATTTGCTCCAGCAATTTACCTCTTTATGGCAAGCAGCAGAGCCCTGCACAAAACAGCTGAGAGCAAATCAGCTGAGAGTCGGGAGGCTGATCCAATCAACTTGTGCTAATTAGGCTGTGCTGAACATGAAAGGAGCTGTTTTTTCTTGCTGTTTGCTTGCAAGGAGGTAACTGCTGCAAGGCAGATCCAAAGGGTGGGGGCCAGTGGGTGGGCGGGGCTACATTCAGTGTATAAGACACACCTAAATTTTCACCCCCTTTTGGAGGGGGAAAGATGCGTCTTATACTCTGAAGAATACGGTATGTTGGGGGGGATCCAAGTTAGTTTTTTCATCCTTTTTTTCTTGGGTTGATGCTACCTTGCTACTCTTAGGGTCAAGAATCATGTATTTGGTCGACCTCAGTTGTCTTATTTTTTTTCTCCTGCCTCACAGATGAGGCTGGTTGGTTAACTAGGAAGGCAAACCTGGAGGCATATTCCAGGTGTCATGATGGGTGTGCATTCTGTTCACTTAATAGGCAATAATGTTGACACTGATGCATTGTAACATTTATTTGAGTGGACAGAAAGCAGGTGGGGCATTGTGAGCAGCGAGATAATGTCAGTAGTTGTTGGATCAAATGTTTTCTAATCATAGCTGATACAATTCTACTATTTGGCTTTAGAACATGGGGAAGTATGGATTCCCAATCTTTGTCTTTGATAGCTTAAGTTATTTGGGGTTGTGCATGCACATGCGTAAACACAAACACAAACATGCAGCTGTTTTAAGATGAACCTAAAGAGACCTGTATCCAAAATGGACCTGAAATATGCAACCTGCCAAAACCCTATGCTGAAGTTTCCTAACTACATTGGACATAGGCTGCAATGTCCAGGCAAGGCCAAGGTCAACACAGGGATCATCAGGCCATCCACTTGGGTAATCTCAAATCACTATGGAAGTTCCCAAATTGCTGTTGCTGCTGCTTATAGCATCAGTAACAGAGAGCACATCTGAATCTGGTGCCAAAGACCTTAATCCCATAGCAACCCTTATGTTTTGATTGCTTCTAAAGCAAGTCGGCTGTGGATTGTCCTCTAAATGGATTCTGCTTTATATCTATGTGGTTACAAGAGCTAGGATTCCTTAAAAGTACAAAGGGAAAGGTTATTACTGTTCTAAATTTTGTGCTGGGTCTTTTGCTCTTGCTGCACATTATACTATCCAGGGAACATGTGTCTTGGTATATATGGAAACCTTTCCTGGTCATTGGGGAGTGAAGGAATTTATTTCAGCCTGAGCTTAATGCTGTTTCCACCATCCTGCCCTAGCTATTTTCTCTGCCCATGGTCTTGATCTATGTTTTGCCTGCTGCTCCTATTGTCCCCCTTTTCATATTTTTTTTTCCCCCTGAAAATTTCTCAGGGCAAGGTAGGCAGATTATTATATCCTACAATGAGATTCCTGGGACTTCAACTTATCTCTCCAGAGATCAAAAAGGTCAGCCAATTTCTTCCCAATCAGATAGTTAATACTCTTTCTAGTTTCTGCCTGTTGCTGCAGTGGAGGTAGCAGCATTTTTAGGACACATAACAGCATGCAATCTAGATTGTCCATTTCAAAATCATATTTTTTTTAGCGTGTGATTTTATCTGGATGGCCTTTTTAACGGAAAAAAAAATCACAGCAACTCTACATTCAGGAGTGTGTTTTAGGCTGTTGTTTACTGATTGTTGTTTATTGATTGTCTGTTGTTACTCCTGGTGCTAATCCTTGCTTAACTGCTGGCAAGGAGGTGTTCTGGTCTTTTTGTTTCCTTGTTAGCTTTTTTATTGCCTCTTTTGAATGGTATGTAAACATTGTCTATCTCTATGTGCCTATTAATGACTGATTTGTGTAAGTGCCTTCCAGGAATTCCTAGCAGTTTTGGATTTAGCTTGATCTAAAATGCTCATAGACTCTCATTTGAAACTATGGTTCAGTCTTATCTATGTGTTGTGAAATTAAGGAGTTTTCATCATGTCTTCTCACTGCTAGTCTTCTGCTTCTCTGTTCTACATATAATGGCAGTTATAGTCCTTACATTAAACATTGTAGATGACTCCTATTTTTTCTTCTTGTGTGACTTGGGTCTTTTGCTTTACTTAAGAGGTTTTGGAAAGCTTTAGTTAGGTGTGCTATGATCTCGTCTATTGGTACTTTAGTTATTGTGAGTCTCTAAAAACATGACCATTGGAGGGACCTATGGGCATTGTAACTATCAGAAGGTCACCAGCTTGACTACACAGACAATAGTCTGCCTTAAAGTTCATGCTTTAAGTCTCATACTTCAAGTGCTGTATATCTCTTGTAAAATCAGTGAGAATTAAAACTTTGCCTTTAATGTGTCTTAATTGTTTAATACTTGTATGCTTTCCTTTGTTACAATGAACCATAGTTTTAAAATAGGAACAGAGGACTTTATAACACAACAAAATAGTTAATTCCCGATAGTGTCTTTGTTACTAGTTTAGCAGTTTCATTGAGAGACCTAGTGATATATATGTTGAGGTCTTGGATTAAGAATGTTAAAAAAAAAACCAGGTTCTAGTTAATCTTCAGTACTGAAAGCTTATAGGATAACTTTGGGCCAGTCATTCTTTCTCAGCTCATCATATCTCACCAAGTTGTTTTGTAAGGGGAAATAAAGGAGGTAGGAGCACAATATATATATATATATATATCAACTTGAATTGCTAAAATAAAAATATAAAAATAAATGAGAAACATTCTTTGTTTAATTGGATAGGTAGGTCCTCAATCAGGCATAATCATTAGTAGAGAAGACAGGATTCACTAATATTTTTGTAGTGTGTTTGAGTATATATGTATGTGTATATACACATACACGTAGGAAAAACCTGGATGAAACAAAAATACACAAAGACCTACGAAAAGAGAATAAAATTGTGTGTGTGTGTGTGTGTGTGTGTGTGTGTGTGTGTGTGTATGTTTGCAATGACTTGTTTAAGTAAGATGGATAGAAGCCATTATTGGCAACGCAGGATCACCTACTAGAGAATGATTGAAAAGGTTTGAAACCCCAAGATAAGGAAGTGGTAAGACATATGGTAGTAATTAGTGGGAAAGGGGAAGATTAATTGTACTACAATTTCTTTTCTCACTTAGATATAAAATGAACTCGCAGTAATTAAAGGAGCTTCTTGCCATGCAGTTGAAGAAACTTCATTTAACTGCTCAATATACAACATTGTGACTCCCCAGGTCTGAGGAGCAGTTGGGGGGAACTGCAGCATCTTCCAGAGATGTTGTCACAATCACTACCCTGAATTTGGGAACGTTTCCTGAAAAAGAATCTATCAGTGTTTGTTTGTTTTTCATTTATATTTTCATTTTATACTTATTCTTTTCTAAATCAAAATACACCAAAACCACCCTTACAAATAATGTAAAGAGGAATGCAGTTAAGGAAAGGCAATGTGAAGAAAAATAACAAAAACAAATACAAATTGTAGAGAAAAAGTGGTAATAGAATTGACAAATAAATAAAAAGTAGATTCACAATTCATAAAGTTGTAGTGGTGGATGGGATATTGAGGGTGATCTAATCCAACCCCTAGTCCACTGCAGGAATCCTCATGTCATCCCAAAAATTGTGTGTCCAATTTTTTCCTAATCTACAACATATTGGAAGACTGTACCATGTTTCCTTACACTTCTCTATAAGTGTACACTTACACTATAAAGCTAAACATAGTAAGTTCATTTAATCATTCTTCATAACACCATGTTTTGTAGTACATACATACACACACATTATGACAACAACAAACAAATGTTTCTTGATATCTGGAATTCTTTGAAACATTCAAGTGAAAGGAATAGAGACATTTGCTGAAACCAATTATTTGTTGAAACAATGAAACAAGTGTCACAGCAACACAAAACAAGCCCATATTCACGTCCATCTTTCTGATTCACATACAACAAGGTTCTAGTACCTAAATCAGGGGTGTCAAACTCGCGGTCCATGGGCTGGATGCGTCACACGCTGGCCACGCCCATCCCCAGTTTAGCAAAGGGGGGAAAGTCACGATACATCGTGTGACAACGACGTGATGACGCGAGTTTGACACCCCTGATCTGAATGTAGAAACTGTACCTTAATTCCTGGATCTCCAGCATGGTATTCTCATGTGGAGTGACAGTTGAGTACATGGTATGGGGCCAGGTTATTTGTAGGACCAATTATCTCTATCTGCCCCATGCAGAAACAGGCCGAGGGCCTTGTTAGTTTTTTAAAAATGGCATCTTTCTGGACCCAGAAAGTGGATTCTTTTTGGTACAGTGCCTGCCCTTTGGAACAACATTTCCCCCGTGTTTCAAACGCCCCAACTCTGCTACATTTTCTCAAAGCCTTGAAAACCTGGATCTGTTCCCAGATATGGGGTTCAAGCTGTTACTTATAACTTATTAAGTTGTTCACTTGTGGCAAATTGGTGTACCGCAGTTGCTGTTTTATGTTGTCTGTATTTTAAATGTTGCTAGATGTGCAGAATTCTTAAGATGAGAGAGGTGGTCATATAAATAGAATTAATAAAATAAAAATTAAATGAATTAATCATGCTGTGACTTTCCATAAGACCCTCTCCAAATTACAAATGTGTCCACTGGCCCAGTTACAGCATAAGGCAATAAAATCGTGCATCTCAAGTGCAGCAGTTAAGTAAATATATTGCCTTTAATTCTTATGTGCAACATCTGTTATTCACAGAGACATTGTCAATGGCCTTTAGAGATTCTTTTAGCAGCACAGGGCAAGGCATTGAAACCATGATTTCCTGCAAGGAATTCAAGATTATTTGAATTCCCTGGAAAGAAAAAGTTTTTCCAACTTGGAGACTCTCCCCCCACCCTCCCGCCCCTTCATTTCAGGATGTTCTAGGGAAAACAGGTTTAAGTCCATCTTCAGCCACAGAATCTCATAGATGATTTTGGGCTCTCTGTCTAGCCAAATTCACAGGATTGTTGTTGTGGGATGAAATGAGAATATATGCTTCATGAGCAAAAGCCTGGATGGAACATTGTCATTGTCAAGCCATTCCGGTTAGGGGAAAAGTTTCCATTTTTCTGTGTCTTGCATTTCCTATATGCTGGTCCACAATTGACTTGTACCGTAAGATGGAGCAAATTCATTTCCACCCAGATCTATCTGTAAGACTGTGGGGTTCTTCAAAGTGTCACAGAGTCTGTGCTGTGCTTGCCACTAACAAGGTCGGCATTAAACTGCAGCCATGTGTCACAGTTTGCAATCCATTGGATTTGAGCTGCCAGCAGCAGCTGATCTGATTGATACACGGATGAGTTAAGAGGCAGGATTTTGAGCCGGCTGTAATGCTCATGGAACAGCATACTCAAGCTATACTCCCAGGCTCCAAATGAGATGGCCTTTTGCTGTGAAGGCAAAAGTGGCAGCAACTCAAGTTAATGTGGGAAAAGGTCAAGAGGAGAATAATTCACTTTCACCTTGCTACAGAGGAAGAGCTGCAGTAAAAGCTGCCCATTTATTGGTGAGATTATATATAAACACAAAGTTCATATCTCCAGCTACCACCTCAGGCTGCCATCCAGGCTGAGCTGTTGTCATCACCTACCTAATCAAGTGGCGGATTACCTGGCCTTGATAAATTGAAGAAGCAGCTACGGGATTGCAAGGAGGAGGGAGAGAGAAAGGGGTTACATCAAGTAGTTTGCTAGCCTGGAGCAGCTAATATGGGAGCAGATGTCTGAACCAAGCCTCTAAGCTTGTAGTCTGCAGCACCACGGAATGGTTTGTAGAGAACAGCGTAAATGTCTTTGAAGGAAGATATCCGTAAAGAGCACCTTGTTAGGAATGATATATTAGAGGCCATGGGACAAAGGGAAAAGGAGATGATATAACTGGCATTGTTTTAGAAAGGAATTCCCAAACCCTGTATGATAGGCTTCAACCCATTTGAGTTAGAAGGAACCATTTATGTGAACTGTTCTGATAAGCAATATTCTTTCCGTGAAGGAACACGGCACACGTCTAAAGCCAAATCCAGTTATTGCATTGTTGTTCATCCTTTGTGAGTTGATTATAGGCAGCTTGCTCAGGGTATATTAATTTTTCCTCTTGAAATCCTACTGAGCGGAACATCAGCATTTCCTAAGCGCACAAGTGTGTGGAAACGTTTTTGTTGAAGCAAGTGGCAAGGCTAGACAATTCTTGTTCCAATAAATAAATCAGGCATTTTGTTTTATTGGAGAAGTCCAGTCTGATAAAGTAAAAATGCAGCTGTAAAATAACTACACCGGGGTAGTGTAATATATAGTCATCGATATAATGCTGAGGGATGATGGGGAAAAATTGGATTCTGGACATAACTAGATTTGATAGAAACACTATTATAATCCTGCCAAAATAAATTCCGTTTTTGCTCCTGGAATCAGTAGAATTTATCAGTGCTTAAGCACAGCTATACTGTGCCTTTGATTTCATGAAAGTTTCTTATTGTCAGAAATCCGAGAACCAAGTAAAATAGAATCTGAACCCAAGTAATTCAGTTTCTATGCTGAGAATAACCACTTTTGCTATTTGTCATAAGAAACCAGAAGTTGCCCTCTTCTGAATCAATATTGATAGCAACTTTCTGGAGTTTCAAAACAGATTTTTCCCAACTGTACTTTGAGAAACCAAAGATTATTATCTTTTGCATATGAAACATGTGCTTTAATGCTAAGCTGAGTGTACCTCCCCTATGTTTCACCATCTGATATTTAAAATTATTATGCATAATTTGGATTTTATATTCATGGGTTGGACCAAAAGCTATCCAGGACACTGAGCTCCAGTTTTCATTCACTGAACGCTATGTAATTCTCTGTGAAACATTTGAGAGTTCAGCAAACATTAACCATAATTTTTCAAGCATATCTTGTCCCATATATCTAGAATTCTTCCCCCCCCCCCTTGTTTACAAGTTAAAGATTATGCCCAATTCCACATTCCTAGTTCTTGAAGCTGCATGTTGTACAAAGGCAATTTAACTATCTCTGGATGGTCTAAATATTTGTGGAATGCTGGGAAACAACCAACATTTAAGAATAGCAGGTGTAGAAAATGTAATATTTATTCTAGTGCAGTCATGTAGAGAAGCACAAGGGTTTAACATGAAGTAACAAAGTGGGGATGCACTTCCTAGAAAGCTGTCCTCATTATTGTTCAGCCACATCAAAAGTTAACTTCCTCCACATGGCTCTGTGCATGGTGACTTTGTATAGATGACTTAAATAACAGAAAACTGGATGCTTCTTGAAATTCAAAATTTGAGAAGTTTATTTTTATGTGTGATAATGCCAAATCGTTGTTCTTCTTTAAGAATTCCAATCTCTTTATTCTTTTCTTTTTTCCTTTTATAAAACAATGTGTTTGCAGAGCTTCTATTAAAATTAAGAATTGAAATCTGGCCTGTGGGAAGAGGTCCAAAATCCAGAATTATATCTCTGTGGTTCAGTGGTAGAACCCACTCTTGGCATGAGAGAAATCCCAGGATGAATCACTGACAACTCAGAATAATTTAGTCTTTCCCTTCTGTATAGCTAAAGGAAGACTCTATGGGAGTTAAACGATTTCAGGGAAATGCAAGAGAATCCAGTAAATTCATATAATTTGGTTTTGAAGAAGCATTTGCAAATTTCACTCCTGCCCATCCATTTTTAAATTAATTTCATAGTGACGGATACTCTGTATATCAAAGAATGCCTTAAAATACTGAAATTTTAGTATACTGAAATTGAGGTGGAAAATATGATTTTCCAGATGTTACTGAACAGTTCCCAGTTTTCTCAGCCACCAAGGCTACTGGTTACTGGAAAATACATTTTTTCCAGCTTCTCCAACCTGACCTAAACTACTGCTCTTTCCAACATGCAACATTTGCCAGTTCTTATTTGATAGATTGAATAGGGTAAGAGCTGTGGTGGTGCAGTGGTTAAAATGCAATATTGCAGGCTCTGCTGCTCACTGCCAGGTGTTCGATCCTGACCGGCTTAAGGTTGACTCAGCCTTCTGACCTTCCAAGGTTGGTAAAATGAGGATCCAGATTGTTGGGAGCGATATGCTGACTCTGTAAACTGCTTAGAGAGGGCTGTAAAGCACTGTGAAGTGGTATATAAGTCTATGGCTATTGATAATGGAAACCAGTTGCTCTACTCTCATAGAAACCTTTTATCCTGGCGACCACACTTCTTACAGCTGTTTTTCCCCCCTTCTTTCCAGGGGAATCCCTACATGTGCAATGAGTGTGACGCAACCATTGATGAACTGGCACATCCACCTGAACTGATGTTTGATGCCGAAGGAAGGCATCCCTACACCTTTTGGCAATCAACCACATGGAAAGGTTATCCAAAGCCTCTCCAAGTGAACATTACCCTGTATTGGAACAAAACCGTCGAACTCACGGACAACATAGTCATCACCTTTGAATCCGGCCGCCCAGACCTAATGATCCTGGAGAAGTCCCTCGACTATGGTCGGACATGGCAACCATACCAATATTATGCTACAGATTGTCTAAATGCTTTTAACATGGAACCAAAAACAGTGAGGGATTTATCTCAACAGACAGTCCTAGAAATAATTTGCACAGAAGAATATTCCACGGGGTACATGGCCAACAGTAAGATCCTCCACTTTGAGATTAAGGATAGATTTGCATTTTTTGCTGGGCCTCGGCTTCATAATATGGCTTCTCTCTATGGGCAGCTCGATACAACCAAGAACCTAAGAGATTTCTTTACTGTCACAGACTTGAGGATAAGACTGCTCAGGCCAGCAACTGGGGAATTATATGTGGATCCACAGCACTTGACACGCTACTTTTATGCAATCTCTGACATAAAAGTAGTTGGAAGGTAAGAGAACATAAACAAGTATATGTGCGTATTTTCTTTCAGTCACATTAACTTCCTGTTTTACTTCTTTTTCTCTTCCCTTTCTAAATTGAATTATTGAACTATTGTGGTTTGAAATGTATACAACCTTTTGCACATACCCACACCCACACATAGATATACATACATATGTACATACATACATACATATATGCTATAAAGATAATCCTCAATTTACAACTACAATTGAGACCAGAATTTCAGATGTTAAGCAAATCAGTTGTTAAGCGATCACCTTTCTTGCCAAGGTTGTTAAGTGAATTACTAGCAGTTGTTAAGTTGATAACACAGTTGTTAAATGAATCTGGATTCCCTCATTGTCTTTGCTTATCGGAAGCTGGCTGACTCACATGACCCCAGAATGCTGCAACCGTTGTAAATACCGATTGCTGATTGCCAAGCACCCGAATTTTGATCACGTGACTGTGGGGATGCTGCAACGGTTATAAATTCGAGTACCGGCTGTAAGTCACTTTTTCCAATGCCATTGTAACTTCAAACAGTTGTTAAATGAATGGTTGTAACTTGAGGACCACTTTTAAGTTATTGATTTTTAATTCTAATGATACCAAGTGGAACACCAGTTACAATTACTATACATGAATGAACATTAGGGTATTGTTTTTCTTTCTTAATGGCCATGTTCTCACAACAGCAATTTTTGGGGAGACATTTGACCTTCATACACTACAATAATGGCCAAAGTTTTCCTTCCTTCCTTTTCTTCCTTTTCTCACTTTCTGTATTATATTCTTTTCCTCTTTCCTTTCTTCCTTTCTCACAAACAGGGCACTGGGAAGAAACAGGGCACTTTTGTCAGAATTCTCAAATGATTGCCTGTAGTAGACCTTTGAAATCATGCCTAAAATTGGATGGAGTGATATTCTTTAAAGCTACCTGGTTGCGACACGAGATGTGTGGGTTGATGATTGAGGTTTAGCTTGGCAAGCTCCAATTGCTAAGTGGTTTAGAAGTATTTCGGTATCGAATAAAAAGTTTTTTTTTAAAAGCTGTGTTCACAAAGCACACATTAGGGTTAACACATCCAGTGCCATTTCTGGGTGTACATTAAAACTATTATTTTCTAAAGAGCTGGATATAGAATTCTTTATTGGCCAAGTGTGATTGGACGCACAAGGAATTTGTCTTTGGTGCATATGCTCTCAGTGTACATAAAAAGACAAGATATACTCGTCAAGAATCACAAGGCACAACACTCAGTGACAGTCATACGGTACAATAAGCAATCGAATCCTACTAGGAAACAATCAATATCAATATAAATCGCTAGGATACAAGCAGCAAAGTTACAGTCATGCAGTCACAAGTGGGAGGAGATGGGCAACATGGAAGATGTATTAGGCAGAGGTAAAAGTAAAGAAGTCTCTGCAGGTTTGACTGACTCCATTAGTCATAACTCTAGGGGGCAGTGCCCATTTCCGTTTCTAGACCATTGAGCCAGTGCTGTCCAAAGGCATTTTGCCTGGTCATGTGGCCAGCATGACATCACACCCCACAGCACAACACGGCAAAACATGAAGTGTTGTTACCTTCCCACTGAAGTGGTACCTATTTATCTACTCATAATTTACATGCTTTCAAACTGCTAGGTTGGCAGCAGCTAAGGCGAGTGATGGGAACTCACTCCATCACCTGGTGCTAGGACTCAAACCACTGGAGCACAGATCTTGTTCTGACCTAGGCTTCCTGATATAGTAAAAAGCACACAATTAGTCCCCAAACCCCCTTTTTTATTTTAACGGCTGTGAATTCCTTTCATTCACAGCACGTGGTGAATCACCAAGAGTTTATAAATAGTCCAACAGAAGTCTACCACAGTCCTTCGGCTAAGGCTGGTAAACACCCACCTTTATCTTCTTTGACACACTGCCAGAGACCTATTTGGCAGTTATCTTGGCAAGGCCACACGGAAACACAGAGTCAAAAACAGAGCTTCAAAGTACAAATCAACATCATCCACAATGTTGCTTCCTGCAAAGGCCCACATGCCTTTGCTTTTCCTTTATGTTTTATGGGAGGGGCCAATCATCTCCAAGCCTTACTCCCGAGTTGTCCCTTTTGTTTTAACTGTTCTTGCCTTCTGGCAGCTCTGCACATGCGCGCTCTTCCTCTCTGATGTCTGTCTCTGGAGGCTCCAGAGTCCGCACATAACTCCCAGATGGCCCTGGCCCCATCTCTGCCTCCAACACAGAGCCCTCTTCCGAGCCTTCCCCAGACTCCAGGACTGGCCTAAATTCCTCCCCAGCCTCCTCGCTGTCCAATTGTGCTGCCAGCTCCGCAGGCTGTTGGTGGACCACAACAGATCTTCTCTGGCGGCGTCTTCTAAGCCACTGAGCCCCCATGCCTCTGTATTAGGCAGAAACAGAGGAGAAATGGTCCATTATCTAAGGAGAAGCAGTAGATATCACATCTAATGAAATAAATGGAAAAGAAAAATGTCTTTTGTTTTTGGGAGGTGCTTGTCTTAATGGAAGCCGACACAATATTACTATGAACCATAGGAAGTTGTCAGAGATTGAAGATTTGTGACAGGA
Organism: Ptyas mucosa; assembly: GCA_012654045.1. Lineage (NCBI taxonomy): Eukaryota > Metazoa > Chordata > Lepidosauria > Squamata > Colubridae > Ptyas > Ptyas mucosa. The sequence goes on from WNWU01000004.1 coordinate 52,013,380, forward strand.
CAAAGGGTCCAGTGGTGGAATTCAAATTTTTTTACTACCGGTTCTGTGGGTGTGGCTTGGTGGGCATGGCATGGCTTGGTGGGCGTGGCTTGGTGGGCATGGCAGGGGAAGGATACTGTAAAATAAAAGGAGCCTGAGTGGCGTAGGAGGCTAATGCCTCCTACTAAGGCAGCATTTAACATCCAGCTGCCTGCAATTACTGCAAGTTCAATTCTCACCAAGCTCAAGGTTGACTCAGCCTTCCATCCTTTCTAAGGTGGGTAAAATGAGGACCCAGTTTCTGGGGGCAATAAGCTGACTTTTTATAAAATATATACAAAAGTATGAAGGCTATTGCTTAATGCATTGTAAGCCGCCCTGAGTCTCCGGAGAAGGGTGGCATATAAATAATTTTTTTTTAAAAAATCTCCATTCCCTCCCCACTCCAGGGGAGTGCAAAATCCCCATTTCTTCCAGATCAGCTGGGACTCAGGAGGCAGAGAATAGATGGGGGTGGGGCAGTAGAGGTGGTATTTACCGGTTCTCTGAACTACTCAAAAATGCCACTACCAATCCTCCAGAACTGGTCAGAACCTGCTGAATACCACCTCTGTAAGGGTCCATTGTGAAATGTATACAGGCTGCTCAAATGTCTGGGGCTTCTTGATGAAAACTTCCTGGTGGAGTCTTGCCTTTAATGAAGAAAAAATCATTTGGAATGCAAGAGATGATTTTAATTTTTGAAGAGAGCATTTTGTTGAGATTTGGGAGAGCTGTCATTCAAAAGGAACTGCTTGTGGGGTCATGCAGCCTTTCATTTTTCTATGCCCAATCATCTATGCCTAATCTATGCTACCTCTGTACCAATAAAATGGCTTCTAATTCCAGCGCTTGCTTTGTCAATGAGCACATGGAAAAATACATTATTTATTTTATTTTATTTTATTTATTAAATTTTTATACCGCCCTTCTCCTGCGGGACTCAGGGCGGTGCACAGCCGAGATAAAACATAACATATAAAATTTAAAAACAATTTAAAAAACATTAAACAATTTTGGCCCAACAATTTAAAACAACCCAATTAAAACCGAATTCAGTTAAAACTGACAGGATGGGATCAGCCTAGCCCAGCTAGATGGAATAAGTACGTTTTCAGGGCCTGACGAAAAGTCCGGAGGTCTGATATCATGCGTATCTCAGGGGGTAGGTCGTTCCAGAGGGCAGGTGCTGCCACAGAGAAGGCTCTCCTCCTGGGGGTTGCCGGCCGGCCTTGTCTGGCTGATGGCACCCTGAAGAGGCCCTCTCTGTGCGAGCGAACCGGCCGGTGGGAGGCTATTAACGGCAGAAGGTGGTCTCGCAGATACCTTGGCCCTAAGCCATGGAGTGCTTTAAAAGTGGTCACCAACACCTTGAAGCACACCCGGAAGACCACAGGAAGCCAGTGCAGCTCGCGCAGGAGAGGTGTCACATGGGAGCACCCCATCGCTCCCATAATCCCCCGCGCAGCCACATTCTGGACTAACTGCAGCCTTCAAGTGCACCCCAGGGAGAGCCCCATGTAGAGAGCATTGCAGTAGTCCAGGCGGGAAGTGACAAGTGCTTGAGTGACCGTGCGTAGGGAGTCTTGATCCAGAAAGGGGCGCAACTGGCGTATCAGGCGAACCTGATAAAAAGCCCCCCTGGCCACGGCCGTCATGTGCTCTTCTAAAGAAGCCGTGCATCCAGGAGGACGCCTAAGTTGCGAGCCTTCTCCGTGGGGGCCAATGGTTCGCCTCCAATAGCCAGCGATGGCACCAGCTGGCTATATCGGGACGCCGGAAGCCACAGCCACTTGGTCTTGGAAGGGTTGAGTCGGAGCCTGTTTCTCCCCGTCCACCTCTGCATGGCCTCCAGGCACTGGGACATCACTTCAAGGGCATCGTTGGGGTGGCCTGGGGTGGAGATGTACAGCTGAGTGTCATCAGCATACTGATGGAACTCCACCCCAAAGCCACGGATGATCTCACCCAGCGGCTTTACATAAATGTTGAACAGAAGGGGCGAGAGGACTGACCCTTGTGGCACCCCACAAGTAAGGCGCCTCGGGGTCGACCTCTGCCCCCCTGTCAACACAGATTGCGACCGGTCGGAGAGATAGGAGGAGAACCACCGCAAAACGGTGCCCCTCACCCCCAACCCATCCAACCGGTGCAACATGATACCATGGTCGATGGTATCAAAAGCCACTGAGATATCTAACAGGACCAGGATAGAGGAACAACCCCTATCCTGAGCCCTCCAGAGATCATCCACCAATGCCACCAATGCCGTTTTCGTACTGTGCCCAGGTCGGAAGCCGGACTGGAGCGGGTCCAGATAGAAAAATAAAAACAGAAATATTATAAAGATGGCAGACACATTAGGATGGGCAAACAAATCCTATACTGTTTACAGCTATGGTCCCCTTTGTCTCTGCCTTCCTACCTTGCCTTCCTCTTGATAATATTTAGGTACCATCTTTCATTTTATGCATCTCTGGGTTGTGCAAGCAGTTCTAGGCCAGTAAAAATATTCCACAGGTTAGTGTCTACAAATATTCTCCAATTTTTCAATTGGATGATTTTCAATATAGGATTGCATTCCTAAAATAATGCAGTAAAGATTAAAAAAAAAAAACAATCGGAAGTGAGATTGCTGCTTCTCAATAAGTAGTAATCAATTTATGACTACCACGGGGGCCAGAATTTCCTAAGCAAGACAGTTGCTAGGTGAGCTGTGCCCTATTTTATAACTTTTTTTTATTTTGTATGGTTGTTAAACAAATCCCTGCATTTTAGTGGATCCCTGCAGTTGTTAAGTTAATTGCATGGTCATTAAACAAATCCAGCTTTCCCCATTGACTGTGCTTGTTGGAAGCCAGCTGGGAAGGTCACAGACGAGCTCAGGACACTGCTACCACTGTAAATACATGCCAGTTCCCAAGCGCCCACATTTTGATCAGACAAATGTGAGGATGTTGTGATGGTCATAAGTTTGAGGACCAGTCGTAAGACACTTTTTTCAGTGCCATTGCAACTTTGAACAGTTGCTTACAGTTGGCTGTAAGTCAAGAACTACCTGTAGAATATATGCAGGATATATATCCATGATTTCATAAGCACCATTGCTTTTCTTTGTATGAACTAGGATACTATGTTAACAGTGTTAAATTTTGAGAAATTATTACCTAAACCAGGGGTGGGCAACTGTGGTCCTTTTACCACCTGTGGACTTCAACTCCCAGAATTCCTGAGACAGCTTGGCGTTGAAGTCCACAGGTGGTAAAAGGGCCATAGTTGCCCACCCCTGACTTAAGCCAAAGGTCAGGACCATACAGCCTGTAGGCACCAAAGTATAAGTGATCCCACTTTAGTGCTTCCAAAGGACTCTAATAAAAATAAAAAGTGGATTTTCCTACCTATGATCTTGTGAAATTTGGCAGGGTCGAAATGTCATTAGATTTTCATCAAAACCTTGTAAGATTGTGGCCATGTCAAAAATTATTTTCATTTTGTACCAGAGACCAACTGCAGTACCCATGCAGACTCTTTGATGCTTTTAGATCAGGGGTGTCAAACTCACGGCGTCACGATCAGGGGTGTGGCCAGTGTGTGACACATTTGGCCCGCAGGCCATAAATTTGACACCCCTGCTCTAGATCATAGGTTGGAACTATTAGAATAACAGATAACTAAGGCAGAAGCACACAAAGCGACTCTATTCAAACATCTGTGCATAGAACTACGCATGAAAAGATAGGTTGTTTTTTATTTTAAGTCATTTGTGGAACAATGCAATTATGAATCTTTGACAATTACATTTCACTTCCCTGCTCAGTGCATTGACCCAGACACATGCTATCATTTGAAAGCAAATTTGCTGTTTTATTAATCTAGTAAGCTTGTTACTTTCCTGATCATTGTTTTTTTTTTCATCTAATGAAACTATACGATTCATACTTAAGATTGCAGTAATTGCTGTAGCATCTGGAATTTTATGATACCAGGGGAAAATAAAAACTTAAGTGTAGTGATTTTTAAAGTTAAGCCCCTGTAGGGATTGCCATAGTTCACTGAGATCTACTATATTTAGGAGCAATCTATATTTGTCTGTAAAAGTAGCTAGCTGGCTAATTTTTAGTTAAGAGGCTGATATATCTTCAGTATTGTCAATCCTTGTCCTGCTGCATTTAAAGTGGAAACTACCGTCAAAAAGTTCAGTAAGCATAAAATTATATGAAAGGTGCAGTAAGTCATACAATGCTGGTAAGAATTCTAGTAATATATAGAGAGAGAAAGAGTGAGAGAGAAAAAATACTGCACTTGTAAATCATTAAGGATCTTGTTTGGACTAAAGTATTCCATGCAATTGTACTCAGAGAGCAAACATGTATTATTCAGTGGTGAAATCTGAACCGGTTTATTACCGGTTCGCTGGCCGCGCATGTGCAGTATGCACCAAATGCGAGGTGCACACGGGCATGCGCAGCACACAACAAAAGCAGGCTTGGGAAAGTAAGTAGAACAGCACTGGTGGGCGGGGTGATCAGCTGTGGTCCGCTATCATCCGAGCCTTTTTTTTTAACCTTTTAAATGCATTTTTTTATTACCGGCTTGGGTGAATAGGTAGTAAAAAAATGCTTTAAAAAAGTTTTAAAAAAAAGTTCCGACCATCGCGCTTCGCTCAGCTGATCATCAGAACTTTTTTTTTACATATTTTACTACCGGTTTGGCAAATCAGTAGCATTTTTTACTACCGGTTTGGGCGAACCGGACCAAACCGGTAGCATTTCACCCCTGGTATTATTGCTTTATATTGTCAAAGTAGTTGAGCATTTGTTTTGCCCAATATTAGATGAAGATGAAGATAAAGGTGAATTCGTAACTGGACCAGACAATGCATTGGTATACAAACTTTCATCTTATCTATGCTATTAATAAGTTAGATTGTGTGTCTGCATTCTTGGCTCAAAAACCATGCATGCAAGAATCTAGTCAAGAATTCAATCCAAAATTTTTACCTCAGCATTCTTTGCAAAACTTCTCCTTTTATCTGCAACAATTAGATTATTTTACTATTATTTGTAAACTCGAGGAAAGCTTGAAGGCATCTTTGATCGCTGAATATGTACAAAGAAAGAATTTTGGCTCTGCATGTTAGAAAAAAAAACATGTTAGTATTCAGAAAATCTAGTCAGCATCCATTGTGACTTCTTTAGATGATTGGAACCCAATCTTAGATCATATCTGAACACTCATGCTTTGTTGGCAGATGAAACCAATATGGAGCCTAGTTCTAACGTTTAGTGGTATCCATATCTATTACCCTTCATATCATCATATCTTTCTGTTAATATTGTACTCATATTGTATATTATTAATATACTTTTAATATTTTACATTAAATATAAATTAATAATATACAAAGTAATATTGTACTCATCATTTCTGAAATGCATTTGAACTTTTCAACATACATGACAAAGACAAGAATTATCTTTAGGAATGTTCTACAACTCTTTCTTCAACATGGATGTCTACCAAATATGTGGTCTTTAATTCCTCAAAATTCTCAGTAGTGGCTGTACTTCTGGAGAATTATTGAAATTAGTCTATATATCTGGATTGGAGAAGGCTATTTGTGGTCATAAAAACAATAATGTCCACTTTTCCCTGAGGCTATATTGTGACATGTTTCCCTGCCAGAAATAGAAATAATTGCATTTTTTCAATAAGATTTTCATGATATTTGACCTGTGAAATGGGTGACATCTGATGTCAAGGTTTCTGGCACACGGAGCTGTCCATTTGAACATAAGAAAAATGGAAGATTTTTTTTCTCCTCGTTCTAAGAGAGAAAAAGCTATTTAACTTGTAGATGTTAATAGTACATTTGCATATGTTCTCTTCAGGTTTTTTTTTTTAATCACATAGCATATCAAGCATACAGCAGGAACTTATTCTGATTTGAACCTATCAACACTGGCACTTAGTGCAAATGTGTTTTTAATGAGAAGAAATAATTCAGACTGGAAAAAAATAGCTGCGGTCCTAGTTAACATTCTTCCTGCCCTTTTTCTGGCATGTATTAACAGTTATTAATTTGAAATGTCAAAACAGTAAAGTGCTCTTGGGTTCATAACTGTTCTTTAAATGCGTAAACTAATAGTTATTTGGATACCCTATTTGTACCTGTTACATCAATATTGACCTATATCATATTTTATCATTCTCTTCCTGTCAAACGCAGGCAGCTTATGTATATTTTAAAGCAATGTTTTGATGGAAAACTCTTCCCATTCAAAAGTATTTTAGGTTTGGGAAAAGCAACTTAAATCTATAGCAGAATTCAATGGTGTTTCCCTAGTCCAGTGGTTCTCAAGTTTTTCTTTACCCCCTTTAAATACCTTTTGTGGCCATGGACCATGGACCAAGGCCATGGATCACCAAGTTTTAACTCAAGTTTAAATCATAGTATTTCTTCAAGCCTTCATGGACCCCCTGTGATGACATCATGGCCCCTTAGGGGTCTGCAAACCACAGGTAGAGAACCACTGCCCCTAGTTCATTTATTTAGGTTAAAGCATTTGGTGTGACACAATCAGTGCTACATACAAGAATACAAATTCGTAAGAAAAAGTCGCATGGCAGAGGAAGTTCGATTACCCAAAACCTCAAACCTTCAAAATGCAAGGGTTTCAGCTTTTCATCTGAATTCTGGAGTGACCATTTTCTGATAAAAATTAATAGAGAAAAGAGAAACTGAGGGAGTGGAGAGTGAGTGAGTGAGAGAGAGAGAGAGAGAAAGAGAATTGCAGCATTTAAAAAATAATCAGCTCTCCAAAATAGATTTTGCCAAAACCACCACCTCAATCAACAACAAAAATGTTGCTCCAGACACTCTAAAAATTAGAGGGGATAGCAGAGAGCTTTTATCTGATGCCATGGCTTGTTAAACTTTCTAGTATCAAACATATACTAGAAAGGATTAGATACATCGTTATCTGCCATGTAATCCTATCCTAGCAGATTATATTTGTGACTTCCTTTTTTGTTGTTGTTGGTCATCTTACAAGTAGCTGGTGCTGATAAAACTCCTCTTGTTAGTCCCGCCACCCCTCCTTCATTTCAACTCCTGTATCCTTACCTGTCTTTCATTGATAAAATCTTAAGAAGGCTTTCTATCCTGGATACTGTCCTTTCTATCTATATGATGGTAAGCATTTGACATCTGGAAGAAGCTGATCAGAATGTTTAGCTTTTGCTTATACCATGTTTCCCTGAAAATAAGACCCTGTCTTATATTTTTTTGAACCCTGAAATAAGTGCTTGGCCTTATTGCCATGCACTCAAAAGCCCGATTGGGCTTATTATCAGGGATGTCTTATTTTGGGGGAAACAGGGTATTATATTATTATTTTATTATTATTACATTATTATTATTATTATTATTATTATTATTATTATTATTATTATTATTATTATTATTTTCCATTTCCTGCCAGTTCAAGTGCCAAAATTCAGCAGTTTAAAAATGAGAATGAACTTTTAAAAAACCAATAGTTCTAATATATCTCATATCAACTTTATTGTATACATATAAATACATATTATATGTATTTATAAATATGAGGGGGGTGGGGGAAATCAAGTTGTTTTCCACTGCACTGGCCATACATTATAGGCCATAAATTCCATAGTTACATTATAGTGAACTTTTTCAGAGCAATATTCAGTGTTAATATTTTTTAAAAAATCCAGTGCATTTAATGCAGAGTGAAGGTCAGCAGAATTATACTCACAGGTGCTGTGGTTTATTTATTTAAAACATTATATAATCTCCCATTTTATACCAAACCCTGGGTGGCTCCCAATTAAGAATTTTTAAAACATCAATAATAAAATAAGATAAAAATCATATTTAAAAACTGTTAAAATGATAAACATTGGAAAACCTGGCACCGTTAAGCTTCGGATACACAGTTGGAATACCACCAAATGCATCCATTTTGATCTCCAAAATTATTTGGGGGGGGGATTCAGGAGCTAGCCAGATGTTGTAAGATGATCTGATCATCACTTTCCATTAACTCCTTATGAGTATAGCTACTTATGATGTAGCTATTTTGCCATTGTGGAACTTGCATTATAATCTATTGTTGCATGTAAAAAAAGATAGGGTTTCATTTGAATGGTTATAGATGCCAGTTTGACTTTTTTAACACTCCCATATGCAGATACCCTTAGGCCTAGGTACAGGGGTGAAATCCACCTGGATTTCTGGATTTCTCACTACTGGAAAACCTGTAGTGGAAATTTTGAGCAGTTTGGAGAACCGATAGCAGAATTTTTTAGTAGTTCGGACAACCGGCAAATACCACCTTTGGCTGGTCCCAGAGTGGGCTGGGAATGGAGATTTTGCAATATCCTTCCCCTGCCACGCCCACCAAGCCACGCCCACAGAACCGGTAGTAAAAAAAAAATTGGATTTCACCACTTCCTAGGTCTGATTTGGAAACTAGAGCATGGAGGTTTGTTCTCTGAGCTTGTGGGTTGGTTTCCAAACATTTTGTTACCAGGCTAGGTAACATCACAACCACCATTACAAGACCCTGACCTGATGTGACCCTGACCCGATGTGACCCTGACCTGATGTGACCCTGACCTGATGTGACCTCACCATCACAAGACCTACTGACCACACAAAGCCCTTATAAAGAAGAAGAACACTGACACTTACATCCCCTAAATTCTGCTGAAAATGTTACCTAGCCTGATATTGAAACATTTGGAAACCAACCCACAAGCTTCACCCTAATCTTCCACCCAAGCTACAGATATTCATCCCTATCGCAAACTAAATTAATTATGTTCCTACCCTTGAGCATCTTAACATAGCTTCAGTGCTAGAAATATCACAGCTCTTAATCTTGCTGTTCTACTTTGAAATGAATAACTGAATAACCTTCAGTTCTGTGCAGGCTCAAGTTACGTATGTTCTCTACAGATTTTTAAAATATGATTACTAAATTACATACAGACAGTAATGTAGCATTTTGTAATGCATACATTGCCCAAGAAAATCAGGGCAGTTTTCCAGTGTTTTGTACTTTTTCACTGGAATCTTGCAGATTGCTCTCTTTTGTCTCTTGGTATGTATGCAGGGACAGCTAGAAAACGTAAGTAGATATTTTCTGATATTCAAGATCTTAAAGAGGTTCAAAGTCAAACCAAGTAGTTAGCAATAACCAGATTTAAGTATACTGTATTAACTATGATTGAACTTGATATAGAGGTTTCAAATCAACAATCAAGTAACAATAACATGGACAGTTATGCCATCAAAGTGAAATCCTAAACAAAAAACACAAATTGCTAGATCCCAACTTTCATCTTATATCTGAAAAAAGAATGCCAGTTGAATTAAATATAGTTATTAATATACATTAATGGGTAGTTAATGTCCGTGAATGCTCATAAAATCCATCTGAAAACTCTAATACTAATCAAGCAAAGCAGGAACAAAATAATTATTAATTATGCTGGTTTTTTTGCTTTCTGTGGCCTTTGAAACAGAAGTAAGGGCGGGAAAGTATATGAAAGTTATTGCATAGAACATACTAGCTAAAGAAAAGCCTTTTCAATGCAATGAAAATAAGACTCATTATTCATTTAATGTGCAATTTGCTTTTGTCAAGTAACTGTATTTTTCTATGAAATTTGTCTAATTTACATTGCATTTTGGCTGGAAATGCTGCATTCTGATGATAAATACCTCCTCTCTTCCATTGTTGTTTATTCAAGTTTCATTTGCTGCCTTTTGTTGCATGCTTATTAAGATAATAAAAAAAGAGGAAACGTGGAGGTTAGCAGTTTCAGCAACTTCATTGTGCTACCGTTATTTGAGAAACCTAATAATCCTCATAAACTAATTCCGACTTATGAACAGCCTGCTTCAGTAAATCAGGACTGTTTTCTCAAGTGAATAACAGACGAGTTCAGTGTGCTAGTCCCTTAATTAAAGAGAGCCTCTCTTCATCTTGATCTTGTTTTAATTTACAGGGTACTACTACAATAATATCACTAATGGAAGGTACATTAAAGGGCATCAAGTAGCATTAACTGTATTAAATTATAGCACTTGTGTTAATTAACTTCTGGAGTAAGATGGTCGTAATGGCTAAAAAGGTCCACTAATGTATAAATAAAGTCTGGCTGGGTGAGAATAGGAATGGAGGCAAGGGAAGGCTTCCTGCCCTCTTTTCATTATAAATCACAGATAGGGACTTTTTAAAATAAAAAATAAAGCTTGCAATGCAGATAAACATTCCATTATCTGTATTTTGCAGTCCTTGGATATGTTGGATCAGTTTAAGAGTTTACTTAAAATACTTGGATAGAAAACATTTATAAAGAATGCAAAAAGCGTTTACCTGAAAAGAGCTACGGTACATCTGACCCAGATATTCCTACGTCTACTCCAAGACATACATAGTGATCAGGTTAGAGGTAACATTAAACTGTTGCTTAGCAATAGCACTTACACTTATATACTGCTTCACAGTGCTTTACAGCCCTCTCCAAGCGGTTTACAGAGTCAGCGTATTTCCCCCAACAATCTGAGTCCTCATTTTACCGACCTCGGAAGGATGGAAGGCTGAGTCAACCTTGAGCCAGTGAGACTCGAACTGCTGAACTGCAGTCAGCCAGCAGTCAGCAGAAGTAACCTGCAATACAGCGTTCTAACCACTGCACCACCACGACTCAGTTTAATATCGGCTCCTTTTCCTTTCTACTTCTGGTGCAAATTTCTTCTACTTTGTTTCTCATTTAGCCAGTCTAATGCTATACATGGTAGTCCTCGGCTTACGACCACAATTGAGCCCAAAATTTACATTGCTAAGCGACACATTTGTTAAGTGAGGATTGCCTCATTTTACATCCTTTCTTGCCACAGTTGTTAAGTGAATCACTATTGTTGTTAAGTTAGTAGCATTGTTGTTAAGTGAATCTGGCTTCCCCATTGACTTTGCTTGTCAGAAGGTGGCAAAATGTGATCATGTGATCCCAGGACACTGCCACCATCAAAACTATGAGTCAGTTGCCAAGCATTTTAATTTTGATCACATGTCCATGGGGATGCTGCAACATTTGTGAAAAACAGTCATAAGTCACTTTTTTTCAGTGCCATTGTAACTTTGAATGGTCACTAAATGAACTGTTGTAAGTCAAGGACTACCTGTAGTCAAATCTTAAAGTAGCTATGAACAATCTAGGACTACCACATCTGAGCCTAGGATGACTGTCAGCAAAAGGGAATCACTTTGTGAATCTCTTTTTTACCATCTAGCGGATGTCCAGATTTTTACACCCAAGATATGAAAGCCATAAGGAATGTAGTGAACCTTAAATTTTTAAATTGTAATTGTCCCAGGTTCTTGCTATTGTCTACTCTGGTTGACACTCATACAAGTTGAGTTCTAAAGCATATATGCGAACCCAGATTTTCTAGTCATGCCTTACATTGTGATTGATAGTAAGGAATGTTTATGCATGGTTCATGGATGTATTTACACATCTTTGCAGGCGGGTGAAAGATAAAAATACAGTGAAATATAGGATAGTCCCATGCTTGCCTAAGTCTTCTTGTAACTGAAAAGCATATGAATTTAATACATTTCTCTACTCAGTTAGAGTAAAAAGTCAACAACAATTATTTTCTATCACTGAATAAGAACGGTTAGAAAGAAATGCAGAATAAATGTTCTGTGCAGCAGTACTTGCTTATGCCCATATTTCTCTTTTCTGTGAATTTACCTGGAAGGAGTCAGATACTTCAAATATGAAATGATAAAACTTCCACTGCTGTAATGTCTCCTTCCTCCTTAGAGTTCAGAAGGCAGTCAAGCTAAAATCCAGGGACCATTTTCCCAATTCTTCAATGCTGCTTTAGTCTAAAACCTAAAATATCTTCAATCCCTTTGCAATATCTTACATTAAGCCTTTCATTTTATTTTTATACTCTTCTCTCAGTTGGAATCTCCAGTATTTGAACCCTGGGGTTTTCCAGCTGTGTCCCTGCAATAACAGCAGCTCAGTTTTTGTCCCTCACATTATCGTTTTTAAATTTAATCTACCTCAAGGTCTGAATGTGTTATCCTTGAGGGATGGAGAGTTCACCATGCTTTTCCCTTCAGTCAGCAGGCCTACAATTCTACCATAATTCTAAATGCTCACTACTGAGATTTTCAGAAGTGATTTCTTTCTTTCTTTTTTTGAAAGTTAGGATGTTGTCTGTCAAAAACATGAATATAGTTAAAGAATATTCTATCCATATATCTAATGTTACGGCAGGTGATTTGAGGGCTCTCCCTCCGCTTTGTTAACCTTGTAGCCTTGTTAAGTTTTTAACTTGGATTTTTTTTAAAAAAAAATAAACCTTTTTTTTAAACTGTTTTTTTTCATTGAATAATATTTAGTTTATTCAAAGAAGATTAAAATAGCAAAAATACCAAAATATTTAAAAATTCATGTTTTTAACTATGCTTTAGTCATGTTTTAGTATTATAATGTTGTTTGTGAATCACCAAGAGTCACTTAGTGAAATGGGTGTTGTAGAAATTTGAGAACAAACAAACAAACAAGTACCATGTTTCTCCGAAAGTAAGAGCCTGTCTTAAATTTTTTTGAACCCTGAAATAAGTGCTTGGTCTTATTGCCATGCGCTCAAAAGCCCGATTGGGCTTATTATCCGGGGATGTCTTATTTTGGGGGAAACAGGGTAAATAAATCCATTTCATGCATTTTCGGTATTTAGAAAGTGTTACATGTTAGGCTTCAAGTAGCTGTTAACTGTTTAAGTCATTTTTCTGATGACTTTTTCTGATGTTAATCTAAATTGAACGATTTTAAAAAAATCTTTACAACCTAGAGTAGACTGGTTTTACTCTTATGAAGATCAGTCTCTCTTCCGGTTGCAAAATTTGAGGTAGTGTTGAAATTGGACTTCCCTTCGGACAGTCCTCCTCCATAGTCCTTCAGATAGGTAAGATGGATAACAGAAAGCATAAGAGAGCCTAAAGAAGCTTTTCTTTTGTTTCATTGACTATAGGAAGGCCTTAATTGTGTATATCATGCCAGAATATGGAATCTACTAATGGGGGCCAGAACACTTGAATGATTTTCAGAGGATCCCTTACAATAAAGAAGAAGCTAAATTAAAAATAGAAAGTATAAAAACAGAATGGCCCAGGACAAGAAAAAAAGTTGAACAAGGATGCATGGTATCCACATATCTGGTTAATGTAAAAATAGTCATTATAGGAGTGTCAGGACTATATTAGTACATGGAAGCTTTTTTCACAATAGCTTTCTTCATATGGAGTCTCAGGGTTAAAACCTACAAAATCTGCATAAGGAGAACCTTTGAATCTAAAGGTATATCTCTTTTTTATGTTTTATGGGATTATTGTTTGATCTATGGTAGATCTTTCTGGTCTAAAGCCAGCCTATTCTTCAGCCAAGATATTGTTGTCTTCAATCCAGTCATAAAACTTCTCAAATAGGTGTTTGAAATTATATTCAAAAGGGTGGCTGAAGTGTAGTTGGCCTAATTTTTCTTTTGTCCTTTTTCACAAATTGGAACTATGATAGCTGTGTCCCAACCTCATGGATATGAGTGGTATTATCTTCTATTTTTTTTTAATCATATAAGAATTTTGAAATTACATAAGAAACAACAACAAAAAGAAATGAAAAGGAGAATAATCTCAAGAAGGGAGGTAATAACAAACTTAAGAACAGAAAGGGTAAATATATTTCATGACAAGTATCAAAGTAACTAAAAATTGGTCTTGTTACTTGTAATGTATACCTGTGAAGGTAGAAAATGGAGAAAGAGCAGGAGAAAGATTATGAGTGCCTTTGAATTAAATATGGAATACGGTTAAATAAGAGAAGTGCGCACTGCAGGAAGAACTAATGAATAAATCCTGGATCAATGAATAAATCCTGGATCTAATGAAGAGTAACTGTTTTCTTGAAATGATGATCAACAAACAGAATCTCACATACTTGGGACATGTGATGTGATTGGATTACAAACTAAAAATTGGGAGAATGGTGATATGTGGTCTGGCATTTAGTTTTGATTAGAAGATATCCATATATTTTAAGTTATGATTTTTCAAAAGCTTTTTCATTTTCTGAATTTATTTTGTGTTTTTGAAACAAACAAAATGTGAAAAAGTTACGATATTTATGTAGTGACTTACCAAGCACATTTAAATTATATTAAAGTAACCATAATATCCTTACAATCCCCAAGATATGTCACAACTTTTGAGCACCCCTAATGTTTGGAAATTGAAAGTTGAAAAATGTTGACCCGCCTTATGTGTGTAAACTTAATGTGTTGTGAGTTCTTCTGACAAACTTCCAAATGAATTGAGAAGTTAGTGACATGATAATTTTAGTATTCTTAATAAAAACACTATCCTGCAAAAATTGCTCCTGCATGAATAATAATGAAATCAGAAGTGTTTGAATGGTGCTTACTCAGAAGAAATAAATCTTAAGTGGTAGGATAAGAGAAGTAGTTCCTGTAGCTCCACATCCTGCTGAGTGTATCCCAAGTGAAGAAAATGTGTACAACAATGACATTACTGTGTGTGATAGATAATAATGTCCTTAACAGTTGCCATTTGGTACTATTCATGTTCTATTATAACTCCACAGAAGACGCAGGGAGAAGCAGTGAGCTTTTATTGGGCAGGAATATGCCTGAACTTCCTCTCTTCTGCCTTTTTGAACCTACGATTGATTGGTAAATGATTCACAACCATTAGTTATATTCTGTCTATTCCAGATCAGGAATATAGCTTCCATCAACAAGGCTATATTCTCAACAAGTTAGAGTAGTATTTGCAACTCAGAAGTTCCCTGTTAGCATGCCATTAGTAATCATGCTGCTAATATTAAAAGCAATTCAGATCTACTCTTTACAGACAATATTGTTTTATTTTAAGGTAGATCCTAGACTTCATTTTAGCAACCCATCTACTTCACACTGTTTTGTGAAAATCAGATAATCAACACAATTCAAAACATTCTGCAGTAACACCCATAACTAGCCTAATCTTCTCCAACCCCTTTGGGGTTCTGTCAGCATTTAGTATGACTGCATCTAACAGTTCTTCCAATTGAATTGCAAACTTCATGGGGGAGGCACATTACATGTTTAAAATATTATGTTGTGAATTAATTGACAGTTTTCATGTGATGGTAGATTTTTTTTTAAAAAAGGTTGATCTACAGTATTAACGAAAAAGAGCATTAACACTTTCAGGCTTTCCAAAGAAAACATTGCGAATATAATGAATAATATTGGTTGGCTTGCATCTGTCCTAACTTAATTTCCCATTTTTTTAAATTACAGCTTGGATTATAAATCCTCTCTAAATGGGGATGAACTAATTAGCTCTTTATTTTTTCCTGAAACTCTTCCATTCTTCTAATTTTCTATAATACTGGAGCTTTCATCCTCAGAGGTGGATGTAACTGTCCTGCCCCTTACAAATTAAACTTTTTCAGATCAACCAAGTCCACTTCAAAAGGAGAATCTTGTTGCCTAATAGCCTGTTCATTTTTCTGATTAGACTTATATTTCTGCCTCTCTTATAGTTGTTGGATTTCTTTTAAATGGATTTTATATATCTGAAAAATTTAAATGTGTAGATAATTTAAGGTTCTAAATTTATTCCTAAAAAGTAACATAATCTTACTACCAAACATACCTAGGTACTTAATCCTCTGTAGTTTATCTTCTCTGCATTGCTTCCTTCTCACTGTGGCTAAGCTGTTGTAATAGCTCAAGCTTCTCTTCGAGCCTGTAGAACAAAGCTTGATCACAAGCCTGTCCTATTTTATCCCTTAAGTCCCCAAGTGCTGTGGCAGCCAATTACATCAGAAGGATTAATTTTAAAAACAAAGCAAGTATGTCGTTTGTTTAAAAAAAAAAGTCTGGCTTGAAAAATCATTAGAGAGGCTTTGGGCCAACTTTTATACCATCAGATCAAGAGAAGGCCAATTTGGAACAAAAAAACCATAGCTAGCCCTCATCTAGCAACTGTTTCAGACAGTGATCATTCGTGGTTATGACATTAATGAAAATGAAAGTCTGTAACATAGGCCTCCATTTACAAGCTTTACAGGTCTGAAAAGCAAAGGAAAACCTCATAAGCATGGTTACAGTTTCACTTTGTGATCACTCTACTTAACAACTGACTGCTGGTCTCAGTGGTGGTCCCTAAACAAGGAGTTTCAGATGGGAGCATTGTAATACATCTTTACAAATGTAGTATGTAAGGCTAAGCAACCCATCTCTACCCTCAATACTGTTTTGGCTCTTTTTATACACTTTTCCCCTACTCTGGAAGGTTCCTTTCAACCAAATCAAACCTAGTTGTGTGGTTTGTTTGCAGATAAATTGGGATAACTGTTTTTTTAAATTGCTTCCTGTGTCTTGTAGGAAGGAGAGATACAAACTGTAGTAATATAGGGAAGATATAGATTCAGTTTGGTGCAATACTAGGATTGTCATTATTTGTAATCGTAAAAAATAGAAGTGAAAACCAGTTCAAATGGCCAGTACATGCATCCAGTTAAAGATGATCATTGAACTATTTATACCCCTGTGCAGGCAATCTATTAAAAATAATGATGCTGTCAAAACACTCTTGTAGACTGTGGGTTTGTTTGTTTTAACTATATTGACTTTATGCTTGATAACAAACAAATCTCTCTTAATAAATATGCACTTTATTTATGAATATCAGAAGAGCTACCAAGACAAGGATACCTTTCTTTGTATCAATAAGCTGCTTTGAGGCTATGATTTGGCTTCTAAAGGACCTGACTATTTTAACAGCTTATAAATTCAGGATAGGCAATTTGTTCTGGCTAATTTGAGCAGCCAAGAAAACATATAAATGGGTCATTGAACAAATCGACCCAGATTTGTTCACCTCAGGAACAAATGATCAGACTCAAATTATCCTACTTCAGATTCTTTGAAGCAATCTAGGTTAGGGACAGATTATCATGGAAAAAGATCTTATCTATGTGGTTGTTAATAGTCAACAAAGACTTAATGGCACATAATAAATCAATAATTTGGGATGACTAAGGAACCCTGGGTTATTTGTTTGATGATCCATTTGTTTGCTTGTTTTGGCTGGCTGTGGTATTCTAAAGAGTCTTCTCCAACACCAAATTTCAAAAGTGTCAATACTATTTCTACCTTGCTGCTTCAAAGTCCAATTTTCACTTCCATAGAACGTCACAGAGAATACAATTGCTTGTACCAGTTTGACCTTTATAGAAATAGACACATTGCTGTACCTGAATACCTTTTCCAAGACTTTCGTGGTTGCCTTACCATGTGCTAGTCTGCAGTTTATATATATTTTTTCTTTTATAGGCATCTTATAAATTAGGAAAAGCAGAATAAAAAGGTAAAAACCACAATAATAAAAGAAACCAAATCAGATTGGAACACTCTCAACAATGAAAAATAATACACATAGTAGATATTATTGAAGTGATTATACATCTTTGGTTCTAGCATCAAAAAATGCAACATAATGTCATCCAGCAACTTGCTGTAGAGGATAATAATTACTCGGGTAGTCCTTGACTTACGGCCACGATTGCTAAGTGAGATATTGGTAAGTAATTTTTGCCCCATTCTACAATCTTTCTTGCTGCGGTTGTTAAGTGAATCACTGCAGTTGTTAATAACATGGTTGTTAAGTGAATCTGGCTTCCCCATTGATTTTGCTTGTTAGAAGGGGATCACATGACCCCAAGTATCACCTTCAAGTATCATAAATATGTCAGTTGTCAAACATCTGAATTTTGCTCATGTGATCATGTGTGTGAAAGTGTGAAAAACAGCAATAGATCATTTTCAGGTCCATTGCAACTATGAATGGTCACTAAATGAACTGTTGTAGGTTGTGGACTACCTGTATTATTATTAATATTGAGGAAATAGTCTTCAGATTCAGGAAGGAGAAAGGGATATTCAGAAGCCAGAGTCAAAGCAATGTAGAATTTTCAGCATGAGCAATGGAAATGGTAATCACACCTGGAACTGAATCATCAATTCATTACAGCAGGGGTTCCCAAACTTGGCAGCTTTAAGACTTGTGGACTTCGACTCCCAGAATTCTCCAGCCAGCATAGTTTTACAGTTTTACAGTTTTAAAGTAATGGTACAATAGGTACTGTTCCAATAGGTACCATTTGGTATCTATTTAAATTTGAGAGGCAAATCAGTCTTCTAAGGCAAAGCATTTCCGATGAAAAGATGAGGATGCAATGATACTTTAATATGCATGTATTCTTACATTTTTGCCAAAGAACCAAAAGTTATCCCCTAACTTTAAAAAATATGAAATTGAGTAGTATTATATGATTCTCTCCATCATGAGGAAATTAAATTTCAAGATTAAATATGAAAAAATGGAAGATTTTTTTAATGATTAATAGATCTGGTTCTAGGAAAATTTGATTACATTAAAATTTGATTAATGTAATACTTAAAAGAGTCTTTTTAACAATTGCAGCCTTCTTGGTGTCTTTTTCTCCTACTAGCAAAAACACGTTTATAATTTATCAAATGACCTTTGTTAGAAGAATCAAGTTCATTCATTCCTAAGATCCAAATTAAACTTTATTTAAATTATCTCACTTATCACAAAAACTTTCATCTTCCAAACAATATATTATTGGAATATTTCAGAACAGGACCAGAAAAAAAGGACTGCTCACTTTACAATAGATACAACCAATATAAAAGAATTAATTTTTAAGTTAAGATTAAGTATTGTAAAAGTACCAAGAAATAAGCACTAATAATTATGGGATTTTTGGGGA
Organism: Ptyas mucosa; assembly: GCA_012654045.1. Taxonomy (NCBI): domain Eukaryota; kingdom Metazoa; phylum Chordata; class Lepidosauria; order Squamata; family Colubridae; genus Ptyas; species Ptyas mucosa. The sequence continues at coordinate 52,032,316 of WNWU01000004.1, forward strand.
GGATAGAAAATTGTGAAGAGATAAATATAGAAAGTATGTACTCTATGTGTTAAGGAAGTGGGGAATCACATTAGAATGCCACAAATATCAAATCCTACTATATGATATTATTTCACCTGTGCGAGGTTAGTCTTTCTCCATTGTAAAAAGAAAAAAGCTCACCCACAGTTATGTTCTGTGCTATTTGGTCAAACAGCTTATATTAGCTGCATGAGGTCAACAAGAAGAAAAAGAGCATTCCCCCTTCCCTCCATTTCCATTCTTTTCTCACCATCAGTAGCTTAAAATGATTGTTGCCATTTGCAGACCTCTTGATTATTCTCTGTGACTTTGAAAAAGAACATTGTGGAACATCCTTTTTTAGGCTTTTATGCAATAAAAATTGAGGAAGGGAGGGAAGAGATCATCCAGCAGCCAAAACCTTACAATACTTGTTTCTGGCATGTATTTGTGAGCAAATAGCAGCAGGAGCAAATGTTCTTTTTGAAATGGAGAAGATTCTAAATAAGAATACATGAATATTTCATTCAATGGAAGGAAATCCCTAAGTCCAACAGTTTTTCTGCTGCGGTTACCATACTTAGTGTACCACCAAGAGATGCTTCAACAGAGAACCAAGGAGAAGTCTTTTAAATGCATTTTATGATCTCGTATCATTTCAGTTTTATGGTGGTTCTTCTCCATTTTCCATAGCTGGCTCCATCAGTGATATGAGAGCCAGGGAGAGGTCAGGCCGTAGCTCCTCCTTTGTAACATCTACATGAAGTTATTGAGTGAGGTCACTCAATGGCACTTGGTGTGGTACCTTCAGTATGCTGAAGATACCCAGTTATACATCTCCACTCCAGGTCAGGCAAGTGATGTGATGGTGCTGACTGAGTGCCTGGAGGATAATGAAGGTCTGGATGTGGAGGAACCAACTTCAACTCAACCCTGGAAGAATGGAGTGCCTTTGCAGTTTGGGTCCTCCACAGTCTGATATGTCATCTTTGACTCTGGATGAGGTTGTACTTCCCTAACTAAGTGGTGCACAGTGTGGGGTTCCTCTTGGACTGACAGCTTCTGCTCAAGGAGCAATAGCAGCTGTGGCTAGGAGGGACTTTGCATAATTTTTTCTTCTATTTCAGTGTACTCTTTCCTAGATCACCAGGTCCAGCTCACAGTCATTCATGCCTTGTTCACGTCCTGTCTGGACTACTGCAGTGTGTTCTACATGGGGTTGCTCTTGAAGACCATCGGAAGCTACAACTGGTCCAGAATGCAGTGGTGCACAAAGTATTGGGTGCCCTAGGTTTGGCTCTATGTTATAACCCTGTTGCATTAGTTGTATTCACTCCCATCTATTCTTAGCCTCCTGGAAGGCTACCAAGACCTGGATTTTACCCAGTACTAGAGTAGAGTGATGGAACCCTATGGATGGTTGCTTGGGCATTTTAGAAGATAACCGAAACACCAGGGTTTTTGTAGTTCTTGGTTTTTGTTTTTATAGTTTTAAATTTGTTAGAGTTGTGCTCTAAAATGGTCAGTCATGCAACTTTGAAAAAAAAAATAACATGAACTTTGCAACCAATGAACTATGCAATCCTAGAGCCATCAGCTTTCCAATTGTTTTAAAAACTTTATGTGCTTAATGTGCACATGGATTTATGGGTACATGTAACTCCTTAGCTTGCTGGAAAATCATTCTCACAAATAGGAAGTATGTAGTGTTCCTTGAAGAATTCAGTCCTGTGAGTCTCAATATAAACCTGAACAGCAAGTGATGATAAAATCAGAATGTTATTCATCAGTTTTTCACACATTTTCTGCATTCATTCTAACGTATCCCTCCTCAATTTAAAAGCTACATCATTTAAAGAATCAGAAAAGAGCACACTTCTAGAAAGAAAATGTAAATGAGTACTTTGAAAGAAAATAGGTTGATAACTAAAGACTTAATTATGCATTTAAATGTAGTCATTGCACATTTTAAAATATAAGTTAATGCAGAAATAGGCTGAAATGGACTGATATGCATGATGTCCAATCTAAATTGGGAAAGAAAAGTGATTTCTACCGATTTAGTAAATGTTAAGGCTTTTACATTTAAAGCTAAAAGCAAAAGAGTAAAGGCTATCATTTTGTTTGTGTTGACTCATGATAGTACAGACTGACCTTCTTTGCCTTTTACAGATGAGCATAAAACCAACACACAAGTTTTCACCCTTTCCACTTTTAATGATGTAGTCTGCCCATAAATTAATAAAATAAATGTGCATAACAATTATAGGAAAAAGTTCTTGCAAAATGAAATTCATATTTTAAAAATTGCACAGAGGTCCATGCCATTTTAATTTATGTCTATATGTGAATGTGCACAATACCATATAGAATATTTAGATTCTCTTTTAAGAAGAGCACACTAATATGAAAAACAGCAGTGAATGAACTTGTCCTTAAAAATGTGAACAATACAGAAAACAAAAGCAGAAATGGTCCATCTGCTTGCTGCAACAAGAAGTAATTTCTACCTTTTGGTGTTTTTTTTTTATCATATTACAGCAATTATGCCATTCCCTATATTTTAATTAGGAGTGGAGATACAGTGGAGATAGAAATAATTGATGTTTGGGTGTAATTGGTGCCCAATATACAAAAAGTCACAGATTAGTTAGCACGCATATATGTACAGTGAAATATTAATGCAATATCAGGGTTTTCAATTTAATTGTATAGAAGGTGAAGGATGTCTGTTTTGTTTTGTTCTTATAGTTTTCTTATGTATGGTGTACACTGAGGATGGCATTTAATTTCATTGTATGAGGTGCAATGGCAATAAAGTAACTTAATTTAACAAGGATATCTACTCTGATATGCACTTTTAAACTTGAGTAGTTCTTTGTCCATGATAGCTTTGATATGTTCAAGAATATGCGACATATAAATCATTACAAAATATGTTAATGCAAATAGTTGCTAATAGAATCGCCATCTATTTGATGTTGGAAACTTGTGGAAGAATCTAGAAAGCTTGTCATAAAACTTGGGAAGGCTTTTCAGCACCTCAGAGAACAATTGTATCACTATCTGAAGCATTGACCGTATAATACTATTTTTCTGTTGTCACCTGTGTCACCCATGTATCATAATTTTTATTACAATTTTTATTATGACCTAGACTTCAAGACCATTGTAAGTTAAACAATTTTCTCTTCCACATTTAATTCAAGATACATTTGTTTCTTATCCATAAACAAGCTGGCCCATCTTCTCCAGGGCAGCTTTTAATCTGATAACACTGTCCTACCCACTTCTTCCCCTTTATAAGCTTACTCAAACCTATGGAAATAATAGTTGGCAATATTTTGCAAGGCATCAATGACATTTTCCTGCCCGATAATACATTACAGTAGGCTCCATCAGTGTGCACTTTCCAACTCATAATCTTTCCCTAAAGTATTACTCTTAAAGATCTCTCCTTTTCAAGGAAGGGGAAAATCAATTCTCTTGCCCCAGACATACATTAGTGGGTGCTGTTACATATTTTCCTGATGAACATTGCTAGACAGACTCATGAGTGGCAAAGTAGTGCATTAAGAAATTGCTGGTAGGGTATCTGGAGTTGAAGAATCGAGTTGCTTGAGCAAAATGCTATGATAACTAAGCAGTCATGGAAACATGTCTTCTTTTCTTCTTTTGATTATTTCAGGAAACGATGCATCATCAAGAAAATTTAAGATTGTAACCACTACAAAGTCTCCTACTCAAGGGTGGCCTGGAGATCAGTCTACTCCTTACTTTCTCTTTTTCATTTCTCACATGCCCTATGTTTTTGCTCACATTAGGTTACAGGCATTGCTTCTTCCTTGATAAGTACCATAGCGGTGCAGTGTTTAGAATGCCGTACTGCCGGCTACTTCTGCAGACAGACAGCTGCCAACAGTTTGGCAGTTCGATTCTCACCAGCTCAAGGTTGACTCAGCCTTCCATCCTTCCGAGGTCGGTAAAATGAGGATTGTTGGGGGCAATATGCTGACTCCGTAAACCGCTTAGAGAGGGCTGTAAAGCACTGTGAAGAGGTAGATAGGTCTAAGTGCTATTGCTATTGCTACTTCTTCCACTGGGAAACCAGATACTATGCTTGTTGAACTATTGTAGCTTGCACAGAAAAGAGCTGTGGTTCTTCTCAGTTACACTGTTCTTTAGCAAGTCATAGTGTAACTATCAGTTTAGTGAGCAGTGGGCTCCATCTGTTGTTACAATTTGCTGACTCAAGCCTGCATATGAGCAAGCTGAGTTGCTTTTCTGCTTCATGGCTGCGCTTGACACTAGACTGTAAAGTAATCTCTTCATTCATGATTGAAAGGGTCCTTTTTAGTGTATTAAGTCTAGGGAGCAAGATTTTTCATAGCCAGTTTTTTCTGTAGAAAAGCTTAGGTAGAGAGAATTCAATTCTTCATTTGAAATGTGGTTTTGGCCACAGTTTGTAAAAAGAAAATCCTGTGTTTTTTCTGGATTCACATGTAGTCTCAGAAGAAGACATATTTAATTTAAGAACGTGCTAACAGAGGGAATGTGCCTGTCTGTGCACGCTCCAATTCACCTTTTCTCCCTCAAAACCGAATAGCTGCATAGCCATAGCTAGCTTTCTATACATATCTCAAAGTTATCTTTTGAAAATTCTAGCACTGTTAATTGGAGTCAAGGAAACTACTCCTTCTAGGTTACTCATTTTACGGCATAGCAAAATAAATGTTACTTTTATATTTTCTGTTTAATGCCAGTAAAGCGGAAGGTGAATTTGCAAGTTCAGTGCTTTAAAGGAAGGTGTATCTGGATGTTTTAGGAATGCATTTAAAAAAAATCCGATCTGTTAATGTGTACTTTTTCAAAGGCACAAATGCTTCAAAGAAACAACAGAGAAAATTATAAATGCATCAACCAAAAGAGAAAGGTTTTCCCCAAGAGAAATATATTAAATTTGAACCAGGCAGGATCTTAGACAGCTGCCAAGCATGTAGCAAGGTGCAGAGACAGGTGATAATATGAGAGGAATTTGTATGATGACTTTTGACAGGTGCATTGTCACCATTCTGCATCTAGGGTGAGATTGTCTATGGGGGGATTTGCACATCTGTCATATTTAGATTACTTTTAGTTTAAAGAAGCTCATCTATACAATTAAAAACTGCAGATAAGAAAGGCAATCATGTAGGTAAACTAAATCATATAAATATTCATGTGTTAACATCATAAAAATGCACGAATAGTAATATAAATGTTTATGTGTGGCATGGAAACTTATTCTGGGGGACCTAAACCCAGCAACGAAAAATGACTGTACTGTATAGATTTGATATATTGCAGTTTTCAAATAATTGTGTATTAGGGCATGAATATCTGAATAGACAAAGCATTAGGACCTAGCTCATTTGCAGGAGAAAAATAATAAGTGCAGGAGAAATAATATTTCTCTGTGCCTTTATGCACAGGATAAGGATTTAATTACAAGTCTTTGGTGCAGTACAGGTTGAAGAACAACAGGAACAACAGGAATAAGAGTTGAAGAGAGAAGTTGTATAGGAAGAAGCAAATTAGAAATATGCCAGTACTGTTGATTTCTACTTTAAATGCTTCCTTTTTTATTATTGTTGTTCAGCCACTAAATTATGCCCAACTCTTCGCAATCCCGCAATATGGAACATAGCATGCCAGGTTTCCCTGTCCTCCATTGATTCCTGGAATTTGCCCAAACTCATGTTCATTGTGTCGATGACACTATGTATTCATCTAATCCTCTGCCATCTCCTTCTCCTTTTGCCTTCAGTCTTTCCCAACATCTGACTCTTTTATAGTGAGTCTTCTCTTCTCATTTGGTGACGAAAGTATTTAAGCTTCAGCTTCACTATCTGTCCTCTCAAAGAACGATCAGGGTTGATTTCCTTTAGGATTGACCGACTTGATCTCCTTGCAAGCTAAACGATGCTCAAGAGTCTTCTCCAACATCATAATTCGAAAGCATGAATTCTTCAGCACTCAGTCTTCCTTTTGGTACTTTACTAGCTTCCTCTTTTGCTCGGTTGTAAAAGAAAAATCTGATTGCTCAGTTTGGCATTTGTCAGGACATGTTCTACAGATCCTCATTAAAGATGCTACTTAGTTATTAATCCTAGCAGAAACCAAATTTATTTATTTATTTATTATATTTATATAGCCGCCCATCTTTTCATCAACTCTGGGTGGCTCCCATTTTTAATTACGGGTTTATTTAAGAAATAATTTAAGTAGCCATGGGAAAAGTGCTGCTCCTCTTGCCTAAAATTATTAATTAAAATCATTTTACTAAACAATCTAACAATAGCTATAGCAGTAATAATAGTGTAGTAGTACTAGTAATGAAATAATGGAACACTTTTGTTACTGTAGATACAAAAGTGGGAATTAAAATGATGCTATCATGCACTGCTGCTAGAACATTTTAACACACAGTAAGATAGAAAAAAGGGGGGCAATCATTGCTATCGCATATTTCTTTTTCTTTTCTGGTAATGTTTGCTTGTTTAATCATTGATTATTTGCAATGACTTATTTATGCCATGTTTGCGGCACCATATTTTTCTTCATATTGGCACTGTAGGAAGGGGCATGTAATGTGGGCCGTGGGGTTAGTAGTTCTTCCCAGATTCATGCTGTGCTGCTGCCTGTAATAAAATATTTTAGGGATACACTTGAAGTAGATAACATTCTGTTGAAGCACAAATTAATTTCAGATGGCACTGGAAGCAAAAACAGGCCTAAAAGGGGGTGGGGTTAATAGTCCATCTTTATAAATTTATGCAAATTAGAATATATATATATGATTGGATAGAGCAGCCAGGTGTTTCATTGGATGTAACAATATGAGTAGCGTGGCCAGGAAAGTAATGAGGCAAGACTATAAATTCATAGAGGTATTTTAGGGACATATTAATACTGTTAAGTTTTATTTTTTCGGTCAAGGGCCTAGTTCCTTTCTACGGTGTTACGTTCTTTTGCTTTCCCTGAGTTCTGCTGCCTCACTGTACTTTTTTCCCTGCTTTTCCAGCTTAACAACCTTCTTTGGCCTTCTGAATGTTTTGTAGCTTTCCTTTGCAGTGGGGTAGGTGTCCAATTCAAGCGAGCCTATGCTTTGTGGAACATTTGGCCACATTTTAAGGTGATGGTGCCCCAATTGTGGTTGATATGTGGTTGCTGTACCTCTCCACTTGTGGTTTATATATTCTAATTGTTTAATGATTTTTAAATTTTTAATAAGGATTTTATAACAATTGTTTTTATAGTGACTGTTTTTATACTATGTTTTTTATTCAATTATCGTATGTTGCCCAGAGTTACATCTGGTGAGATGTGCAGCTACATAAAATTGATAGATAAATAAATAAATACATGTGTTAGGAGTTTTTAACTTGGCCCCTCCAAGGGTTTTTTTCACACCGGATGCTCTTGTATTTGAAGTAACTACAGTACAAAGATCTGTTTATGTCCCGGAACACTGCAGACTCAGTGCCTGGGCAGTTGCAGCATCTCCTTTGAAAATTAAGGGTAAACCACATAATGGTAAAATAAAAAATGCCTCTAAATATTTATAATTTTCCTGACATGTAAGTTCCCGGCATTTGGCATTTATCAAATATGAATTCCTTTTTATCTCAAGATGAAATCTTAACAAGATTTTTCTGATGATTTTATGGTTTTAAGGAGTGGTGGGATTCAAGTAATTTAACAACCGGTTCTCTGCCCTAATGATTTCTTCCAACAACCAGTTCACCAAACTGCTCAGAACGTTAACAACCGGTTCTCCCGAAGTGGTGCGAACCGGCTGAATCCCACCATTGGTTTTAAGGGATTCCATATGGCCATGTTGGTGAACCTTTTCGGCACTGAGTGCTGAAACGGGCATGTGCGTGCCCATGTCTGTCAGAAACCAGAAGATTAGCCACTCGGTGCGCTGGGCAGCTACTCTTCCAGTTTCCAGTGTGCCTGGTCTGCCGATTTCTGGCATGCATGCTCACATGAAGACCAGCTGGTCTGTGTCCATGCGCACACCAGGAAGATGATCTTCTGGTTTCCAGCGTGCGCATGTGCCCTGGCCAGCACACATGCGCACCAAAAACTGGAAGACCAAGTGGCCGGTGCGCATGCACATGCATGCATGCACTCCAGATGGCTGCTCTTCTGGTTTCCTGCACTCCCACGTGCGTGAAGACCAGCTGACCAGCACGCTGGAACCCAGAAGAGCAACAGGTAATGGCTCGCGTGCCCAGAGAGATGGCTCTGCGTGCCACTTCCGGCACACATGCCATAGGTTCCCCATCATGGCCACATGATATGAAATTGGAATCTAATTCAGTGTCGGAGAACTACTTAGCCATCTCTCCATAATCCTTTTACTCCCCCCAATATCTACAAGTAAGTAAACCATTGTGCTTTTCATTTTCTTGAATACCAGGATAAACATCCAAAACCATTTTTTTCCAAAGTCAAGAAATGTTTTAAAAATAACTTTGTTAGTGGACCCGTTAATTAATAGACCCTACTACTTCTGTGGGCATAGATCTGCTCTGTTTTGTTTTCTTTCTTTTTCTGAGTTGAGTTCACCAAAAATGCTAACCGCAGCCCAGTTTTTCAGATGCAAATTTGTCTTAGGTATAACAGGCCTTTCTAATCCTTGGGTTGATAGGATGATTCCATTTGTTTATTTATTTTTAGGTTATCTGAAGCATTTCTTTGTAAGCAGAAGCAGCTTTTGCATTTTTCATAGCTGAGCGCGGCAGAGATGGGAAACTTGAATGACATTTAAAAAGGGAGAAGGGTGGGGGGAGAGAAAGCAGAATTTGTTAAAAAAATAATAATAAAAAGACCCAAAACAAAAAAAGTGAAGGCAGGCAAGGCAGAGCCGAAAGGTTTGCCCCTTAATATAAGCATTGTTTTCGTCAGCAGTATTTCACAATCTGTTTTTCTTTATAACAGTCATAAATTATTTATAACAAGCAATCTATTCCTTAAAATGTTCAGTGGTGCATTGTTTGTTGCTGTTGAGGGTAATCCTGAATGGAGGGGGAGGGATATTGATTTGAAGGATTTGAAATATAAATGAAGTTGTTTAGTCTTTCTGGTGGATGAATTTTAAAGCAATTGGATCAAATTCAAGAGACCAATAAGATTCAGTCCTCCACCCTCCCCTAAAAGTAAAAGAAAATATTTGAGCTTCTAGTAGCAAACAACTAAGATTTTGACTTGCAAATTCAAGTCAACTCATGTGAATTAATAAATATTGCTTGAATTTTTTTAAAAACTGGAGGAGAATTCTTAGCTCTAGTAACTTATTGTTTTTTAAGTTACAGTAGTCCCATTCATCGCACTTAAGGTAATACTCACCTTCTGTGTTGACTATGAAACAGCATATAAAAGAGCCAGTATGGTGGAGTGGTTAAGGCACCAGGCTAGAAACTGGGAGACTGGGAGTTCTAGTCCCACCTTAGCCATGAAAGCCAGCTGAGTGACCTCGAGCCAGTCACTCACTCTCTCTCTCTCTCTCTCAGCTCAACTCGCTTACAGGATGGTTGTTGAGGAGAAAACAGAAGTGTGTTGGATATTTTTGCCATCTTAAATTATTTGTAAAAACAATAAAGGTGGGGTACAATTAAATAAAAAATAGCAAGCACAAGTATGCATAGTTATAACTGGATGGATCAAATGGGTAAATTCAGAAATGTATCCTCTGCATCATATCCTCTTGTAGATGATGATGGAGAGAACAAACCGTATAAATGAATGCGGGAAAATGGGTTCCCTTAGGGTCTTTTTTGGCCATGGCAAGCGTAGATGACATTCTATGTCATAAATTTTTAATTCGTTTTAAATTATTGGGGTTTTAATATTTTTACGGCCAAATTTATTTAATTGGATTTTAATTGGGTTTTAAATGTTATACTTGTATGTTTTATTTATGGCTGTTCACCGCCTTGAGTCCTTCGGGAGGAGGGCGGTATACAAATTAAATAAACTGAAACTGAAACTGAAACTTTCACAGCATTTTTTCATAGGTCAGTTCATTTTAACCTTCTCGTTCTGATTGCCTTCCCAATCAGAAGTTTATAACAAAATGTGAACAACTGCAGTTGCAAGAGGCATTTTAGCAAAGGCATTTACTTGCATATAATTTTGAAATAAGAGAAAGTCTGTTTGCTTTGTTTTCCCATTTCATTTAAGATGTATTGTGACCTATGGAAATCAATGAAAAGGTCAACACTGCAGACATCAGTTTATAAAGAAAAACAATTGAAAATAAGTAGATGTATCTTAATAATTTAGAGTAACTTTGAACAACTTAAGGATAATTCATAAAGCTGAACTATATACGAATTTTTAGCAATTAATTAATATATTCTCTATTTTAATAATAAAAAATGATTGTCAGTTCTTACCAATAAGTGCTGTAGGCAGTCGGTCCAAAGCTATTATCAAAACCATATACTGTAGGTCATATATCATGATCTTCTATTTTCTCATTAAAATTCTTAAAGGAGCCATTCCAGGCTTGCTTTAGGCTAAAGTGGAATAGGCCCAAGGCTAGTGTGCCAAAGCTTAGAGGATACTGATGCTACCCATCTTTTCAAATTATCCTAAAAATGCAAATCTTCATATCAGTAAGCAGTGGTCTCATTAGTCAGTGTGCCTTAAGGGCATCATATAACCTTGAGTCATCATTGAAGCCACTGCTACAGACAATTCTGTCCAGAAGCAGGGAAGGTGATTCTTTTTAACAAAAGCAGCAAAATATTATAGATATTTCTGTGCTGGATCTAGTGCATATTCTGGCTGATGATTTGGGGGGGGGGGGGGGGGTGATGACACATTTTCAAAGTTTTGCCAAATGGCACAAGCTAGATTTCCTCCCAAAATACAATTTTATGTGCCTAGAACATCTATGCATTCTCATGAGTCAAATCACTAGGACTGAGTTTTAACCTTTCCCTAAGTATTATAAAATATCAAAGTTATGGCATGACAGTCAAAGGTGGGTTTCAGCAGGTTCTGACCAATTCTGCAGAACCAGTAATGGAAATTTTGAGTAGTTCGGAGAACCGGTAAATACCACCTCTGACTGGCCCTGCCCCCATCTATTGTCTGCCTCCCGAGCCCCAGCTGATCAGGAGGAAATGGGGATTTTGCAGTAACCTTCCCCGGATTGGGGACAGAATGGAGATTTTACAGTATCCTTCCCCTGCCACACCCACCAAGCCATGCCCACAGAACCAGTAGTAAAACATTCTGAAACCCACCACTGATGACAATATACCTTAAGCCAAGCATTTGAGGCTCTGATAAAAGCAGTATCGATTCTGAAGTTCCTACCCTAAGACATCAAAGAGTCAAGAATGGCAGACATTTTTCCTGAAAGGTAGAAGGTCCAAGGCCACTGATCTTCCTTTGCAGTGCAGAAGAGATGCTTAAGACAGATGAATTTCTTTAGGAAATGTCCTGGTTTGCGTGATGAACAAAAACAACTTTTATATTTGCACTATTTGTGTGCCATCCTGAAATTTGATTTGATGATAAATGGTGATATTGACGTTTTGTAAATACAGGTAGTCCTCGACTTACAATAGTTTGTTTAGTGACCATTCAAAGTTACAACAGCACTCAAAAAAGTGACTTATGACCATTTTTCACAGTTACAATCTTTGCAGCATCTCCATGATCGTGATCAGAATTCAAATGCTTGGCAACTAACTGATATTTATGACTGTTGCTGTGTCCCCAGGTCAAGTGATCCCCTTTTGCAAACTTCTGACAAAATCAATGGGGAAGCCAGATTCACTTAACAACCGGGTCATTAGCTTAACTGCAGTAATCCATTTAACAACTGAGGCAAGAAAGGTCATAAAATGGGGCAAAACTCACTTAACAAATGTCTCACTTAATAACAGAAATTTCAGGTTCGGTTGTGGTCGTAAGCCGAAGACTACTTGTATCTAAAAGCCAGTGTGGCTATTGCTTCTCCTCAGATATGAATCTTCACAAATAGATTCTTTAATCTTGATTTGCACTCAGAAGTTTCTTGGCAAACCAAATCATGTGAAAATTTAAAGTCTGAAAATTTGAAAAGCAGTATTATGTAATTATGTATACTAGAAGATAATCATCTGCTGTAATCCTTGGATTATTATGCTAAATGTTGCCTGAGGTAAACTTCGGATTTGCAGCGCAGAAAACATAGTTGTTAGAATAAGGATTTTTATTTGTATCTTAGTTTAAACCGTTTTCAGATCACTTTCTGAAAACCTTTATAAGCTGTCCCTGCACTGAGGTCTTTATACCTCTTAGAATGTAGAAATATGAACTTGATAATATGAAGCAGTAGAGTTTGAGTTTCCTGCAACATTTATGTAAGAAGCCACTATTAAAGAATCATCTTATTTGCTGAAAATGCTGATTTGGAATTCTGAAGACTTAGATTTTCACTTACTAGAAAGGTACGTTACATAATTGGGGGGATGAAAAAACGTATAATGCGTCAATAGGTCAGAAATAGAGATATTTGAAAAAGCTCAACTGTGCTCAACCTATTTAGTGTGCGTAGTTTTATACTACCTGTGTTCTGCTTTTCATTTCAGTTTTGTGTAACATTCTCTTATAGACTGTGGTAGGTAAGAGAGTAAGATAGCATTGTAAATGCAATTGTATAAAACATCGTTAAAGGCAATATTGTTCAAGAAATTCGATCTTCTATATTGGTTATAAAACAATATGATTCCTACGTTGTGAACTAATGTATGGATTTGAATGTAGCATGCATAGCAGCCCAGAGTTTTTAGAGCGGCCAACCATAATAAATTGAAATAATACTAATAATCTATAACAGAACACAGATTTAAGCAAATAAGTTTTTAAAAATAACTTTGATATCCATATTTCGAAGTCAGCTATGCAGTGAAATATGCATTAGATATGCATTTATAATTGTTTTACAAGTATGTTTGTTTTTTAGAATACTATTTAATGTGCAAAAGGGATGTAGTGGTTAAAAGATGAAAAATGAACATGGACCAGAAAACAAACTAGGTTCATTGATTTCCAGCAACTATGGCTCCTGACAATTCCTACAACAAGGCACTCTGACCTTGTTAGAAGGGTGTTACCAAACCTCCAGATCAGCCAATTGTTTTTAATATTCCTTCTCATAGTTGCCTGAACTTTTAACTATTAAGTGAATTCAACTGAAACTCAAATATTAAATTCCACATAATAAGTTACCTTGAGGTAAGGTGGGTGGCTTAGTAGGTAGGTAGATAGGTAGGTAGGTAGATAGGTAGATAGATAGATAGATAGATAGATAGATAGATAGATAGATAGATAG
>WNWU01000004.1:52045706-52085447 GCA_012654045.1 Ptyas mucosa
ATAGATAGATAGATAGATAGATAGATAGATAGATAGATAGATAGATAACTGCTTTCATTTCTAGCTGTTAATCAAATTTTATTGTTAGTAACAATACTTTTTTGGATATTTCTGTGTACCAATATACCTGGAAAAGATTTAGATGTATAATTAAAAGGATTTTTAAACTTCAACATAAGCCATACTTGCTATTTTAAGTTTCAGCAATTTTTCCTTCTGGCTTCCATTCTTGGAAGATGGTTGCAATATTTCTCGCCAGTTGTTGGCAACATTAATTCTGTCCTTTTCTACCAGCCCTGTCTACAATTTCTTGGCTGGTCCTATATTTCTCTCCACCTGTTAACATAAGGCTAGCTGAAATTGGCAGGTTGAATATTTTTGGGGGGACTTGCTGTGAATCTAGCAAATTACCTTCTCGGGTTATTTTTTTTTCCCCTGCTTGTTTCAGTAGATGAAATATCTTTTAGTTTTCTTATCTCCCATTTTGCAAAGCATGACTTTTTTGGGGAGGGGAAGGGGGGATTTTTTTTGAAAATAGGTCACTAGTTCTTGCTGAGGTGGTTAAATTGTGTTCAGTTTTTATCCACTTTAGACTTCAGCTTAGGTGTGAAATGACTGAATGCTTCTTTTAAAATAAAAACTCTCCCATGTCAAAAAGAAATGATTGGAACTTGCAATAAAACTGACTATCAAATTAATTACTGAACATGCAGCTTCTTTTCTTGGCTTTCCTACTTCCCCAAAATATTATTAATACTATTACCAGGAAAATGCTAATCAGTTATTGGTCCACTGTCGGATATAGAATTTAATCCCTTTCTTTGTAGATAGGATCCATACTGCATAATAGCAATAGCACTTAGACTTATATACCGCTTCACAGTGCTTTACAGCCCTCCAAGCGGTTTACACAGTCAGCAGATTGGCCCCAACAATCTGGGTCCTCATATAATATATAGTATAATATAATGTAATGCAATAAATATAATATGATATGATATGATATGATATGATATGATATGATATAAAATATAACATAACATAACATAACATAACATAACATAACATAACATAACATAACATAACATAACATAATATAATATAGAAAGAGGGAAAGGCTGAGCTTTCTATAAGCATCAATAGATTTTCCCCCCTTTTTTCATCCTTTCATATATGTGGGTGGGGCAAGGAGACAGATGTTAATTTTGTTGTTTTGTTATTTTACTTTTTTTCCTCTTCACAAATAACTTTTTTCTATGTATAGTTAGCTTTGTTTGGAAGGAAAAAAAATATATGGTCCTGTATCTGCTCTATGAAATGATCTGTTACCAGGTCTTATAGAACTTTTAAAGAATGTGAGTTGAAGGAGAGACAGGTTTGCAATAGAGACTTTATCCTCTCTCTCTCTCTTCCTGCTCTGCCCCTCTATTCCAATCCCAACCAGTTTCCACATGTTGAATCAAAAACTCTGAAAAAGAGCTCTGTGATAGGGACTAGAACACCTGGGTTCGGAATGGGACAACTCGCCACGGCCAATTCGCCACGGCCAATTCACTGCAGCCAACTCACACTGGGACAACTCGCTGTGGGACAATTTAACTATTCAATTTAATTATTTAAAATAATTTTAAGATATTTTAATTTTTTGTCATTCATATTTCATTTCGTCCCTCCTTTGGCATCCTTTCTTTCATGATTTTATTCCACTATTTCTTTGATATTAGTGTAACTCTTATCCTGCGGTAAATTGTCCCATGGCAAGTTGGCTGCAGCGAGTTAACCAGTGGCTACCTGGCCAATGGTGAGTTGGCCAGTGGCAAGTTCTTGTAGACCCCCTAGGTTAGTTCTCAATTACAGTTCAGTTTTAGCAGAAATGCCAGTGTTTTAATATAGCCTCTTCATTCTTTGATCTGAAAGCTTTGCCATCAACAGAACATAAAGGGCAGGCATTAATAAACAAATTTTACAACAGACATCTGTTGCCAATCGAGGGATTCTGTAAAATCCAATCTGGGTCAGTCATTGGACCAGAGATTTTGCCTTCCGAGCTTTCAGACTCATGCTGGAGCCCATCCTCAACTACTCTCTCAAGCTAGAGAGAAGTTCCCTTAGGATGGGCTCTGGCATGAGTCTGAAAGCTCGGAAGATAAAACCTTTGGTCCTGGTGACTGACCCAGATGAAATCTTACAACATTATCCTGAGACACATATATTCAACTTCATTCACTAGAGATTCTTTACAAAAGCAAAAGCAGGACAGGTAGTGATATTGGCTTTAATTATTTTGTTTTGGAGTTTTGTTATTTTCATAGTTACTACTTATTTTCAAGGTGCGGTCCAAAAATTCTAATTTACAGTTTTTGAAACAGCATGAAACTAAAAGGTAATTTTATTTCGATATTAGTACTTATTAAAATTTTACAATACAGTTCTTCAATTAAAAATAAATATAGAATGTATACACAATGAAAATTCACAGAAAGTACTTAACATTACGGAACATATACAAAAAAATTAAAATGCTTATAAATTTTTTACGTCTAGCTGCATTGCATATTAAAAAAAACATATATTGTATGATAGAGTAAACAAATGCATTTCAATATGGAAATTGGAAAAATAATAGGTTGATTCATTCATGCTTACTTTCAAAATGATATCATGCAAAATTAACATGATTTTATATTTGAGGGTACAAAGATGCAAACAAAAATTAATAATTAAGCACCCGGGGGGGGGGGGGGGGACAGAGTTCTTCTTTATAATTGCAATATGACTTACTTGAATTCTCTGCCTTCTCTGATTTCCTGTCATTTTGGAGGGATAAAAACCAAGCCTCCCATGAAGCATAAATGTATGTCTGAATGCAGATTGTAAGGCCTGAGAGTTGGAATATATATACTACAAGCAAAAACACGTATTCTAATAAACAAATCCTGCATTTGGCTTATCACTCCTGATACGAGAACAACTCATGCGAGGGAGGGGAGGACTACTCTCCAGTGAGGATAAAGAGTTAAGCGTATTTGAGGTTGTTTATAACTTTTAGAATTACTCCCAGGAGGTCTTAAGCAGAGAAGTGTTTTTGCCAGCTATTGAAAAGAAGCAAGCATGCAGCAAGGAGCATGGTTTCCTGCTGGGTACTTCTGTACCTTTCACTAAGTATGTGGTTGCATGGTGGGTACTGTCACAGCAGTACTGTTGTGGCAAACAATATTCTTTCAATGGTATCATCTCTCTGGCTTTTAAATGGCATTGTTTAACTAGAAATCATGGTTTTAAAAAAGCTGTAGAATCAAGAGTACAGGATAAGCCAAAATGAATCTGAATGAAGCAGTTTTTCAGGTTAAATGTACCATGACTGTAAAGGTTCCTTGAGAAAGTCATTTGCTGCTGGCCCTGCCCCTAATTCTCTTATTTTTTCACCACAGCCTCCCTTATGTAGAAGGTTTAATCTCTGCAATGAAGCCTGCCCCAATTGGGTTGTCTCCCTGTCTGATTTCCAATAAGTGTTGATCGGCCAAGGCATTCCACACTAGAGTCACACAATCTAAATTTATGAAGTTAGGGCTACAAATATCTGGACAAACAGACGTCAATGGAGACCCATAGAAAGCTGCTATCATATAAAAGTCATCTAGATTTGCTAGCCCTTCTGTAATGAATGTGGGGAAAGTCCATTTACAAAGGTTCAAACTGAGAACGAAGAAAGAAAATATCACTGACAATCCAGAAAAGGGAGAAAAATGTGGACGAAACTATACCTACCAATTCACAGGGCAGGAAAAAATGTCTGGACAAATCAAACACCAAGTGGTCAGTCAGCCATTTGGTATTTCTACTTCTTCCTCCAAGGTTGACTAAATCTCCGGGGATGAGTCAGCAGCATCTTGCTTGAAATTTAGTGAATATCGACAGCAAGCTAGGATCAGTAAAACTAGTTTCAGTCTTCAATCTTTTCATTTTGTGGATTAAAATGGGCTCTATGTGAATTTGTTCTGATAGTACTTTGTGGGAAAAGCTGGGCTGAGGGATCAACTGAAGTCCATCTTTTCAGAAAGCAGTTCTTCATTCCATCTCCTTTTTCTTTTTCCACACTTTTTTGTCCTTGTAATATGTAATAAATATTTAGAATTCTTAATTGGTGATGCTTATTCTGGAAAAAGGATCTAGCTTTTAACTTATCTTTCTATTTCCCACTGTTGTAAAAAGAGGGTTGCCACTTAGTCTCCTTCTTGGTAATCAAGTCACAGAGAAGCATAATGGGGCTGGTAGTAGCATACTTAGTAATTTATGTTAATTTTCCAATTTGCAATTTTGGAATAAAATACACGTACGTAACACCTTTGGTTCAATGGACAGTAAAATGGTTATGGTTGGATGAACACTAAAATGGAAATCCATTTAGTCTCAGGGCTCCTGAGCCAAGCGCTACAAAAAGACACACCACTCCATTCAGCTCTTTTGGAATGAGGTTTAATGGGCGCTGGCAGCAGGCACGCGCTGCGAACGTTCGAAACGGCTTGAAGTCAGCGCTACCGGCCGTGGTTTGTTACAGTTTAAATAGCCCTCACTGAGCAGCTCAGCATAAAACCACGCCCCATTGCCTAATGAGTAGTTCCGGACGTGTTCCCCAGCTGCTGGCCAAAGTCTGTCCTCCGAAACTCAGCTGCGCAACACGCAAAAGGTATATTCCCTAATCCCGCCAAAACCGCCATCTCCACGCCCCACTCCCCGCGAACAACCACCTCAACACCCGTGCCACCACCATCCTCATCGTCATGCAGCTGTCAAATGACCCGTCTTCCTCGCCAAGCGCGTCAGCGGTGTCGAGCAACTAGCAGGGCTCGACATTTAGATCCATATATAGATCCATTTAGATGGATCTATATATATTGAAATTCTAGTATCTCTGGAAAATTAAATCATTAGGAAGTTATGGAATATAATGTCTAATAAAAATATTTGACTCTTTCTTCACGCTAAATTGACTTTATGAAAAAACTTAAGTCTAAAAATAGAGAAAATTATGATGATTTGGGAGGAAAATGGAAGGAAGAAGAGATACTTTGGATCAATTGATTGATAATGATTATTAACATACACTGTAGTAATGGATAAATATCATGTATCAGATGTAACCCAATGGCAATATTCAACAATAACGTTTGTGAACAACATTGTATTGTAATGGACCTGCAGCATTCTTATCTTCTGAGTTACTAGAACAACTTGTTAAATCCTTTGAAACTAAAAAAAAAGCTTTTATAGATATTGGTTATCAACAAATCAATCTGATATGCAGATGATAAGAAATGAATGGAATAAAGAATTAGAACTCCCTTTGTTGTCTAGACAATGGAAGAGTGTTTTAATTTCTATAGCAAGAGTGTCAATGGACCTCGAATTATGACATACAACAAAAAGTAATATTTAGAATTGTACAAAAAAAGACTGTCAAAAAGAGCATTTTGTTGGAGAAGTAATAAGGATAATGCTTCTTTAATACATATGTTTCTACAATGTCCTACACTTCCTAGGTTTTGGAAGAAAGTATTTCATTCCATAAATATAATTGTGGGGCAAAAGCTAAAATTTTCAGAGGATAATATTCTTTTGTATTACATATCTAATACTTCAAATTTGACAAACAGAGGACATTGGATAATGGATAAATGGATTCTCCATGCTTTATGGCCAACTATGTTGCAGAATTTGAAAGATAAATGTATGGCCCCTTCACTGAATAAATTGAAGATTTGATTGCACTTGCTTCCTATGAACGGATTGCCTGTAGTTGTAGATTTTGTATGGAGAAATATAATGAAATATGTGACCTATTATTTCACAAAATACAGAAGGTTAAAAACATGATAATTATATAAACCTATTGATTTATATAATTATGTATAAATTATGTTCAGTTATATTAATCTATATACATCTAAGAGCCGTGGTGGCACAGTGGTTAGAATCTAGTACTGCAGGTTAATACTGCTGACTGACGACTGCCAGCAGTTCGATCCTGACTGGCTCAAGGTTGACTCAGCCCTCCATCCTTCCAAGGTTGGTAAAATGAGGACCCAGATTGTTGGGGGCAATCTGCTGACTCTGTAAACTGCTTAGAGAGGGCTGTAAAGCACCGTGAAGCGGTATATAAGTCCAAATGCTATTGCTATTGGAAACATATATATACTGGAATAATAATGCCACTATTTTATTTATTTATTTAGCATATGGCAACAAATGTTAAAAAGCACATCACAATTACATTCTCAATGAGCAAATATGAAACTATTTACTCTATTTACAAATTCAAAGGTAGACTATTTCTATAGTCAATTCATGATGGAGTTGCATGCAGCAAATTTCTGGGGTTTCCCCAATATGCACTCAGAGGGCACTGTTCCACAATAAGTCACAAATTGTCACACTGTCTACTTTGGAGCACCACAGCTACATTATGAAGAGGAGAGCTTTCTCCATTTATGGAGGAAACTAGATATGTTGAGTCGTAATTCTATTGAGGATTGACCTATTGATCATAATGCCACTAGATAGAATTATGCCAGTAGATACACATAATGCCACTAGATAGAATACATAGAATTGTAACTACTTGCTGCTAAAATGATATACTATACTCTTCTTTTATGTATTTTCCACTTTTTTAAAAGCACCTTCTATTTGCACTTTATTTCCTTGATAATATATGTATTTCGATCATTCTATTGTGTGTTTTCCCCCATTTGTCATTATTTTAAAAAGCAATAAAGAAAGGTGGGGAAGCATTATTTCTCTCTCTCTGCAAGAGCACTTGACCGTATTCCAAATGTTTATATCCTATTCAGTTGTTATTCCCTGCATACAATTATAAATGTAGTATGTGGATAAGAATGGTACAGCCTATCTCTATCCTGCTGAAATAATCCCCCAAATCCTGTGCCCTAATGTGTTCTTTTCCCAGCAGATGTACAGTAGCTCCATTCAGTTATTCAAATAAGGCCTTACACATTTGCTAGTGCATGTGAAGGGGACTTCTCGGTAGTCACAATTGACTACTTGTGCATCTACATACTTTAGGAAAAGCAGTGTTCTACTTTGAAAACATGTTCTTCCAGTATGTAACAGGCAGGTTAACAATAGTCTCATTCCATTCATCCCTCAGACAATTTTAATAGGGAGATGAATAAATTTCTAAATAGGTTGCTTTAGTTCTCTAAAACCAATCATTCATAAATCTCTCATTTATATAGGCATAACTTGTTTTGGTTATTTGCCATGTTCCATCTGGACAAAAGCAGACGTTCTCAAGCAGATAAGTTTGTCTTAATGGTGAAATCAAAATAGAATGTATATATTCAAAGGAAATAAATTTATTTTTAAGTGATAAACAACAAAGAACAGAAGAGGGCATTTATTTTGCTTATATGGTACGCTTCTAGAAGCATTTGATTGAGTGTGTGAAACTATACTTGTAATCTTATTTACTTGTTAAATAAAGTTTTATGTAAACAATGAGGAACAAGAATATTCAGTATATAAATTTTACTGCACAATTTAAAATTCTACATTTACATTTGCATTTGACTTTTTTAAAAAAAGTTGTTCAAAATGTTTAGCCTAAATTTGATTTTGAAAAAGTCAACATCTTAATCAGACAACTGTGATTTAATTGCACACTGTAAGCTTTTGTCTATGCTATGCTAATGTGGAAATAACTGTAGTCTTATGGGAACTCTTCTTTAAGAATTAATTATAAAAAGCTTCTGTAAATTCTTATTATTTATATTCTCTCCCTGCCCTTTTCAAAGCTAGTTGTGCATTTAACATCCTGTTGAAGCACTGACCAGGTCTCGTTTCCTAGGAATAAAAAAGTTATTGATTTAAAGTTTCCTTTACATTTGAGTTTCTTAGCAAAAGAGTTATTAGGCCAAATAAAATATGATATGGAAATAGGATAGCCATTTACAACATCTTCAGGGACTTCGGAAAGAGTGTTAGAGTGGAGGCCAGTCTAATCTCTGGAGGGATAATGTTCCAGAGAGACGGAGCCACCATGGAGAAGGCCATTCTTCTGGGTCCCACCAGCTGTATCTCCTTAGGGGATGGGACCTGCAACATTCTTTGCCTCTCCTTGCATGGAATTAGCCACACAATTCCAATGGATTTATGCAACACGAAGTGTCATAAAGATATTTATAATACCATCAGTGCTGTTTATTGCTTTTATTTATTGAGAGATTTAGGACACATAGAAATAAATGCGATTTTTTGCTCACTTTCTGAACTAAATCTTTACTTGCCCATATAAACAACCATGCACACCTACCAACTGAAAAAGCCAAGGTAGAGCTAAATTGCAGAAGACTCTAGGTGAAAAATTCCACCACATGACCTTGTTCTCTGTGATAATTCCAAAATACAAAGGATTACTCAACCCTGGCTTGGCTTGGTCAATTTTTGTGTTCCCTGGCATTGTTTTCATTTCTATGTCCTAGTCTTACTCAATTCACTCTGGCTGTCACTTTGGTTTTAGCAGACATTTTGTCTTTGGAAAACCATATTGTTGTGACTTCTTAGAAATTGCACAAGCCAGCATCTACTAAAGGTTCTATCTTTATTGACTTTTTTGAATGAGTCTCATGAATGCCATCTTTCATATGTGCTTCTCAGCATTTCAGGATATTTCTATTCACAAGAAACCCAAGTATGTGTAGATTCTCCAGCATAGCTAAACTGCTTTCCCAGACACAAAACTATTTATAGATTTAAGAAGCTTATAAATGTTATCCAACATTAGTAATTGTAAAATGAAGAATAACTTAATGAGGTCCGTAATGAGCTAATGTTACATTTTCTTTTAAAGGGACAATTCTGTAATTGTCAATTTCATGTCGATGTATTCATTGTTTAAGGTTTTCATTCACCCTCCCCAATTTCTCATGTTGTTCCCCCAGAGGATTTTACCCAGAGTACAAATATATGTGTTCATCAGTTTGTGTTAGGAAGAACTCTGAAACATCTGAGGATTGAACTCGAGAAATGTATGAAGATTACTTCAGCTTTTTTCTTTTCTTTTTTCTTTTTCTTTCTTTCCTCAAGCAAGAAAAAATTCACCTCAAATTTTATTTCAGGCAACACTATAAAAGCAATCAAATAGAAGATTTATTGGCTTTCCTCTTCCAATAAATTGCTTATTTTGACGACAGATCATCATGATGTCTCCCACATATTCCAACTGTCCTAGTAAATTGTGACAGTCTAGATTTGCCAGAACTAGTTTCTTATCAAATGAAACTTCCCACTCGTCTTGTGACATGTTATTGTTTATACTCTTACAAAATGTCAGCATATACCCCCAGGACAGTTGTTTAAAGGTAGAGGTCTCAATGGCTAGGTTAGGCCAAAATAATAGGTCAGGACATATGGAATAAAAATGGTGAATTTGTTGTAGATCAGCAATGTCTGGGGGGCTGTCTTATCTCCATCCCTGAAGAACATTTATTTATTTATTTATTTATTTATTTATTTATTTATTTATTTTATTTTATTTTATTTTATTTTATTTTATATCAAATTTATATACCGTCCTTCTCCCTGAGGACTCAGGGTGGTGTACAGCCAGAGTAAAAACATAAACTACAAACATTAAAATACAATTAAAAAGATATATATATGTTTGACCCCATAATTAAAAACAATGACAAACCAATTAAAAACATTTTAAAAAGTGTCAAGCCAGCCCAGCTTGCTGGAAAAAGAAGGTCTTAAGGGCACGGCGGAATTTACTGTCAGAGCAATTAAAAACAATTAAAAGTTTTAGGACTGCAGTTGCTTTTCTCCATTGTAGTGGGAACAGCATCCAGGAATGGATTGGCCTTGTCTGCTAGCCAATAGGACTGAGTCTGTCAAAGCTGTGAGGACAGACATGTTTTTTGTTTAGGTCAACTTATTCCTGGATACTGATCTTACCTTTGACACCTTTACCACCAACGTGGCAGCTATATCACCAACTGACAGCTGTGCCACCACCAATTCCAGCATGAAGAGCTTTCAGCTCGAGCCCGCTGAGGGCCGCATAGTGGCAGCTCAGGTCACCAGCTGGTGGCTCTGACTGGGCAACCAAATTGAGCTTGGCTCACAACACTGACCCAGGGGCTTTGTTAGGAGCAGGATCGGACTCCAGTGCATTCCAGCTTAGTGGTAGGCTTTGCGCTCCATTTCTAGCCGAAGGACAGCTGGACTGTCAGGTAAGCCTGGGACTGTCACTAGACAGCCGCCGCCAAGGAGTTCCACCCTGTTTGCGAGTCACTGCCCAATTGAGGGCACACTCCAGGCCCATCGGCAATGGGCACCACCAATTGCGGGCCCGATTCCTGAGTCTCTGCCTGACTACAGGCAAGCTCAGAAGCAAGTAACCACCATGGATCACAGGCCCAATTCTCGAGCCCCTGCCCGATTGTGGGCATACTCAGGAGTAATTGACTGCTGCCGCCACGGATCGCGGCTTGATTTTGCACCTTTGATCGTTTGGCTTGCCGGCAGCCTTAAAATGGCAGAGGCAGCTAACACCTTCAACAGGGAAGGCGCAGTGGTGAGGGAGGTTCCGGATTCAGGCGGCAGAGGCAAAAATGTTGCAGGAACCTCAGGACCGAGGTCTCCGAGCCGGAGAGCTGCAGCCAAGATCTCTAGGAGATCTAAGGCCTTCGCCAAAGACTAAGGCAGCTAAGCGAGATCCAGCAAGGCGCCAGAAGGCAATTGACCAAGAGGTGGCCAAGGCGCAGAAAGGACAAAGTGTGGGAGAGCCTTGGGCATTAGGGAAGGAAAGTTCCCACCATAAACTAGAGCAGCAGTTTGCCTTACCTCAGAAAACTGTCATCCGGCCTCCCCTGTCTCTGTCACCATATGGCGCTGCTGAGCTCTTAACAGAGCTCAATCTGCCCAGCAACAGGGAGTTTCAGTATGGTTCCCTCCCAGATCCCTTTTCTCCCTCAACTGCTTGGCAACAGCCTAGCACAAGCAGAGCCTCACCCAGGTGCGCGAGGATCTCAGAATCACCATCCAAGTGCTTCAGGACCATGGGTTTTCCATAAACATTAACAAGAGTCATTTGACACCAACTAATCTGTTACTGCATTTAGGAGCTGAGATAGATATAAGGTATACCTCTCCCAGGAACGGCAGGCAAGTATAATGGACTTGGTGGGTCAGATCAGGAGGAACCACACAGTTCCCTTGGCCACGCTTTTGCAACTCCTGAGTAAGATGGTGTCCTGCATTTCCATTGTGCCCTGTGCATGTTTACACACCAGGGCTCTCCAATGGTTCCTCCTACCTTACCAAAGGCAGGCAGGAGCACTTCACCGTCCAAAGTCAGAGTATCACCAGGGGTGATCCCTTCCCTAAAATGGTGGGTTTCCCCAGCTATTACTAAAGGATGTTTGCCAACTTAGTGGCCCTCTTGGTGGCCAGATCTTGGACGATACCGATGGACAGAGTCTCCCTCAGCCAGGGGGCATTGGTCCACCCGGACCCACAGTGGCTCCAGTTAACCACCTGCTGTTTGAGCGGAGCTCTCTAAGCCGAGACAATTACTCTTCCAAGGTAATTGCTACCACACAAGCCTCCAAGAGGCCTTCCACGAACAGAATATATGATGCCACCTGGAGGGCCTTTTGCTCCTGATGCTCCAGGTATCGGTGCGACCCAACTTTGGTGTCCGTGCCTCAGATACTGGAGTTTCTTCAGGCGGGGCTGGACAAGGGCCTTTTGCCCAACATCATCCATCACCAGCGGCTGCCCTATCATTGGTCCTTTCCTGCAGAGGGCTGGACTCCCTTGCTCAATACCCAACCGTCCGCAGGTTCATCAGAGCCTCCAGTGATTCACCACTACTCTACTTGAGACCTCACTAAGGTACTGCAGGTGCTCACTGAGGCCCCATTTGAACCACTGAGAGAGGCCACATTGCGTTTCCTGACCTGCAAGGTGGCCTTCCTGGTGGCCATAACATCACCCAGGTGGATATCAGAGTTGGTGGCATTATCCGTCCAGAGTGATCTCTGTGTGTTTCACCCTAACAGAGTGATTTTACGTTTGGACCCTTCCTGCATTCCGAAGGTGAACTCATGGTTCTACAGGGCCCAGGAACTTGTTTTACCCAATTTCTGCCCCAAGCCAGTGCAAGCACTGGAACAGAAGTGGCACATGCTAGACGTGAGGAGGGCACTCTGGATATATATCAAAAGAACTTCCTCTTTTAGGAAGAAGGAGTCGCTTTTTGTGTCATTCCAGCCTGCCTCCTTAGGAGCCAAGGTCACTCCATCAACCATGGGGTGCTGGATTAGGGCGTGTATCACCAAATCTTACGAGATACAGGCCATTTCACTGCCCAAGAGTATAATAGCACACTCCACAAGGAGTGCAGCCACAAGTGCGGCGTGAGTGATGCAGGCCTCTCTGGAAGAGGTTTGCCATGCAGGTACATGGTCCTCCCCATCCCCTTTCATCAAGCACTATAAACTGGACAACTATGCCTTGGCTGAGGTGGCCTTTGGGAGGCAGGTCCTCCAGAGAGTGCATGTGGATGAGGGGACCTTGGACCAGGCTGCCCACCAATAAAGACAAGACCGTTTTGGTATGTCCGATTCCTGGATGCTGTTTCCACTATAATGGAGAAGAGGTGTTGGTCTTACCTGATATGCTTCTTCTCATTGAGTTGGAACAGGATCCAGCCCCACCCTGATGCCAGGCTGGCCCTCAGTTCATTGGGGGGTGAAGCTTCTGACCAAGACACGTAGGGTCTGTCTCTACGCCTTCGCCAAAAGCTGGAGACCGTTGGTGGAGGCATGTCCTCGCAGCTTTGACAGACTCAGTCCTATTGGCTAGCAGACGAGGACAACCCGTTCCTGGATGCTGTTCCCACTCAACCAGAAGAAGCGTATCAGGTAAGACCAATGCCTCTTCCCATTTCCTGGCATATTATCTGTGGCTTACTCATAGCATGTCCTTCTGTCTTTGTTTGGGGTAGGTGTGGTCAGCTAAAGGGAGAACATCTTTTGCTGCTCACACTATAATTTAAAAAATAAGAAATCTTTCTCTGTATCTCAGCATAAAGTATAGCACAACTGGATTAGTCCTTTGATATTAGAATCTGAATTTGTGCCAGTTTCAATGGCTGGGTCCTTATGAGTTTTGTTGTTGGCTGAATTCACTAATCCATCAATTTCTTACCTCTTTTTTCATCGGTTGTTTTTAAATTGCATTGCCTTAATTTATTGTATTGCAAGCCACTCAGAGTTAATTGGAGATGGGAGGCAATGTAATTTGGCAATAATATACAGAAATCTGAAGGCGTCTCTTAAGAGAAAAGTGTGTGGATTAGGAGGGAAAAGTGTTGTGTTAACTAATGGCACCCACTTTCCTGTTCCCCTCCTCAAAGTTTCTCATTATCAATGATTCCCTCATGTAACCTCTGCTCTGCTCATTGGCACTTACAAGCAAGTGAACCAACTTGCTATTCACAGTTACCTCAGTGATATTTACAGCATTTTAAATGTCAGTTACACAGATGTAAATAGAAATTGCAAGAAGCTGGGAGAAAATAGTCCGACAGCTAGAGTTAATTCTGATGTGAAAGCTAAAAACCTTTGTCTTAAATACACAACACTTCCTATATCGTATGCCACTGTTTAAAAAGCATCCCCAACTGAGAAGGCTTTAAAAATATCCTCCCCACCAAGAAAGGCATAGAAGAAATGAGTGGACCAGTGAAGAATTTTTTTCCTTTTCTGCAGCAACCCTGAGACCCAGCAAATTAAAAGTGCGTATTTAGAGGAACCATGTGTTGATGCGTTCTCCACAATTTCTACTTTCCAGAGTGGGGAGATGGAAATAATCTGAGCTCTAAATACTGACAGCATCAAGGCTTCTAGATACAAATAATACAATGAGCTGATGTTGCTTTTTCAGTCTCTAGCTTGACAAGGTGACTTGGGGGGGGGGGGGGAGAAATTGTCTGCAAATTGTGCTTTGTCATCTGATTTATTAGCTGACAGTAAATCTCTTCACTTTTTCCATTCCCCCCCCCCTTCCATTCTACCTTTAGAAAATTTTGAAACTAGATTGGTATTAAGAAAACAGAGGAACCAGGCAATATGCAAACTTAAAGATATATTCTTACCTGCTGTTTTATTCTAACTTGTCTGTTTTTTGGTTTTATTTTGTCTGGATTTTTCCTCACGGTGCTTAATGAGCGCACATGGCAAAAAGCCATCTGGCTGTGTTCTGTATTGTGTTTTTATTGCTTCTGAGTTACTCAGGGTCAGATGGAGTAGATATGTAGTAAATTGAATTAAATAAATAAAGAAGAAAGAGAGCCAGATGACCCAGGCTGATTTTGCTTAGTGCACGGGTGGGAAACCAATGATTCATAGGTTGTTAGAATTTCTTAAACCATTATTTTAGTCACGCTCACTGGGAATCTATGGCACAATTAACTTTTGTTTTAAGGGTTATTTTAACACTTGGCTCCTCATGTTCTTTGGTACTAACTAGGCTCCATGGCTCATCAGATTTCAGTTGATTTTCCTCTTAATTAAAAAAGGAAGGAAACTGGCGTGCTGTGAAGCAAAGCACTAGCCTCTAGCCTCATCTCTTTCCAAGAATGCATCTGGGCCTGACTTGGCCTCACAAACATTCTTAGAAAATCAGTTTGTGGATGGCTATGTGCCAAGTTTTTGTCTGGAACTGTACCCAGTTACCCAGAAGAAAAGGATCAGGGAAGTCAACTAAATTGGAAGCTTCTTCCTGCAAAGCTAGATATGATGGTGAGAAGCAACCTTATCTATTTGCTTCCCAGTAAATAGTGCTTACTATTAATGCTATTAACTAAATGACTGGATATGCCAACATGACACTGTTTTGTTAATACTTATAACATGCCCTCAAAAATCCAGGTATGCTTTCTGGCTTGAAAAGATTGAGGAATGCTGTTTTAATGTTCAATTCTTCAAGCAGACTTAATACATTCAAATAAACTTAAATAAATCTTACTTTCCCTCCCCCTTTTTTTTTCTTGTTTTAAGGTACAGTTGAACTGTAGTCCTGTCCAGTAGTTGCACATTTTTTCCATGTTAGAAGGGAACAGAAAATTGTGCAATGCTACCATATGAGATCTGGAAATGGTGTTGTTCCATAAGGAATAGCCAACACATACAGAAGGATTGCCCATGCCAAATGTCTGTATTATTTTGCACCATAAAGTTATTTATTTATATTTTATTTAAGAACATTTCTATAGTTGCCCAACTAATATTTGAGGGGGTGCCCTAAAGAAGAGGGGGGGTCAACCCAAATTCCAAGGCAAGACAGGAAACATTGGATGGAAACTAATCAAGGAGAGAAGCAACCTAGAACTAAGGAGAAATTTCCTAACAGTGAGAACAATTAACCAGTGGAATGACTTGCCTCCAGAAGTTGGGGTTGCTCCATCACTGGAGACTTTTAAGAAGAGACTGGACGCCACTTGTCTGAAATGGGTCTCCTGCTTGAGCATGTAGTTGGACTAGAAGACCTCCAAGGCCCTTTCCAACTCTGTTATTCTGGTACTGTTGTTTCTCTCAGTGACACTGGACAGCTTACAAAGAAAAAAATTAAATCAAGATCAGCTCTATATTCTTTTGATTCTTCTACTTCTCCTATCTCTAGCCTGCAGTGGAATAAAATGCAAACAATTTCATCAAACAACTACAACAGTATACTTCATTACAGTATATACTTGAACCAGGAATGAAATCCAGCAGGTTCTGACAGGTTCTGGAGAACCGGTAACAGAAATCTTGAGCAGTTTGGAGAACTGGTAGCAAAAATTTTGAGTAGTTCGGAGAACCAGCAAATATCACCTCTGGCTGGCCCCAAAATGGGGTAGGAATGGAGATTGTGCAATATCCTTCCCCCAGGAGTGGGGAGGAAATGGGGATTTTGCAGTATCCTTCCCCTGTCACGCCCACCAAACCACACCCACCAAGCCACGCCCACAGAACCGGTACTAAAAAAAAATTTGGATTTCACCACTGACTTGAACATTTTGAATAGGTTGTATGTAATTAGACTATCTAAAGTGGACGCTGCACCTAGAGATCTCCACTGATCACAAGATCCTAGAGCTGGGAAGTTAAAATATACATGTGGGAAGGAAAACAAAATCAGTTTGCCATATAGTCACCAGAATCTGATTTCAGCTTGAGAGAGTCTTCAACTTTTAATGCATTGGTTGTTTTTGGTCTACTGTAAAATGGAATGTTGTTTTCAGTGTAAGCTGATAGATATCTATAATTTTCTGATATCAATAATAACCATTGTAGATAAAGAATCCTGTATTATTTGTATTAATACAAGGATTCTTCAAAATCCCATCATTGCAGAAGTCTTGCTTACAGTAATTGAGCTGAGCATCAATTCAGTTCTTGTATTCATGCATCATGCCTCGTTCTTTCCAATATGCATATATTTTTTTTCTTCAGAATGAATCCCTTCATAACTATATACAGAAAAACTAGGAGTTTAGGTCTGTCACAGTAAGTTCACAAAAATATATAAAAATCCTACGATAGTTTTCCAGAAGGCAATGGTCTTCCATACACAGCACAACTTATAATGGCAGTCCTTTCTTATATTTAAAAATGTGAAATTCATTCTAAATTTGGCATGCATTGCAATCACCGAAACTCTCTGTTCCCACAAAGAGAATTTTTTACTAGTATTTTCTGCCTTAAAATCACATAAGGAATCCCGGTGAACCCCAAACTGTTTGCAGACTATATTTTCTCCACCTCAACTGTATCAAGGCCAATTTAAGGCCAAATCAGTAAGTCACCATGGAGTTCTTAAAAGTTACTTTCTAGAAACATGGCAAACTAAATGAAGAAAACACTGTGGCAGAACACTGAGATTCAGGACTTATGGAAGAAACAGGTGTTGATAGCACAGTCCAACCTGCTTCTTAACAGAATTATTACTGTGCAGTATACTGTATGCAATCTATAGAACTCATTACAGAAATTTCTTAGAATGTCAAGGCAACACTATCATCCATATTCATCAGGCTATATTTTATTTTTCTTTTGTCCATTTTTTGCCATTTATAAGCATATTCTATTTTGACAGTATCTGTCCAACAGAAGCACACAACTGTGAAGGTGTGTATGTTTCATAGCACATTGTTCGCAGTATTTTTTTAATTCACACAACGAGCAGTGAAAACCAGAGCAAAGGCTATTATATCATCTGTTTCTGTATGCTAAGTCTAAAGAGCATTTTATCTAAGGTCCCTTATGAAATTGTTGGCCTTAATTTTCAGCTCCCAAAACATGTGATAAAGACAAGAAAGGAAAACAGTGCTGTGTCAATTTAACACATTAAGCTACTTCCTGTCTTTACAATTACATATGTAAAGTAGAAAACGGACCTTTTCCACACCTTGGTGCCTTTAATAGAGAATTGTCACGTGCTAGGTTACACAAGGAATGGAATGTGAGAAAGATCTTTTAATTAAAATGTATTTTAAAAACAATAAGTACAAGAACAAATGTGGACTTTAAAAAAAACGACTCCACAAAAATGATTTCAGGGAAAGTGACTAACTTTTACTGGAAAACAATACAATAAAATAATGACAGTGGAAAATAGCAGTAAAGGAGAAATGGCAGAAAATGCATTCAAGGAAGACACAGCCATTAAAACAATAAACACTGTTCATTAAAGAGTGTTGATGGCATGAAAAACATTTTTAAAAAAATCAGTTAGTAGGTGAAGTCATGTGGAAAAGTAATGAATTGTTCTTCAGACCGAATGGGACAACATGTCCACTGTAGTTTTTTAGGGAAAAAAGCAAATGCAATATGTTCTCTGTAAAAGGTCCCTTCCCTGTAGGAGGAAACATCCTGACACACATGCTTCAATTTTGAAAATCAGGAATTCAATAAGAAGAGGGAAAACAACAAAAGTAGAAAAAAAGAAACCCTCTACCAACTGATATATAACAAGAGGGGAAAGATGAATAAAAACTGGTATACCTTTCTGTCTCATCATCCCATTTATTAAGGTCTGATGGTAGACTCACCTTCCAAATGTTCACAGAAGAAGGCCTTGCCAGGTACTTGCCAGTGCTTTGGAGCTGGATCACTTCTGTGGATTCCTTGGCTTCCTAAAGCCACAGTTTTGAAACTGAACCGCAGACTAGATCAGAGGATGGATAATACTACAGTAGAACCTCTGGTCACGAATGCTTCTGACCATGACCAAATCAGGTTCCGACCAAAGTTATGGAACAAATTATGGTCGTGACCGGAGGTTCTACTGTACATTGATAGTTTCTATCATCTGGATCTGTTATATACCTTGAAACCCAACTTGGTATAGGTTACTTTAAGGGCCTGGGAAGGCTGTTCTTTTGATGTTTACAGTACACAAAAGAAACTAAGCTGAGTTCCTGAAAGGCCTACCAACCTCCTTTGGGCTGAAAGACAAGCTCAGTGGATCCAAACAAGCTTCCTCCCTTGTCATGGTCTTATTGACTAGCCTGAAGTCCAGTCTGTTAAGAAACATAGCCCCAGTTAGCTCAAACAGATTCTCTAGGATAAGTAAAAGCTTTCAAGAGGAGAGATGCCTTACAGCTGGCTTTCCAGCTCTACTGTACAGTTTTTCCTTGAATCTTTCTGCTAGAAAGGGAGAGAAGAATTAAAAACAATTTATTTTCCCTTTCCCCGCTTGCTGGCCAAAACATTAGGGGATGAGAGGGAAGCAGTTGTATTATGCTTGCCCAGTTGTAATTTATAGAAGTTCCTGAATCATTCCCCTTGTAAGTTCATAAAAGGCCTCCCAGGTCTGATTGTCTTTAAAATGTGCTATACCCTTTCTATTAAATCAAAAAGATCAGCACTGATGAAGTTTGTAATCCACTCAACCTTTCAACAGGATGCCTATTGCTTGCCCAATCTTCCCAGGACAGGTTTTATCTCTATCTCTGTACACAGTATTGGCATTAAAGCAAAGGTCAAAAAGGAGGCTTCCTCATAAACATTGCCCTCTAGCTAACCTGTATCCCCTCTAATACTGTCATGTTATGAAAGCTTTTCTTTCTGTGTAAGCCTAAAAAGGTGGGATTTTAGTCTCCCAAGACAAGTTGAAAGGGAGGGGGGTTGTTATCTAGTTGAGGATTGCATTTCATCTGAACTTGGGACCATTATTTGCAGAAAATGTGCTCTGTTACAAACTTATATCCTCAAAGTAAAGAATGTCCTACTTGATACTGAGAGCTTAACACCAATGGTGATGTTTCAAAAATAAATAAATAGGAGTTCTGACAAATTATTTTGGTACATTCTAGTCAGGGGTGGGTTCTAAAAATTTTTACTAGCGGTTCTGTGGGCGTGGCTTATTTTGTGGGCATGGCTTGATGGTCATGTGACAATTCTTTAGGATTTAGCAGAGGTACTGGTCTACCAGGCTTTTAACTGCTTGCAGAGCTATACCGGTCTACCCATTTATTTTTGCAGGCACTGGTCTACTCATTTATTTTTGCAGGCACTGGTCTACTCCTGTATTTTTGCAGGCACTGGTCTACCCATTTATTTTTGCAGGCATCGGTCTACTCATTTGTTTTTGGCGGCACCAGTTTACCACCAAACTGCCTTTTACCACTGATCAGCTGTAGGGTGGCCCTTTGAAGCCCCACGGCAAGAGTTTAAACATTTTTTTCCTTATAACCCATCAGCTGGGACTCAGGAGGCAGCAATAGATTGGGGGTGGGGCCAAATAAAAGGTAAGAATAACACGGGGGGGGCGGGGGGGCAGAACCGGTTCAGTGACGTCGTATTGTCACCGCTACCGGCTCGGTGGAACCGGGCTGAACCGGGAGGAACCCACCACTGATCCTAGCACTATACTAGAGTGCAAATCTACGTATATACAGTTGCAAATCCCTGTGAAGGCCTGGTAAATCTACAGTATCTCTAGGAGTCTGCCAAATTGACTTGATGAATTCTTTTTTTAAAATTGTTCTTAAATCTCAACGGAATGAAAATAAATGAATGCTAATTTAAGAAAAATGTTATGAAATGTTAACAGCAGCAAGTTTTGGAATTCAGCAAAAACAAGAAAGTGAGATGGGAAAACTGAATGCCATTTTAGTGAATGCTGATTCAAAGTTCAGAGATAACATGAAGGTTGTTCTTTTCAACACTATACAAATGATCACTTCAGAAGATTGTATGTTTAAATGATCCTTAAATGATCCTTCATTTAAACACATGGAAGACAGGAATATAAAAAGAAAGACTTTGAATTTGGTGTTCTCTCAAAATTCTAGTCTTACATCACCAGCACCTGTAAACAAAACAAATGATTTTATTGCTTGTAAGATATTATAATTTAAATAAGATCAACTTCAAATGCCTTAGATATTTTGATTTTCCTGTTTATAGCCCTAATGAAATGAGATAAAATATAAATATATTGTGTATGTGTATGTGCGTGTGTATATGAATAGAATAGAATAGAATAGAATAGAATAGAATAGAATAGAATAGAATAGAATAGAATAGAATAGAATAGAATAGAATAGAATAGAATAGAATAGAATATCTCCAGTCATGCTGGCCAATGACCATGGAAGTGTCTTCGGACAATGTTGGCTCCCTTGACTAAGAAAAGGAGCTGAGCATTACCCTTTAGAGTCAGACATGGACCATGTAATGTTCATACTTAAACTAAACTAAGCTCCAGCATCTAGCTAAACTTAGCTAACTTCAAAAAATAAATAAGAAGGGTCAGATTAATTAGAGCAAGAATGGAACTCACCAGAAAATCCCAGGACTGTAGGCTAAACTGTTTCAGAATACAGACGGGGCAAACCATGTTTTCCCATTATCACTAGATGAGCTCAACTCAAGGAAGTCTTTATTTTCAATGGATTTTTTTAAATTTACTCTGCAACAGAGATTTTGTTAGTTCTGTGTTAGCTGATGGTGGCAATCTGAAACTGGTTTATACCTGAAGTTCTGTTTTTATTGTGCAGTAAGTGTATTATTGCATAGAAGAATATTCAAATGTTCAAATCCGTAGCAATGTACACCTTTCCTTTTTTAAATTGATTCAGACCTCAGAAAATATATGAATTGCTTTGGATATGTTCTTCTGAGGTTCATAACTATCATGCGGCAAAAATGAAGCAGTCTGATCCAGATGGGAGATGTAAGGAGAAATTGGTGTCAAAATGATGCAGCAAGCCTCTAGAAGCTTGGTTCTTAGCTGAGGGAGGAGATGACATTTGAGATGCAATTTAGGGAGCAAACTTACCTTTACTATTGGTTTGCATCATGCCCGCACTCGTGTGCTCTTCTGCACATGCGCAGAAGCGCATGTGCAGATCACTTATGATGACATCTGGGTCAGTGGGCAGAGCCTCCCGCCAGTTTTACTACCGGTTCTTGCGAACCGGTCTGAACCAGGGGCAACCCACCAGTGGAGCAAATGTCTTCAGCTAGCATTGGTATTTAGTAAGTAGCAACTTGTTCTTCCTAAAAGTTATTTATTTAACTAAACCAGTAGTTGTATATGCTACTAAATCATAATTAACTCACAGTGGTTTGATAAAATACAAAACACACTAAAATGTATAGTAACCAACAAAAAAAAATCCCACGTAAAATAAGACTTAAAATAATACAATTTGTAAAAAAATATCTAATGAAATTCTGCTTGAGATGGTACATAGACATTCCACAACAAGTCTTGGTTTTTGCAACCTTCAGAAAAATATTTACAATTTTTAAAATAATTTTATTAAAAGTTTTAATTACAAAAGATAAAGATAAAAAGATGCACAAAAGCAAAGAAAGAAAGAAAAAGATTATAAAAAAGCCTAAGGAAGCAGCTTCCCACCCTCATTATGTCAAGTATAAACCATTTCACTATCTTTTCACCTCCTCTTAATTAACAGATCTAAATATCTTCATCTCATAACTCATCTCTCAACAATAGAAAAATCTAATAACTAAGGTCTTCTCCAATCCATGAGTCAGCAAAAAGTCCAACAGAGCCCTAAAATAATAGCATTAATTAACATATATAAAACTCAACATTCCACATCTCAACCCATAGCTCAAGCAAATCCACATTTAAAAGGTATAAAGGGGCCCCATTATCCTAGTGTTAAGAAAAGACTAAAGTCTAACATGACAAATAAATATAAAGAAATTTTATATAGTATCAGATTAAAATACATAAAGTAACTGTAGGGAAAAAGACAGTGTTAACTAGTGGTGAAATCCAAATTTTTTTACTATCCATTCTGTCGACGTGGCTTGGTGGGCATGGTGTGGCTTGGTGAGCATGGCAGGGGAAGGATACTGCAAAATCTCCATTCCCACCCCACTCCAGGGAAAGGATACTGTAAAATATCCATTCCCTCATCACTCCTGGGGGAAGGATATTGCAAAAACTCCATTCCCACCCCACTCTGGGGCCAGCCAGAGGTGGTATTTGCCAGTTCCCTGAACAACTCAAAATGTCCGCTACCAATTCTCTGAACTGCTCAAAATTTCTGCTACCGGTCCTCAGAACCTGTCAGAACCTGCTGGATTTCACCCCGGTGTTAACTATAAGCAAATTCAATACACAACTTTTTTTCATGCCAGATGCAATGGACCGACTATGGGTGGGCAAGGAAGCATGGGAGGAGGAGCAACCTCTGAACTTCCAGCTTGCTTTCCCATTGACTTTCCTTGTGGGAAGCCTTGGAAATGATGATGACATGACTGGCTGACTGTGGCGGCTCAACAATATAAAGGTGTTGAAGTGGCCATAATGTTACCAAATTTCAGTCCCACAAAAGTAATGTCCTGAATTTTGGACACATTATTAAAGTTAGCCCATATGAGATACATTATTTTTAAATTGTTGCCCTATGATGCAGCTTTTCACCCACTTGAAGGTTGCAGATAGACAAATGAAGAGCTTTAGTAGTATATAGATTGCGGGTGTCAAACTTGATCGTATCACGTGACATCACTTATTGTGACTTTTTTTGCCTTTGTGGAGCTGTGATGCATCCTGTGCCCAGGTGTTGCCAGTTTGACACCCCTGATATAGATAAAGGAATCCCAGGATCCTAATATCAACATTAGATATTAGGAGAGCAGAGGTGGCACGGTGGTTAAAGTACAGTACTGCAGGCTACTTCAGCTGACTGCTAGCTGCAGTTCGGCAGTTCGAATCTCACCAGGCTCAAGGTTTATTCATCCTTCCATCCTTCCGAGGTGGGTAAAATGAGGATCCAGATTGTTGGGGGCAATATGCTGACTCTATAAATCGCTTAGAGAGGGCTGTAAAAGCACCATGAAGCAGTATATAAGTGCTATTGCTATTGCTATTAGACTGAAATGTAACATGACAAATAAGGATAATTTCTCTTTTAAAGAGAACAAGTTCATAAAAATTCCTTGCTTTAACTAAAAGGACAGTTAGGTGCAAAACCATTTTAAGTGCTGTCAAATTAGACTACATAAAATAACTAGGGAAAAAGGCTTAAACATCATGTTTACTGTAAGCAATCCCATACATAATATTTTTCCATTCCAGATATCAGCAAATCCAAAAAAGAGCCACCCAAAATAACATGTCCTATTTTTAATCCGGATCCAATAAACCAACTTTGTATTTCCAGCATTGCTTTTTAATCCATTCAGATAATTCTTGATCTTTGTTTAAAATTTCTTCACTGTATTAAACAGCCTTTTTTGTAAATCCAGCAAAATAATAATATTAATCATTTGCTCTCTGAGATGTCATTTTTATTTCCTTCTCAAATTTTAAAGCCATGCGTGTGTTTGTGTGTCTGTGTGTCAGTGTGTGTAATGACAAATTCATATTTGTCTTTTATCTTTTTCTGTAACATTTTCTAGAAACAGACTGCTCCCAAGAAGTCCCAATACAGCTGATACTATTGATTCAAAGTCTCAATGCAATTCCTCCAAAATGTCTCTGAACATTATTTTATAAGTTGTGTTAGGATTCTATATGGTGTATTCTTGTCTTGTTATGCTTCCAATATCAAAAATAGGGGCTTTTTTCTCACAAAAATGGATATATTCTTTAAAAATTAATTTTGAAGTCTTAATATTCAAAATCCAATGTTCCAATGATTTTTGAGCCCTTAATCTATTTAAAATTTTCTATAGACAAAAACCCTTCCTTGTTTTTTTTTTACTGTATTTTAAATTCTTAAAGGTTGTAAGGATACACTTTCATTTTCTTGTATTAAGGATTGAAGGCACACATAGAAACCCATTGTTTCCAGCTTTGTCATTTTGAAGGTGTCTTAATTTCTTTAAAGCAATGAATAGACAATTTGGAAAATGATTAGCAAGGGAAGTGCAAACTTAGTGTCCTTTGAAAAACTCTGTTTGTGACTGGAGCAAGCATGGCAAATTCCCTTGGCTCGAGGTTCCATACACCGCTGCTCTGCAGTGTCCTCTTGAAACTCCATACCATGGTATGGAGCACAGTTTGGGTAATCTTGCATCCTCTCCTTGTCTGTTCTTAGCGCAATTGTCAGCTTCACTTTTGTAAAGCTATCTTTAAATTTCCATTCTTCCCTGGAAATCCAGGAAAACTATTACTAAGGATACAGCTAAACATTGAGATCAGTGGTGGGTTCCTCCCAGTTCGGGCCGGTTCTCCTGAGATGGTAGCGATGACGATATGACATC
The DNA here is from genome assembly GCA_012654045.1 of Ptyas mucosa. Taxonomy (NCBI): domain Eukaryota; kingdom Metazoa; phylum Chordata; class Lepidosauria; order Squamata; family Colubridae; genus Ptyas; species Ptyas mucosa. The sequence continues at coordinate 52,070,480 of WNWU01000004.1, forward strand.
ACCGAACCGGTTCTGGCCCCCCCCCCATGCCCCACCCACCCACCCACCCCCTGTGCCCACCCCAAGAATAAAAGTATTCTTACTTTTATTTGGCCCCATCCCCAATCTATTGCTGCCTCCTGAGTCCCAGCTGCTGGCTAGAGGGAAAAAAACGGTTTAAACTCTTGCCGCAGGGCTTCAAAGGGCCGCCCTACAGCTGATCAGTGTTAAAAGAAAACAAATGAGTAGACCAATGCCTGCAAAAATACATGAGTAGATCAGTGCCTGCAAAAATACATGAGTAGATCAGTGCCTGCAAAAATAAATGGGTAGACCAGTGCCTGCAAAAAATAAATGGGTAGACTGGTACAGCTCTGCAAGCAGTTAAAAGCCTGGTTGACTAGTACCTCTGCTAAATCCTAAATAATTGTCAGATGACCATCAAGCCATGCCCACAAAATAAGCCACGCCCACAGAACCGGTAGTAAAATAATTTAGAACCACCCCTGATTGAGATGCTAGAAGTTTTAGAGTTTCACTCCTTGACTTTCTTTTCTAATATAAACACACAGGTTGTTTGCTTATATTTAAACCAGGGATAGGTTTTGTGGCCCGCCAGCAGATCTGACAGCAGATTCGGACAGTGAAGAGGTTGGGGAGGAACATGGGCCAGCCCTGGAGTTTGGGGAAGGCTCTGATGAGGGCTCTGTGTCGGAGGCAGAGAAGGGGCCAGGGCCGTATGCCAGTTATCAGCTGCGTTTGGAGTCAGAGTTGCCAGATGAAGAGAACAGCTAAAGAACAAGGCTTGACTTTGGAGTAAGGCCGCAGGTGGACGATGAATGGCCCCTCCCAGAGGGAATAAAAGAGGAGCAAAGGGGGAGTGGAATTTGCAGGGGACATTTAGTTCATTACTGCATTCTTGCCAAGTATTGCTCAGCCTGGCCACTCTCCAAGCCTGATAAAAGTTGGTAATTGTGAACTATCTTGAAAGACTGTGGGAGAGGAAAGACTTTGCTGGAGAGGAATTCATTGTAAATTAAATAAAAGGGGTTTATCGGGACAAGGACTCGGCTTCGTGCTGCTGGGGAAGCCTAGGTAAGAAAAATAGGGAAGATGTGGTCTTGTAAACTTCCTATATACATGATTGATCTTGTGATATAGGAAGGGGCTACAGAGACTTCGGTAATATTTCTTAGGCAAATGTTTTTGTACTGCTTAGGCAAATGTAGCTATGTACTACTAGGGATCAAGCAGGGATGGTAATGTAATACCTGTCTGTAGTTCTTTATGCCTTTTCTTGAGACTGATTCTAAGATGTTGCTGCTTTAAGGTGTTTCAAACAGATATGATATTCATACTTAGAACATATAATATGTTCTGAAGCATTTTTCAGTATTCTCTGAAGCATGCAGGTTGTAGGATTCAATCAGTCAGTCACCAGGACCAGAGGTTTAGTTTTCGAGCTTTCAGATTTATACTGGAGCCCATATCCTCAGGGAACTTCTTTCTACCTGAATGTGTGCTTTGGGCTATTCTATGCATAGTATTTATATGGTGCCTGGTTGTGCAAGGCTTTTTATTTGTTGATTAGGGTGTTGATTGCTGGCTATTAAATCATTGGCTATTGTTTCCTTGTGCTGCCAAGTCCTCGTCTCCTAAGTACCTGATAAGGTAGTGGTAAATCAACTCCTGTTGACTGACAAGGGGCCAGTTTCCCAGGCTTAAATCATTTCCATGGCTACCTTTCTACTTGCTCGGCCAACAATTTTAGTAGCTCTGAAATTGACTGTATATCCTTGTTCATTGCAATGACCAATTAGTTTGGGTCTCCTTGTCTGACCACTCACTTGTGTTCTTACAATCTGGTGGTTCACTTCCTTCTCGTCTGTCCTACATAGTCACAGGGGCAATCCATGCTGGGGATCCAGTAGATTAAATTAGAAGTATCTCCCACCTCCAGGCGATCTTTGCAATGCATGAATTGTCTCTGGGCAGTGTGAGATGCCGACATGCAGATCTCGGAAACTGTGTTCTACTGCTTCCAAAATGTTTTTGATGTATGGCAGCAAGCTAAACAAACGATGTATCTTCATTTGTTTAGCTTGCTGGGTACTACAGTGGGTTCTCATCCTGCCAAATAGTGTTCTGACACAACTCTTTTTGTGTAACGATGGATGGTTAGTGTTGAAACTAAGAATGTGTGGAGTGTTGGTGGCCTTGTGATAAACCATGGTTTCTTGGCTTCCATATTCCTGCCTGTTGACAAGTTCATCTAAAAATGGTAATTGTCCAGCCATTTTTTCTTCCATTTCGAATTGGATGTCTGGGAAGATCCTATTCAGTAGGATATGAAAGTCTTTCGGTGAAACAATTAAATGAACAATGAAACAATCTTTCAGGTTGTTTTCACTATATGACCCTTTTCCTTCAAGAAACCCGAAGAAAATAAAACATAAGGAAGTCTAACACATTAATTGTTCTTAAACTGTCAGTTTTGTACAACAATGTCTCCCTGGCAATTTTTATTATAAGATACTAGCTGGATACCTGTGCTTCACTACTTATGACCATTTTTCACACTTACAACCATTGTTTAAGTTTAAGTTTAAGTTTATTTAATTTGTATACCGCCCTCCTCCCAAAGGACTCGGGGCGGTGAACAACCATAAATAAAACATATAAATACAACATTTAAAACCCACTAAAATCCAATTAAATAAATTTGGCCATAGAAATATTAAAACCCCAATAATTTAAAACAAATTAAAATTTATAATATTAATTTAAAAAGGGGAATCAGGCCAGGCCTGCCTGACGAAATAAAAAGGTCTTAAGAGCGCAGCGAAAGCTGCGTAGGTCCGGGATCCTCTGAATCTCTGGGGGGAGCTCATTCCAGATAGTAGGTGCCCCCACAGAGAAGGCTCTCCCCCTGGGGTCCACCAGTCAACATTGTTTGGCCGATGGCACCCGGAGGAGGCCCTCTCTATGAGACCATACCGGCCGGTGGGAGGCCACTGGTGGCAGTAGGCGGTCTCGTAAATAACCAGGTCCTAAGCCATGGAGCACTTTAAAGGTAGTAACCAAAACCTTGAAGCACACCCGGAAGACCACTGGGAGCCAGTGCAGCTCGCACAGGAGAGGTGTCACACGGGAACGCCATGTCGCTCCTGTAACCACCTGCGCGGCTGCACTCTGCATCCCCATGGTCTTGACAGACTCTCATTGTCATCATCACCAACAAAATATATCTGGAGAAATGAAGGCTGCTGCTGAGGCCCCTCCATGTTACTCCCTATCCTGTGGTAGACCTGCCCCTGCACTTTGAATGTTGGCATAAAATTTCCCTCCTTCACCTCTCTGGCTCCAAAATATGTCATTTGGAAGCATCCGCTGTACTTCCAGGCAGCAGAAAGACAGTCTTTTCCCTTTAACTGATGTTACAGTAGAAGGAACAGATTCATCTGAACTGAGGAGGTCAGTGTAAGAAGTGAGTTGGAGTTGGGACACTATGCAGGAGAAATTCAGTTCACAATCCACTGGCTCAGTGGTGGTGAGTGATTGAAATTCATAAGGGAATATCTGTCCCACCGCCTTGAGTCCAGAAGCAGTTCCATAGGTGGAAGGCATGGATATTTTGGTGAGGTACCAACGTTTAGTACTATAAGGAGCCCCAGATTGCCCCTGAGTGAAGGAGTGGAACATCTGCCAGTTTGAACTGAGGTAACGGAATGTGAGGCAAGTGGCAGTTGGAACTTTTCAGGTGAGGAGGGGAAGTAGAACGTCTAACTCCTTAGCACCAGATCGTGTTAATATACTATATATGAATATACTGTATATGAAATACTAATGATTTGATGGTCATTTTGAAAAATCCTTTCTTAGCGAGTACCTAGAAGCCAAGAAGAACATACATACCAAATTTCAAGTTTGTAGGCTTTACAGTCCTGGAGATTTCATGATTAGTGAGTGGATTTGGCTTTTATATAGAGAAAGATTTGTTAATATTCCTACTAGAAGTATATTGAACAACTATTCAGAAAATGACATTCTTTAAAATATGGAAGAAATGCATATACTAGGTGCCTAGTTATTTAATCTAGAATTATTTAAAACTAACAAAAGTTTGCTTCATTCTGGAGGATATACATGTAAATAGTTTGCTACTTGCTTTGGCCAAATTTCTCTTAAATGAAAACAAAATTTGGCAGCCATTCATCGGTAATAGTTTAATTAAAATTGTGCCCAGGTTTTCTGTTGCTTTTCTGTAATTACTAGTCACTCCATGGAATTAATGTCAAATGCCCACAGAAGAATCTTTCTCAATACCTAATCTAAAATAATCAAAAAGATAACCAGCCAGGGATGCTAAATTCTTGAGCACCTCTTCAGCCTCTCTGTGAAACAAATTCTAAACCATTTGTGACATCTGCTGAAAAGAAATTGCAATGATTAAATGGGGCTTTCATGCTAAAAGCATCTTTATTCTTTTTAGAGGATTTTAGCCATTTTAAGGTATTTGATACATTTTCTGGTTTAATTCACATATGAAATACACTTTGAATGGTAAGAGGTAGCCTAGGAATCTCAAAAACTGATCAGTAATTAGATTAACAAGATTTTGTCTAAACATTATATTGTCATAATCTTTTTGAAATTGTTTCAAAACAATTTTTGAAATTATCAGAATTACTTGAGTTCCCATTCCAATTATTTGTATTACATTTTTGAAGGAGGTTGCCTTCAAGTCAGTATTGACTTCTAGTGACTGCTTGAATAAGTCCTTGCATTTTTTTTGGTAAGTGTTCCGAAGTTTTCAGTCTTTCAGAAGTTTTCCAAAAAGTTCTGAGAGAGAGTGACTTTGTGCTTAAATCAGGACTAGAACTCACCATCACTTGGCTTCTAACCTAATGACTCCACTGAATTATTAGGTCATATTATACTAATACAAATCCCATAAGAACATTGAAAGAAAATAACAACAAAAATTGGCTTACAACTCCTGAGATCTAATACGTAAGAGTGAATAGGGTTAATGAGGGTTAATTAAGTCAAAGACCATTTTGTTGGGATTAATATTATGTTATTTCAGAGTCATTATATGGTGGAATTCCATACTATTAAAGATGAGTTCTTATAAGATTTACTTACAATGATGCTTTTCATTTTATCAGAACAATGCTCTGGTAGCTGGGTTAGAAATCAGGGGAGAATGTTTAAAAATTAAGGTAAGAGATTAAAATCATGTTTTTGGGAATTACTATTTCTATTAGAATTTTGCAATACAGTAAAAATATAAACATAAAGATAAGAAAATGAAATAAGAAGGTTATTAGACAGGTAGCTGAACTTTGAGGATACCGGCAAAGACAGCTCATATTCTCATCTCAACACAGACTAATTGATCAGAATACAACAGTGCCTCTTTGTCCCATGAAGCATGATGGATTTTTGCCCATCAGATCTAAACTAGTCAAATTAACTAAGAAGTTTCATGAATTTTCATTCTTTTATTCATAACAAAAGTAGGAATATTGTTTGGCTAGTCAAGCTTATAACAGTTCTTGTGTTCAGGTACTATTTGTGTATTTGCAATCTTTTCTTTGAATTTGACTTGCCAACTTGAGCTAGATTCTGTATGTATTCCAAAACAACCTGGGAGATCTAAATTCAGGACTATTCTGTGAAATGAGGATGGAATTAGTGTATTCTTCTCAATTTGGTCGTATTTCTTATTTGAAAAAAGTCCTGTTTCAAGAGCTCTCAGAGAAACGTTTTGTTTCAAGCATTCTTCTCTGAAGGGCTATAAGATAATCTTTATTGGATGGCATCTTCTTTTTCCAACAGCTTTTTAGTTATAATTCAATTTAAAGGCAAAAAACAATGTGAAGAGAGGTTAATTTCTCAACAGCAGGTAGTTTATGTCCCCCATCTCTCTCTCTCTCTCTCTCTCTCTCTCTCTCTCTCTCTCTCTCTCTCTCTCTCTCCCTCTCCCCCTCTCCCCCTCTCCCTCTCCCTCTCTCTCTCCCTCCCTCCCTCTCTTTTGCTGATATCTAAGAATACACTCTTAATTCATGCTACTTAACCGGTCACAGGTTATTCTGAAGAATTCTAGAAAATATAATTTGAGAACTAATTATCAAGAAATATGTGTTGTTGTGATGCCTCACTTACACACACCATAGTAAATAGATTTTATTCAACACATATAAACACTGCAGTTCCAAAAAAGCCCATTAAATGGGTTTCTGTTTCATGTAATGAAGTTTGGAATTTTGTTACACGAAACAGAACAAGGAACTAGACACATTGTTCTAGCAATGCCCATTTCTTAGGGCAGGATTAAATAGGCAATGCTGGTGCAGCCCTTCACAGAGGACAGAGGTGGCCCCTTCCAAGTACTCTGGCCAACTGTTTTTGCAACTGTCTCCTCTCTGCCTTGCATATTCTTGGATAGGAAGGAGGCATGGGTTCCACCTCCTCATACTCGCTGGCAGCTGCTCACGTCCCTTGCCTGGAGTTTCTAAGCTAACCTGTTGCAGCTGCGACTTCCTTGGCTCAGGCTCAGCCTGCGTCCATCGGATCAACTCAGCTGCGGCTGCTCTGTTGGGCTAAAGTTCTCCGTTCCCTAATCCAAGCCCCAATGCCACTCCGTGCTTGTTTCCCCTGAGGTGCTCATCCAGCTCATCCTCCTCTTCCTCCTCTGAATTCACATCTAGAGAGGGGTCCGGAGGAAGATCCATGACAGTTGTTAGTCTCTACTCCTGTACATACACATAATACAATATATACAAAAATAAAATTTCTAATTGCCAAGATTTATAACAAGACTAAAATTAGAATTAAGTCAAATGTGTAGTTTTTAGAATGAAGTAGAATAATGCTGGGTTAAATATATGTAATTTTTTTGATCGGAGCACAAGACTTAGAGAATCATTTCCTAATCCTTTTTCCTGAAGTTATTTCAATACACACAGTATAGATACATCTCTTACTGCATTTGTTCAAGTTATGTGAAATAGTTCTGGGCTGTTCATTCTAACCAACATTACATTTCAGTGCGAGAAATTCATTTTTTATTATGTAGACTTCAGTTATTCGTATATTTGTTGCCAATCACTGAATTTCAGCCAGAACACTGACTGAAATTAAATTGAAAATGTGCTAAGGTCTTGCTTTTTCTTTTATCAGGTGCAAGTGTAATCTTCATGCCACTGGCTGCAAAGTTGAAAATAAAAAATTACTATGCGAGTGTGAACACAATACCACAGGCCCAGATTGTGGGAAATGTAAGAAGAATTATCAGGGACGTCCTTGGAGTCCAGGTTCCTATCTGCCCATTCCTAAGGGCACTGCAAATATCTGTGAGTACTTGTGCACAACATTACTACTGTAAAACCTTGAGACTTTGGGTTTAAAAAAATCCTATCAAAATTCAGAACCAAATTTAAAACATATCTGAGATGCTATAGCTTATTGGAAAATTAAAATCTTTATGGTTTGCCCAGTGTTACGCATCTTTACTTATTTGGAATAAGTGCACTGGGCTATATTCTTGGATAAAGGTACAAAAGAAATTATCTGTTCAAATAAATCAACAAGGAAATTGTGACATATCTCTTCTGTTCTATCAAATTTGCAATGTACGTACACACACACACACACATATACACACGTACATATACCACACACAAATACAGAGTTTACATGTAAGTTTTTCTTTATGAACACAGAACTGAGATAGTATTAAATGTCCAAAAATCTAATGCACTGAATTTTAAGTTAAATTTCTTCAGTCTATATCTAATTACTATTCAACATTGGCTCATACGTGGTTGTCAAATTCTGATCTTTAAATAAAAGTGCAGAAATAGTTCAGTTTGATACTCAATACTTTGTTATGAGGTCAACGATCCAACCATTTTCTGTGATTTTGAAAGTGTGTGAGCCAATTATGAAAATGTTATGGCAACTTCCCAATCTCACTAACAAATGTATTGCAGATGTCTCATCATGTGACTGTACTGTTCTTTACCAAATAATGTGTCAGTGATTTTCACATAAATTTTATTTATAATGCATTAAATTGCTTGACTGAAGACTGACTGAATAAACCTCTTTTTATGAGGTTAGATAGTCTGAATAGGTTACAAATTGTTTATTTTTTAAGAATGTTGTTAGATTAACTATTATTATTCACCAGTAAATGAGTCATGAATAAACCCAGCATTTTTGTTAGTCTTAAGGCTTTTTGTTGAGTTGTGGCCAGTTTTAGATGTGTGTGAATTTCAGGCATTTTTTGTCATAGAAATGTGTTTTATTTTCATCTATGTGTCCATTGGCTCTTAAAAAGCATGGTGTAATGTTCCTTAGAATGAATCTGATGTCTTCTAAATATCTTTATATTCATGTAATTACTATACAAGAGACACTTTGTTCCTCCTGCTTCCAAATATCAATCATTCTTGTAGGATTATTCAGTTTATGGGAACATTCAAAATTATATTCTGGGGATCTAATAATTTTAATGAGATGGATAAGAGATGAAGTACAATTATCTAAATCAGTGGGACTTAGTATACTTTTGACTCTAACACTACCTATACATTTCTCTCTGTGTGTTTAATAGGAATATTGAGAGTAACACAGTATAGATTGCAGACAAAAATGAGGGGAAAAGGCATTAAAGTACAATATCTGTCAATGCCTTTGAATCCCTGGTAATTAGATTTGCATACCTGAACTCTTGAATGGGGGGTGGGAAAAGCTAGCGAAGAATCAGCCATTAAACCTTGCAGTGTAAATTTGTAATTTGTAATAGTCTAGAGTCATCCTGTGTAACCTGGGCAGCCATATACATTTCTTGAATAAATAAATAAAATTAAAATTTGTAATTTATATATGTATTTATTAGTTATATATAGCTACCCATCTCACATATGTGACTTCAAGTAGCTTACAATGAAATAAATAACATACCTAAAATATAAAAATAAAATAAAATAAAACACATAAGAGCCAGGCATCATCCAACCAAAGGTGAGATTCACTTGCCTTCCCTACTGGTTTGCAAATGTGAATACACATACCTCCTCTGCACATGCGCATGGCCTTCCGTGCATGCTCTTTGCTCATACATTACGTCCGGGTGGGTGGACAGAGCCTCCCGCAGTCGCCACTACCAGTTCGCCCGAACCAGACAGAACTGGCTGAATCCCACCTCTGCATCCAACCAATTATCCAGCCAAGGAGATAAGCTCTATAACATATCCAGGGCTACAGGCAAAGGCCGTAAACTAAGTTTTCAAGGCCTTATGGAAGACCTGCAAAGACACGGCCAATCTAATCCCTGAAGAAATGATCTTCCAAAGGACAGGTGGTGCCATAGCAGAAAAGGTTCTCTTTCTAAGCCCTACCAGTCAATGCTCCTTCACTGACTGTACCCACAACATGCTCTCCTGCTGAATCGGATAGGGTGGATAGAGATAAATGGCATTTTATAAATATTTAATAGCTCTGGTTTGTATACAATTAAAACACAAACTTTGGAAGTGGAGAAATGGGTGGTTCTGTGATTTACATAGAGCTGAGGGTGGGACTCTTGCTAAATAATTCTGTAAACATTAAAAGTTTGCCAACTTGCTCTATGGTCTCATAGCCCATCTGTATGAATTCACAGATGTCCACTCAGCTGCAATGACAGGTAAGTACTAATTCTTAGTATGCTTCAGGTTTATGACAAAAACAGCAATATGTCATATTCGGAACATTATCTCACACTTCAAAGCAACAGCTGTGAGGAATCAAGCTTCACAAATGAATATTTCAGGAAAGAGAACCTTATCTAGCTTAATGTAAAAGTCATAGTCTAAGTAACAAGCCATGATGAGAGCATGAAATTATAAAATTCCTAGCAAGCAAGATGAGAAAAAGTGAGCCTTCAAAAAGAATGAGAAAATATTTTATAAAGCATTAACTTCTAGTGGAAAGGACACTTTAGACCACTGAATTAAAACTTAGAAGCTGTGTTCAAGCTACTCTCTTAAACATATTGAAAAATTATGTGATTGTTTTTTCCTCTCATAGAATTCTGAAATAGAAAACTCATTCTGAATTCTGAATTCTGAAATAGAAAACTCAATTTATCTCCACTAATTTCTATGATACATCCCAATTATTAATTCTAGTGAGGGGAATGTCTCTTTTGTTTTATTTTTTAGAAGTTCCACCCATCTTATCAAACCCAATTTATACATTACAAAAGTAGCATCCACCCCCAAATATTGCTTAATGCATTGTAAGCCGCCCTGAGTCTCCGGAGAAGGGCGGCATATAAATAATTTTTTTTAAAAAAAAATACAGATAACTGTTTGGATTTTTCCTAAAGGAGACAGCAGGATTTCTCAGGTTAGGAAATTCGTGTATGCTATCAAAATTTGATCGGAATGACATTCAAAATGAAGTTTGAATAGAATTTCAGAATAGCAACTTTATCTATATAGACAAGGATGCTTAGGCATTATGATGATAAGAGATAAAAAGAGATAAAAAGAGAGAGATCCCATTTGTTTTCTCTGTCTTTGGCTGCAGTTAACTTAAATGGGTAAATTGTCAAGCCTTGCTGAAGGTCAGGTCCTTGTTCTCTTGTTCTGGTACTATTGAGGGAAATCACAGAGTTTGTAGCTTCCAGTACCATATATGTCTCAGAAAAGAAATTAACCAAATTTAACTAATTACTTCAATTGGAATGTGTTGTATTCCATATCTGCATCCAACATACTACATGGACAATGCTTTATTGTATAACTATTGTAGCCTTTGAGCAATATCCTACTGCCATGATGGTGAACCTATGGCACGGGTGCCACAGGTGGCACATGGAGCCATATCAGTGGGCACGCAAGCTTAGCTCCGACATGCATGCATGCGCCAGCCAGCTGATTTTCAGGCCTTTTGGGCCCACCAGAAGTCAGGAAACAAACTGTTTCCAGCCTCCGGAGGGCCTCTGGGGAGGGTGGAGAAAGCCATTTTTGCCCTCCCCAGGCTCCTAGAAAGGCTCTGGAGCCTGGAGAGAGCAAAAAACGGGCCTACCAGGCCCACCGTGCCATCACGTGCCAAAAGTGGGGGGAGCACAGGGGGGTGGGGCGCATAGATATGGATGTGGGCACGCAGGTGTATGACCCCACGTGCTCCCCCCGCTTTTAGCACGTGATGGCAAAAAGGTTAGCCATCACTGTCCTACTGTATACCTGTTGCTGAGTTACAAGGGAAAAATGGAGGGGTCTGTGGCTAAATTATAGGTTATGGGGTGCATGAAAAATCCATAGTGATTGTAAATTTGTTCTTGAAGCACACTGAACATAATACTCAGATTGAAACATAGGATTAACTGTTCTTTTATTATTCTGTTCTGGTATTTAATGAACATTCTTTTGCCTTTGCAGATGGAATGATGAACCAGTTGATCTTACATATTCAGACTGTCTTTCATAAATGTTATTCTCTGTGGCCTTGCAGGATTTAATTGGTTCCTTTTCTCTTTAGAGTGGGCAAGAAACTACGGTACTCTAGTCCATTCTTATGAGAAAATGCCACCTTGTTCTAAGAATGTATTAAACGCACCATGCATAATTCACTTTCAAGCTATTTAGGTACTTCATAAAATTACTGCTAAATGTGTTACTCTTGTTCTCTTTTGTAACTTATTACAAAGATCCTTGAAGCCTCATTCAAGCATTAGTATTCATTGGATACACAATGAGGGTGTGTAGTCCTCTTCCATTTGAGTCATGATGGCGATACCTTAACAAGGCAAAATATCTATGCACAAATGTGAATCTTTTTAAGAAGAGAGCCTACATATGTACAAGTGTACATAGTATACATCTGAATATATCTCTATATATAGTACTAATATCTGTATATATGATTGTGTAAAGTACAGGTGTATAGTGTTTATGTTTCACACAAGCCAGGGATTACCGTATATAAAATACTTGGCTTTGGCTAATTCTATCCTTTGCTTCTTGATACTTATTCTTCATCTTAATATCAGTGCAGCCATGTAAAAGCTCTACTGTATTAGTGTCAACATGTTTCCATTCCTAACCAATATTCTTTTTCTTCCCCTTCTTCTTTTTTCCAGGTATGCCCAGTATTTCCAGCATTGGTAGTAAGTAATAAAGAGCAGACTTAGGCCAGCTTGGCTTGTTGTCCAGACTCTGAAAATCTATTTTTCCATCATCTATTTCTGTTTTCTTTAATGCCTGCTTTGTGATAACTGGAAAAATAGTATTATCTCCTTTCTTCAACATCTGCACATCATAAATATTTATGTTGAGAGGGACAAAAGCTTTATATGTCTCCTAACACTGCCTCTTGCAGCAAATGGATATTCCATGATCACCAAACAAAAGTGATGGGAAGTTAAAAGATATCAATCAAACTGAGCTAATATTTTTCAAAAAGGGTATTGCAGAAGTACAGAGTACCCTTTAATTTTTTTTTAACAATATATATTCCAACAACTACAGAAAATAAGCTAGCTGTTTAAGATGGCTAAAACAAAACAGGGAGTTATAGGAACTTATAGGAAGTTATATTTAAATGATTTCTGTTTTATAGTTTTTAAATTTAAGATGTTTTAATGCTAAAACTTCTAATTTAATAATTTGTATATAATTTAATAATGCACATTTTCCTATAATGACACAGATTGTAGTTTTAACAATATTTAAGCCATTTCTATTTTTTTCAAATAAAGATTTTTTTTATCATTTCTCTACTGATTTTCCATAAAGGAACCAAACTACATAAATAATTTGAATCATTTTTATCACTGTGGATTGCTACCAAAAATTTCTGACCCGTGGCCCACGAGGTAGTCTCTTGTGTCAATGTTAATCTGAGATTTTGGCTTCTTTGCTGTTAATCTCACAAAGTTCTTACAAAGATTCTTATTTTTATTTTTCAATGTTGAAATGAAGATTTAAATCGTAATTTTATGAATGCCATTTTAGTATAAAAATAAATTAAATTGTATTTAATTTTGGAATCCTATGGATGCCATCTAAAATGGTCACATTGACATGGAGCCTCCTGTTGCCAATTGTGGTGGTCAGAGGTTTTTGATGACAATGTTGTGATACTTATAAAAGGGGAAAAAAGAAACCTAGCTTAAATTAAGGTCACTTCAATTAATTTTAATAATATCCTTGTTTTTTATATAAAATATTTAAATATAGTCTGTATTGGAAATATTTTTAATACTCTATTTGACTAAATCAAAAGTTGTTTTTTCCTAAGTCAAGTAATAGAATAACCTTATAGTATTCTTAAGATGCTAAAAGAAACTGGAGTCCACATTGGACTGTGGACACATTACATTGTGACATCACAATTCAAAATGCACCCTTAGATACTTATGACTTCATAACACAAGTAGAAAAGGGATGGAGTACGTGTTTTGATGTACACTTCATCCTTTGGTCCCCTTGGACAACCATTCTTACAGATGATTGTGAAAAAATAATAAAGTATATAGTAAAACTAATAGCGAAGTAAAACATGTCCATGTTCTGATAATATTGCCATGTTCTGCCAGATTTCCCATACGTAAAACAATATTTTAGTTATCCCTACCTGTTGTTTGATAGCACTTCCAATTTTGCCCCAAATATATTTAGTTTCTATTTATTACCAATGCTCTACTTTATTGCTATCATTAATAAAAAGAGCCACAGTGGCGCAGTGGTTAGAATGCAATACTGCAGGCTACTTCTGCTGATCACTGGGTGCTAGCAATTTGGCAGTTCAGGTCTCACCAGCTCAAGGTTGACTCAGCCTTCCATCCTTCTGAGGTGGGTAAAATGAGGACCCAGATTGTTGGGGGCAATAGGCTGACTCTGTAAAACCGCTTGAGAGGGCTGTAAAAGCACTGTGAAGCAGTATATAAGTGTAAGTGCTATTGCTAATATAATCTACAAATAGCAAAACTTCCCCTCTAATCAATAAAAATATAAAGAAACCTTACCAGTTCAGGTTGAATTCTTCAAATTTAGATAGGAACAGGAAGAAATTAAATATGAAATATACTGAACTTGTAAGGGAAAAAAGCTGAATCTTGCTAAATAAGATTTATTTATCCACCCAATAAATATGGTTCTGAACTTAAAGCTTTCTGAAATATCCTATTCAGCATAGCTGAAGTTTGCCTGGAATGCTACCTTGAATGCATTGTGTACAAAAAGGATGAATAAATAAATAAATAAGAGTATTCTATATATATTACTTTTTGTCCCTCTGAATGACATTCTTTTTATATTTTTAAGACATTTTGCTCACATTTGGATTATTAACTCTTGGGAATAAATTAGCCATATTGCTTGATCTGGAAGGGTGGGGAAAATAGAAGAGAACTAAAGAAAATCAGGAGGAAAATACTATTGTTCCTATATAAAGAGACAAACAAAATTGTCTTAAGTAACAGAAATTGATATATGGTAAAATAGTTCTTGTGCATTTGACTGTTACTGTTTTGCATGTATTTATGTGGTTGTAATGCCATCTTACACTCTCATGGAGCTTTTTTCACTGCATTTGCCATCTCTGAGCATCAGCAGGTTATGGCCTTAACAGAGAAACTCAACAGCTTTAATCAGAGATGATCTGGAAGGATGCACTGTTGCCTTCTTTGAATTTTGGATGCTTTATACAAAAGAATGACCAGTATCATTTGCTTTTATTGAAGGATTTTTAAAAGGATTTTGAAGAGTATCTTCAAAAAGTCAACATCTTTTATGCATTAAAGGTAACTCTAGTTCATGTTTTAGAGTTACTGGAACATAGTTCATTGATATGATACTCTCACAATGCACTCTTATCGAAGAAAACAAAATTCCTTCCCACATTCTGATCTACTGTATTTCACAGTAATGAACACAGCCAGATAGATAGATAGATAGATAGATAGATAGATAGATAGATAGATAGA
>WNWU01000004.1:52085457-52116309 GCA_012654045.1 Ptyas mucosa
ATAGATAGATAGATAGATAGATAGATAGATAGATAGATAGATAGATAATACCAAGTTATTTACATGATTCCAAGAAGCTTTTTTAAACTCTGCATACACAGGATATGTGTTCATGTTATTCAGATTTTCATATTGTAGAGCAAAATGTTCTCAATATTGCCTGCTTTGGAGTACAGATCTCTTTATTTTGACTTTATCAGTTCAATAGAGAAAGGAGAAAAATGAAGAGAAAGAAAGAAAGAAAGAAAGAAAGAAAGAAAGAAAGAAAGAAAGAAAGAAAGAATTTTTTAATGTTAAATTACTGAGATTCCAGTGATCAGAAAGAGGCTATCAAGGATGTATAATAAACACACACATACACAAAAACATACAATATGCATATATAATTTTAATCACATATACATATATATACATATATGCATGTGTGTGAAATTGTAGAAAATACAGAACTATGGGGATGCATATATGTGCATGTATTTGTACTTTCTCTCATCTCAGTGAAATTTGCAATTACATAGTATGTGTGAGTGTATGGTTAAAAAATCTTGGATTAAAGTAGTAGTTCATTCCTGTTTTTGCACAGTGCCAAGAATGGTCATTTTGACATCCTTTCTGATCATCTCCAGGATAATTACAACAGAGTTTTCCCCATTAAGGTCATTTGTACCTTCAAGTGTCTTTCAGTTGAGTAATATGTACTTGGTAATTTCCTACATACTTGATTCCAATGCTGACCTTTTCAACACTTTTCAGCTCAGGCTGGGGAAAAACAAAAACTAAACAAAACTGGTGAGATGGTTAGCAATTAATGAGTCCCAAAACCAATTTTAGAACACTATGAATGTTTTTTTAATAAGTCTATTTCAACATAACACTCAATACAACCATTTTTAAACTATCATAGTATAGGCAAATATGTCAAAAATATTTTTCAGATTGAATATTTGAGAATAAATCTTGTTCTTTTGTGCCTTCCTTAGACAAGTGTTAGGTAATTAACAATTTCAGAGGTTCAGGGTCTCCTTCCTGTTACAAGAGACATGATACATTTGTTCACCAGGCTACTTCCAATTGTTAAGTGGTTTGTCATATTTTTAGTTTGTCTGAATATAAGAATTCTTTTTATCTAGACCAGGGGTGTCAAACTTGTGGGGGTCACATTGTCATCACATGACATATCTTGACTTTTCCCCCTTCACTAAATTGGGCATGGGCGTGGACAGTGCATGATGCATCCAGGCCACGGGCCACAAGTTTAACACTCCTGATCTCGACAGTAGTACCAGGAAAAGGATTATTTTAAGTGTCTTTTCCCATACTGCATAGAATATATGAGTTTATTAATGTTAGAGAATATTCAGATATATAACCCTCTCTATCTTGAATAGCAAAAGTGCTAAAGTGCAAGTTCTGTTTCCATTATGTACCAACCCATTACACTTTCTTTGCAATAGCCTTACTAGTATTAAAATCTTTATTTTATAAAGCGTGAAAAACAAAATCTACCCTTACAGCTTGCAATGCACTCTGCCTTTCTTTCTGGTCCTCTGCCTTCCATCTCTATGTTGTCACTGCCTGTCACATCTGCATAGCTAAGGTTGTTATGTACCAGGTTGGTATGCTGTCACTCAACACATCCAGTTCCTAATCCGAGTTTCTCCTCCTCTAGCCCAGATGAAAATAATCTAGTTTGGAAGCCCTGCTCTAAATGAACTGATTCTTAACTAAATACTGCATCTAATCTTCCTTCAGCGCACCATAATGTCACTAATTATGCTAAACAGGTAGTTAAAAAGAGCACAGATTGATAGAACATAAGATTGACATGACACACAAATAGTTTCACTGGGATGATTGCCACCTCTAATCCCTATTAGTAATAAAAGTGTTGTAATATGGGGGAAAATGAGACATTAAAATACAAAACCAAAGTGTGAAGCTATTACATTGTATTTATGTAACTGTTTTGCTTTTAATTATCCAGTTCAGGCTATAATTGTACCTGATGATTTCTCCCAATACTAAGGTACACCTGAATGGTTCTTTAACGAGTATAGCAATATATGAGAAATACGGGAGAGTTGGTTTATATAGCACAGATTGCGAGATAAAAAAGAGTAAGGCAGAAACTCTTCAAACCAGAAATTTGTCAGCTCTGGTCCACAACTGAAAAGCTAGATGTGGCAAGGGAATTGAAATCTATTTCTTTGCCATCCTGACTAAGCAAGCTAGCAGAAGATGCAGTAGTGATTAGGAGTACAGGGATGGCATGGCAAGTAAAAAGACAGATTTGATATGCCATTTATAATGGAGAGTTACCAATTTATTTTTAATATAACTGAATGGCCAAGTTCAGTGGAATATAAAAAATAAGTGGACAGATTTTTTTTAAAAAGACAGAAAGAGAATAGAAGTTCAAGATAGATTAGGGTGACCTTACTTACCTTTTGCTCATATATGTGGTTCCTACACACTTAGTAAACCCTATCTATCGATCCTTCATGCCATATTTTATTTAACTCTTATAAGCAATATCTTCTCCAAAAATAGGCTGTTGTTTTTTCTATCAGACTAAGTTATTCATTCTATAGAAAATATTTTTATAACACTAGTTTCAGTATAAAAAGGCCTTGCAATTAATTTGCAATTAATTATATACATTTTTATTATCATGCTAACCAAATAAAAACTGAAACAGTGTTTCCATGGCTAATTCTTTCAGTTTATGATACCATTTCCTGATTTTGTATCACAAAAGACAAATATCCTTTTCTCGCATTACCGATTAGCAATTGTCAATTGTTATATCTCCTACTTAATATACCTAGGCTGCAAAACTCTGAATGGCCAGTAGATAGCCATGGAGGCACAGGAAAAACTCTTTGCTGCCATCTGGTGGTTGTGTAGATTAGTATAGCTCAGCTATACCAACCTTATTCACAGTGAATCCTTACTATTTAAATGGGAGATAGAGAATAAAAAGCAGACAATTCCACATAACAATACATATAAGGCAAAATGGGTTTATGGTAAATTATCCTATCATAGTCACTAAGAAGTTGTTCATTATTGAAATTCTGACTATAAATGAAAATTAGGAAATATAATAAACTAAGAAATAATTGAATGAATGTGATGAACAGCAATTATTGCAAGGAACTATTGGTATTAGGATGGAGTGGTTGGTATTTGTAACTATTTGGAAAACTTAAGAAAATACATATTCCACAGAAAATGCAACTTGATTCACCTAAGTATTTTTTTTTATGTTTAAATCCAAAGAGAGATAATTAATCATGGCTGATGTATGATAAGAAGCCACATTTATCTTATTTAGGGCATATTTGCAGTTATTATTATACTGGCATGCCATAAGTCTTACAAGGCCACAGCAAAAGAGCCTCTTCTGCATCCCATTTAACCATAATGGTCTTCCTTTGGACAAAATATACAAAGTTGCCATCTTTTTGGTATCTGGACATTATCTAGGATTAACATTACTCCAAAGCTGAACTGAAAACACCAGAACTGAAAACAGTTTCACAACACATGAAAAATACAAGGCTTCAGCCATTTCCTTATTGCCTTACAAGTGGAAACATATCACCAAAAAAGGGGGACAAAGGGATATGACAAAAATCATATTTCATATTTATTTATTTATTATTAATTCTATAGTGTATAGCACCCATCTCACCTAGAGGTAACTCTAGATGGCTTACAACCAGATAAAAGGATATGATTTGCACATTGGGGTACTGCTGTTTTCTTATTTTGCCAAAGGTTAAGGACAGATGAGGAAATAGTTTCTGTTTTTTAATCTAGACCTGTGTTAGGCAGCCCTTCAGACAAAGAGTGCTTTCTAACGGGACTGTGCAACATCAAGAGTTAGCGGGTCAGAGACAGAAAGAGCAATCAGCAAAGAGAAGGCCAAAGCAGTTCCTGGAGAAAACTAGATGATACCAATAGACCTAATTATATTTGATTTTGGAAATCAAATTTCACTGGTGTAATTTTATTTTAAAATTGGACAACAGTCAAATAAGCTTTAGGCACTTATAGTGAAACAGTAAAAAAAAGACTTTTCTTTTTGTTTCATTCTGAAGACCTCACAGCAACTTAAATAATATTCAAATGATTCCCTTGAGGGTGTTGTTCCCTCTGAAATTAGGGTTGACATATGTTGCTATTATGTTTTCAGAGATAGATTTGTTAGAAATCAGCAGCTGAGCTTTTGCACAACCTGGACATACACATTAACTTCTCGTAATGTCTGGAAATCGTTGTGTGTTAAGTAGAGGAATTACTTCAGTTGCCAAATGATCCTAACTTACAGTTCAGATCCGTTTTTGGTGCTATTCAGACCTCTGTCAGGATGTTTTTCCCTCTTGCAAATTGTTCTTCTGCATATGCCACAGAGTCCAGGTTTCCTTGGACTGTGTCACTTCAAATTACATATAGGACAATCGGATCTGAATGCCATTGCCAACGCTACATAAGTAGATAGCACTTCAGGGAAAATACTTGGCAAGACTGAATGCAAATGTGTGTGTGTTTGTGTGTGTGTGTGTGTGTGTGTGTACATGTGTGTTATAGCCAACCCTGCTTTTCTTAAGGCATTATTTTGCTATCCCATAATAATAGAAGATGGCTGTTCTGCTGCCAATGTTGAAATAGGTACCCAGGTTGTTCGATAAATTTGTCTGTAAATCAAAGTATTTATTTACATAATTGCAACAGCTTAATGTTGTCCTTTAGTTCAGAACATTAAATATCCCAGTTCTTTAAGATGCTTAAGATATTGGAGATTTTGAAAAAAAACCCAAAAAACAATGTAATCTTTATGTAGAATGTTATAACTTCAGGGATGGTGAAACCCCAAGCAGAATCCACCTGTACCATTTCCTTTTGAAAATGTGTTTTTATTACTAAAACATGGTGTTTTTCTTAAAAAAGGAGAGATACTTCTTATTTACAATAAGGTTCTTTATCCCATGTCTGTAAACTATCTTAATCAGAACACTGTTCAGTTTCCCTTATGTAGGTTCATTAGTCTAGCATTTATTTCTATGCTGTTTTACTATTCTTTCTTTAAGTTTGCTTTTCTTATCTTATAGCTCTAAGTTAAAGTTTCTATATTCTATCCTTATTTTCACCTATTTTCTAACTATGTCTCTCTTACTATTCTTTCTTAGTCTTTATTGTCTTAAAATCTACAGTCCCAATACATAGCCTATTTAAATATTTCAGCTGAATCTTTACTCTATCAATCCTAGGCCCAGATCCAGGTACCCATTAACGCCTTCTGCCCTGGTTGTTTTTGTGGCTGAACATAATTTCTGCTGTCAACTGGCCTTGACAGTTGTGATGTTGGGGCTGCTGCTAGTGTTGCTTGATGTTACTATTCGACAATGTCCTCTTGGCCCTATGAGACTTCTTCTATTTCAGCCTATTTAGGCCAAGGACTATGTTGATGAGATTCAGTGGTTCTTTGCTCAGAGCTCTTTTCCCATCTTCTACTTGGACTTTGTACATCGCACTTAGGTTCTTCTATCTGGAACACTTTTATCCCAGATTGCCTTCACCAATTTTTGCCTCCTGGATCCTGGTTCTCCCACCACTTTGATCCTCTGGTGTGTGCCGTCAGCCACTCTTACTCTTAGCCAGTTTCTTGCTGAGAGCTGCTCCGATTGGCTAAACAGAGCTGTGGTGGTGCAGTGGTTAGAATGCTGTAATGAAGGCTAACTTTGCCCACAGTCTGAAGTTGGTAAAAATTAAAGCCAGCATTTCATCAGAAAAACCAACTGCAAGGCATGGCAGAGGAAATGTGATGGTTTGGGCCTTTGGGGGCTGCTTTGCCATATCAGAACCTGGGCAGCTCATCCCAGAATCTACTATGAATTCTTCATAAGTGATTGAAGATAATGTAAGACCATCTGTCAGAAGATTGCTTGCAGCCTGACAATGATCCTAAACATTCCAAGAAATCTATCAAGAAATGGTTGCAGGGGATAAAAAAGAAATGGAGGATTCCTGAATGGCCAAGTCAAAGCCTACATGTACATAAATCCCTCTGAGATGCTATAGGGCTGTGATGGCGAACCTATGGCACGCGTGCCCGAAGTGGCATGCGTGCCAGAAGTGGCACGCAGAGCCCTCTCTGTAGGCATGTGAGCCGTTGCCAGCTACTCTTCTGGTTTCTGGCGTGCACATGTGTGCCAACTAGCTGGTCGTCGCATGTGCCAGAAACCTGAAGACCAGCTGGCCAGTGCTCATGCGTGTGCCAGCCATCTGGTCTTTGGGTTTCTGGCACGTGCATACGCTCCAGCCAGCTGGTCTTCACGTGTGCTGGAGCGCTGGAAACCCAAAGACCAGGTGGCTAACACATGCATGTGCTCTGCCCAGCTCGTCTTTGGGTTTCTAGCACTCTGGCATGTGCGTGTGCGTGCGTGCACATACACTCCGGTTTGGACACTTGGTGCCGAAAAGGTTTGCCATTACTGCTATAGGGTGATTTGAAATGGCTCTGCATGCAAGACACCTTCAGACATTATACAGCTGAAAAATATTCCTCCTATTTGATATTATTTCTAAGAAATTGAGGGTTCTTCTGCCAAAGGGTATTAGGTATTAGATCCAAGGATATATTTACTTTTTCCACAGAGGAAAATGTCATATCTGTTAATTTTTTGGTTGAATAAATGATTGCAAAGTCAATTTTTCATAGGTTTTTTTTTGTTCAATTAAACTACCTCTATTTTTAAATACTACTTGAATTAAAAAATACAGGTCCTCACTTAACAACTGCCCTGTTTACCAATCATATTGTCAAGGCTTTAAAAACCAAGAAAGACATGTAGAATGTCTTCTGAGCAGTTTCCTTTATTGTTCCTTACCTTTAGGCTGAAATCTTGCCAAACTAAAGCAAACTACTTACTTCATTAAAAAGTATATTCAGAGAACTGTTAAGGAGGAGCTTTCTTTATCCTCTTCTTCCCAACCAAACTATCACTATCTTTTGTCTTTTTCAAAAGACAACTGGACTTTGTTTTTCCTGGGAGACATTTTGCTTTTCATCCAAGAGCTGTGGTGACATAGTGGTCAGAATGCAGTATTGCAGACTAATTCTGTTGACTGTCGGCAGTTCGATCCTGACTAGCTCAAGGTTGACTCAGCCTTCCATCCTTCCGAGAGCTATAAAATGGGAACCCAGATTATTGGGTACAAAATGCTGAGTCTGTAAAATGCTTAGAGAGGGCTGTAAAGTACGGTGAAGCGGTATATAAGTCTAAATCTTTTTTACCTTTTCTCCTGCCTCATTTTTCTTCTTTCTTCCTCCAGGTAGTAGGTCAGAATCTGCTAGGGCTGCTGCTTCTGTGGCTCCATCTTCATCTTCCTCCTTCTCAGTTTTATTTTTCCTGCTTTCTCATTCTCTTCTTTCTGACAAGATGCAAAGCCTCCACTGCAGGGATGCTATTCAGCAGGTTCTGACAGGTTCTGGAGAACCAGTAGTGGAAATTTTGAGTAGTTCGGAGAACCGGCAAATACCACCTCTGCCTGGCCCCAAAGTGGGGTGGGAATGGAGATTTTGCAATATTCTTCCCCTGCCACACCCACCAAGCCACGCCCACAGAACCGGTAGTAAAAAAATTTGAATTCCACCACTGCTCCACTGGCATGTTGCTCCTCCCAATGTCAATGAAAGACCCCTTTCTGAGTCAGCCAAAGCTCTTTTAAAAGTCCAGCTCCTCATTTCCCAGAGGGCAAGGGCTTAACAGAGCCTAGGTGAAGGAAGGGTTGCACTTTGTCTAGCTTCTCACACACTGAAGAAGTCAGAGACAACAAGAAACTCAAATGGAAAACTTTTCCATTTCCAGGTTACCGTTTCCTCCAACATTTCATAATTGAAAACAGGAATATTCTTGTATACTTTTAGCACTCCGATCCTCACCCATAGAACACACACATGTTCTGACACATTGCTGAACTCTTTACCTGCTCTATCCTTTCCTTTTATAGCATTCCCAGGACTGTTTCAATAGCTGGTGTATCAGCAAGCTAAAAAGAAATGAACATAATTTAATGCAATTTTTATTCTGGTAGCTGATCTGGTAATATTCATTCCAAAGGAATTGCAACTCAAAAGACACAACCACCAATATTTAATATATTTAATTGCTTTAGACATTTAGCTGCCAATGCTCTAGGTACATTGACTGATAGGCAGTTCTTTGGATCACACTAACAGACACAATTTTGCAACTAGTAGCACAGTTTTTAAAAGGGGGCTTGAATCAGGTTGCAGGTTATAATAAGAAAATAGTGGACCATTTGGTAGTACTTTGCACCATTTTTGCAACTGGGGCTATTTTCCAAAATCCTGTTTTCAATATGTTCATCATCCTTGCCATATACTCTGGGTTAACCTGTGGATATGGAAATTAATCCAGCAGCAGCTTGAGCTATTTTCTAATTTTTAACATGAACGCTCCAGTTAAAAATCATGAAGGTCTAATATGTAATAAATGTACATATACAACATAGCAACTCACAAGCTAAGAGTTGGAGCCTTCACCTATACATAAATAGAAATATATGTGCGACCATTATCTGTAGTAGTAGGCTCTATCGATCTATGCTCAGAACCCTTCTTGGCAGAAATAGACTTAGGCTTGCCTGCATTGTCCAGTTCTACTATGAGGTGTTATGGCTCTGTTGGAGGACATGTCCTCAGCTGAGCAGAATGGAATTAGAGCAAAGTTCTCCAACTTTCCCAACTCGGCAGACAGTGGCAGCAGGGTGGAGAGGAGAGGAGATGGTTCCATGTGCATATGTACGCCACTTTTACAAATGCAGCTACACACAAATACTCACCCATCACGGCCCTGTTCCGAATAGGCTGTGGCCAGGCAGAGGGCCATGGACCAGGGCTTGGGGACTCCAGAATTAGAGGGACCGCAATTAGAGGCATCAAGTAACAGCAGACTTACTGGAGAACCCACAGTCCTGAAATCAGTGACTCCAGTCTGCCTTTTACAGCATCAGCAAGTTCCCAGACCTTCTCTCTCACAGCCTGTGACTGTTTCTCAGTCTCAGAAATTCAGTTCCTCAGTCCTAGGCAAAGATGCTTAACCAAGTTTAAGCGGCAGAAAGCTGACCTTCCTAACTGTAAGAGGCTAGTTAAAAGACATAGGAATGCTAATGGAATGTCAGAATATGGAACAAACTGTTGATTTACTTTAGCTGGTGAGCAAGTGGCAAATCTACATAAGGTGTTCCCTCTTGGGAGCTGGGAATTACTCTTCAAAACTTAGTTTTCATCCTCATGAAGGTTGTTTTGCCATCCCTTGGATCTTGAAATTTTACCTGAGCTTATCTTTTATCTCTGTTCTTGATTGTTTACCAATTTTAATGTGTGCCTGACCTGTTGGACAATGAGTGCAGGTTATCCTCGGAGTACTATGAAATAACTTTTTCCAAAGTTCCTTATTCTCTATTAACTAGGAAACAGCTTAAACTCAGTTAATCTCTGGCTGCAATAGATTTATAGCCTGCTAATTCCCATTCTAGCAGCCAGCCAAGCCAGCACAGAAAAGATGTCTTAAGGTTTTCTATATCTCTTTGCTGCCATCTAATGATGATCTGGTCAGTACATCTGCTGCAATTGCCACCAGCCTGTTTCTGCCAACCATGCTTGTCCCCAGGCATTGTGCCACCAGAGGCAGATCCTATGAGATTCCTTTGTGAGCATCCACAACCCTGCAATAGACTAGATTCAACTTTGTTTGTTAAAAGACTGAAGGCCTGGCCAGGAGGCAGCCATTACATTTATTTTGACTGCATAAATATTACTAGTCCTGAAGACATATTAACAACAGATACTACAGGGGTTCACCTTTTTTTTTTGCAATGGACTCCCGTGAAAGCTACTGACCCTTTCTCAGAAAAATATATTTAAATGCATAAAATAAAATACATATAGATTGTACTACAAAATAAAGCAATTATGCTCAAATGCTAGGCATCAAAATATCAAAAGGTAAAAATTAGGTCATGTTGTACAACCATCCAATCTTTTAATGTTTACAAGTATTCAAAACCCTGTTTTAATTTTCTCCCATACAAATTCACAAACCCTCTGAAACCTATCCCTAGACACCAAGTTCAGAACGCCTATATTAGGACCTAATTCATTCTGTCTGCAACTCTAGGCATCATGGCCACAATATCTAGTTTTATTTTACATCTTTATTTTTCCATGCACACCCAAGCTTTTATGCTATATACCTTATAAATACTGCGTAATTTTTAGTGACTTCTGGCTAGACAAGTGTTTCTTAACATCAGCCACTTTAAGATGCATGGACTTTAGTGGCTGACTAAGGAATTTTGGGAGTCAAAACCCATGAATTTTAACTGTGGCTAATGTTGAAAAATATTGGATTAGACCTTTGAGGATCTTAATTTCTACCCAATAAAATGTCTGCACATATAGTTTCCATGCAACTGAAAAGCCCAGTTGTATAAGATTCCTGAATCAAAGTCTTTGCATGTAGACTCCCCTTTTGCACTCAAACCGTAGTTTCTTGAAGCCTCCTTAGTTTTACTAATACATGGAGTGACATTCTTGTAAACAGATCCACAACTTCCCATTTTCTATTTCCCTGTGGAGAAACATTTTTTGGGAAAAACAACAACAATTGACTGCGTTGGTAAGCCAATAACATTTGCTATAATGGGATGCAAACAATTCTCTGCTAGGAAGGTGGAAGACAATCTCTTGGAACCATTTAATAAATGTGATGCTTTTCTTTTCTCTGCCACCTCAAGAAACCAGACCTGGAACAGCTGCAAGGAAAAGCCAGCTGTTGCCTAGCAACGCTGTCTTAATTTTCTTTCACTGGAAGAGGCCTAAGGGCAACGGCAGCAGCAATTAGTGTGGCCAGATGCCAAGGAAGACAGGGCTTCCTCTGCCTCCAGTAATTGTCACAGGGAATTTCAGCAGGTGGAATTTGTCAGGCAGGGACAGGAGGAAAAAAAAAAGCTACACTTGCTAGAAATCCCAGTTTAGAACCCTAAAAGTTAAAGGTAAATTGCGCCCGGTATCTTCTGCCCCTCATCAGCCTAGCAACTGTTTAGATTTTGAGGTTTATAACCCATGGATTTCAGAGAGCCACCTACAATAACAAAATTGATTATTTCTTTATTTCCGGATGGCAAACCCATCTGTTAGCACCCATCTGTTAGCACCAAAGGTTAGCACCTTATGGAGGACATATTCTATTGCTCAACCTTCCCCAGAGCACAAAAAAAAATGCCTCCAACATTTTCTTATCTTAATGACAACAGTGACCTTGGAGAAAAAAAAATCTTGCAATTGAATCCTAATCTTCAAATGAGATTAGAGATTAGACTCCCAAAAGATTGGCAAAAATCTATAAATGTATGGAGAACGAAGCCAGGGATTAGATTAATTTTCAGCCATAGTTAAGATCCAAATCCTCTACCTTCAAAAGTCTAGCTGAGTTTGAATAAATTGGTATGTTTGCTGATTTATGTGCATATGTGGTCATTTGGAACTGGAGTATTATTTGTTTGTGTTGGTGCCTTTTAGTCAGTATTGACTCCTGGTAACTGCCGACACTAATCCCTGCAATTTTCTTGACAAAATTTCAGAAATGGTTTGTCATTGTTTTATTCCCTGGGCTGAGAGAAAACCATTAGGCTAAGATCACCAACTAGCTCTGTACTAAGGGAGGATTAAAATTCAGTTCCTATCCCAGTGCCTTAACCACTTCTCCAAAGTGACTCTCTTAATAGAGACTAAGGACTGTGCATTTAAACTGGAATTTATCTAGATGTAGTGTACATGTCTCTGTTGCGATACTGAAGGTTGCCTTTTCATGTGAAATCCAGGGGTAGGAAAGTTCATCTTTCTTCTCACTATCATCTACCTAGTGAAGTAGCCTGAGACCAGAAATTGAGACTTTCATCCCTTCCAACTTCCCCCCCCCCAAAAAAACAACTACTTATAAGCAGAGTTATACAGAATGACATTCAGTTAAAATCTGTTAGTATTCCCATTGCATTGCTAATTATAGTAATTCATGAAAAGACACAACAAATGTAAGGATTGTTTCTGTTACTCTTATGAGGAAGATGCCCAAGTGGAATGGGAGGGTCTATAAAGTAAACAAATACAATGGTTAATTTGGAGTCAGGTAGCTGTGTTTAGATTCCACAATCCAGGAACTAAACTTCAAAACTTGGTCTGGCCAATGATTTGCTACTATAAGGACATAAATATTTATACAATGGTCCATTTTGTGTCACCCATCACATTTAAAAAGATTGTGTTAGTCCCAACTACTGTCAAAATTTGCCCTAATGTCCAATTTCCAGCAAAAGCTTTCTTTACTCTCCAAGGAAATGTACTACTTTTTAAAAACCCAATCTACTCAGAAAAGTATCTGCCATGTTCAAATAAACTGGATTGGAATAAAACTTCAATTCATTAAAAATTATGTGATCATCTGACCATATTTGTTAAGGAATTCCCAAAGTTATCCCTAATCTATTTATTTTCAAATTGCTTGTTTTTCATTATTTTTAATATAAAATGTCATATATAGATAACATAATATTTCACTGTGTACAGTTAGTCCTCGACTTATTATCTCAATTGAGCCCAAAATTTCCATTGCTAAGTGAGATATTTGTTAAGTGAATTTTGCCCCATTTTACAATCTTCCCTAGCCACAATTGTTAAGTGAATTCCTGCAGTTGTAACAAGGTTATTAAGTGAATCTGGCTTTCCCATTCACTTTGCTTTAGAATTAGAAGATCGCAAAAGGTGATCATATAACCCCAAGACATTGCAACCGTCATAAATATGAATCAAGCATCTGAATTTTGATCACGTGACCGTGGGGATGCTGCAAGGGCCATAAGTGTGAAAAATGGTGATAAGTCACTTTTTTCAGTGCCTTTGTAACTTCAGTCATTAAATGAACTGTCGTAAGTCGAGGGCTACTTGACATAGTACTGCTATGCTTGTGGCTGTTGTTGAGCAATAATTTGCCAAGTATCATAGCACATATCCAGTAGGGGAAAGTTGAGAGTTCATTGTTAAAGTATAACAATGTTTTATGGGGCATAATCATTTACAAGAATAAAGGCCTACTCTCAAAAACCCTGATAAAGCAGTGCTTAAACTAATCAGATCTGGCTCTGTTCTTTGCCTAGATAGGAAGCAGTGTGGAAATCCTATAAATAACATCCTGGAGAAAATATGAAATGTAAATGTAACGAATACATTCTCTGTCCTTTCACATATCCACCGTGCCTAAACCAACTATATGTCCAATCCCTGTGCCTTTTAATGTTTTTCTTTTAAAAGCCTTTTTGAGATTATAGGCTGAATATTACAATTCTATATCTTTTCTTTATCTGTATCTCTGCGGTGATCTCAGCACTATTATGTTATTTTCCTGCTGTTCAGGAAAAGAAAGTTTCTAACAAATTGCAGTAAATGAATGAGTGGCTATTATATACCCCGGCTATTAAAGGATTCTGACTGAAGCGTGTTGAGAATGACTCATCTTTTCCAGGTACCTAAAGACTTCACAAGCAGCCTCCAAAAAAGTCTTTGGGTGACTCAGAAGTTTTTATCCCACCATTTAGGCATGGAATAAAATGACAAATGGGCAGAGATTGGGTGATGTTCATAGAATATCCAGCCAAGAATGACAAATTACAAAGAGCATCCCTTAATATCTTGCATGGCTGTTACATTTTTTTTCACAGAAAAATTGTATAATTGATACAAAGCGCAAAAAGAAGTTGTGTTCAGAGGAAAGAGTTTTCATCCATAGTTCAATGGGCTTTGGACTGGGGGGTAGGGGGTGGGAGGAAGCAGTATGAATTCAATGAGATAAGTAGTTGAGTAAGCCAGGAAAATTATTAGACAATGCAAATGTCAGATTTAATGAATCATACATACCAGTATGACTTTTACTCAGGTAAACAGGTACAGAACTTTTCTGTTAAATAGCAATTCATGCTGAACCCATTAGGTGTTATTTCCTAACAAAACCTGCATAGGATTGAGTTGCAGCATTGAAAATGCCAAAATTAGATGTGAAATTTTGCAGGTATCCTTTGCAGATACAACCACAGTTATTGTGCATGGGAATAATATTAGCTCCTAAGGAGTCCAGCCATGTTGTTATCATGGATTTCCCTAACTCCTTTTTCTGTCTCTGTTTCTTCTTCAGGTACACACTAGATTTTAACATCTTCCTGTATATTCTTTATATCGCACTTACCAATCCTATCACATGAAACAGTGTTATCCTCTAGCTTTCCACCTTCCATGTTTGCCTCTTGTTCTGCTTGTCCACTATGATCTCCCACTCTCTCCAATCTCCTATCACCTCCTCATCCAGAGGTTCACATTAGTTCAGAATAGAAATGTCCACTTTCCATGTTTGCTACCGACTGCAAAAGGCTGAACGTTTTATTGGAGGCAATCTAAGAAAGTGAGCAACTATTTTACACCTTAGCTTCAATTTAGCTTTCATTTCAAATGGCTGATGTTCTCCAAGGAACATTCTAAGCTGTTATGATGGTCCTTCTAGGCAGGAACCAAGTTATCATTTAACCTCTATTCTGTGTCTGATACCGCCATTATAAGGATTGGTTTAGTAGAGATGATCTTTTGGAAGCCCATGGATCTTGGACAGCTTCCTTGCCAGCACAGGACCAGATGATACCCTATTACCAGATCCTTTGTTTACAGCCTTTCTGAGACCACATTGTTATAATTAAATGATTGATTTAACATTTATTTTCATTTCCTATTACATTAATGCAATCAGAATAACTTCTAAAAATAAGACCCATTTATATATTTTGGATTTCATGATAAAAAGGAACCTCTTGAAACACTGGGCTGGTGATTTTGTTAAAAATTAATCCTCAGCTTAATCCACTTAAAGGTTTCTGCCCTAGGCTACAAAGAGCAGGTGTTTTTGCATGACAGATTTGTAAATACAGCAGAATATGCAAAGTATTCTTCACTCCTCCTGGGACAGACATCTATAAAAGCCAAATTACACAAGTAGCTAAATTATTTGTTATAAAATACATGCAGATTTTTTGAAAAATGCATACGAAGAGGGAAAATAGCTTATTCTCTCCTCCAAACTGAATCTGGATTAGAATCATATACATAAACATTAGCCTTGATATGGAGGGAGCTTCAGAGTCCCATCTCCTGGTCTTAGACAGATGGATTCTTATTAATCAATAAAGGAGAATATTTCTAGCTCAGGGTTATAATGAGGTGCTAGTAACACTGATGATGTTGAGAATGTCTACAAGATAACAACCAAGCTCAGCACCAAGGACCCTTCATTCTTATTAATACAGTAATTATTTCCACCCAGTAAAGCACAGGCCAATTACAAAAAATAAAAATAAAAACCATGATAAAGAAAACCATTGTAATAAAGTCAACAATTTGTAAAAACAATAAACACTAAAATAAAAGCAAATTTAGTATTTATTTATCAGATTTATACAGCCATCTTTCTAATAGGATGACTCTAGGTTGCTCACTTACAGTTCATAAAAGATAAACGTTTAAAACAAAAGTACCTTCTCCCCAGGTGCCAGACCAATTATCCTTGCAGCTTAATCCCCATTTTACTTAGCCCAATGCTTAGGGGAAGAGCCGTGTCTTAAGTCTAATGAACAGATTGGTTGACATTCAGGTGACTAATATTTTAAATATATGCATGTTAAGGTTTTGCAAACTTATGACAACACATAAATTGATGCTAATAGTTCACTGACAACCTGTGCACAGCTTTCAGGACTCATGTTACATATTGCTACCTCGCCTAACAATTATGCAGGTACCATCTGTACTAATAGCAATAGCACGTAGACTTATATACCGCTTCATAGTGCTTTTACAGCCTTCTCTAAGTGGTTTACAGAGTCAGCATATTGCCCCCAACAATCTGGATCCTCATTTTATCCACCTCGGAAAGATGGAAGGCTGAGTCAACCTTGAGCCAGTGAGATTTGAACTGCTGAACTGCAGTTAGCAGTCAGCTGAAGTAGCCTGCAGTACTGCACTCCAACCACTGCGCCACCTTGGTTCTAATGGCATCTTTGTGATCATTTGGGGAGGTAACCAGACATAAATTACACTATAGTATACAGTGAAGAGATTCTTAGAGAACGTACATAGGTATTAAGTTATCCTAAACCCAGGTAAGGTTTTAATTTAGCAGTCTAAGTTGGGCCTATGTCTTCCTTGCTATTGCAACCACCTGTTCTTGTAAGGACCTATTCCTTTGGAGAGAATCCACAATATTACCATGTTATTTTGTTGCAGTTTCAGATTCCTGTTCTTATCCAGCCCATCACTTTTGTCAGGCAACAGTCTCTGATTCGGGTAGAAAAGAGAGCATAATCAGGGTTCTAATGACTTGATGTAGATATTGAACTGCAGGGAGGAAAGAATAGAATATTTTGGAACGTCACAAAACAAAAAAAGCTCCCTGGAGCCAAACAGAAATCTTCCATTGTTGATTTCTGGTGATGGACCTGCCAGTAAGAATTAAATTACATAAACTCTGTGCCTCCAATTCCCAAACTCCTCTTCTATTTCAGCAATATGCCTTGACTTGGATTGTTTGGAGAAGCAACATACTAGCATTTTCCATGTCTCATCCCAAGAAGATCTGTTTCTGGATTATATCCAAACCTAAAGCCAGACAATAATGGATCTAGATAATTAGTTCCTCCCAAGTATGCTTGTAGATGGACAGCCTCTCAGGTTAAAAAAATAAGATCCTAATGTGTATGTTAATTATGCATTTAGCCTGATTCTAAAATTTCCAGAAGAACTAAATTTGTTTTATCACAAGTCTAGGACACACCTAGTATGGTTGAAAGTGGGTCCTATTGATTTAATCAGGGTCTATTAGCTCAGCACAGTTGACAGAAGACACTTTCCTATCACAGATTAAGTTACAAATCTTGTACTTTAGAATTAAAGTAATCTAACTGTACTATTGCCACCAAATTCGTTAAGGGACATGATGGATTTATGGATGGTGAGATTACATATGCATGTGTATTAGTAATTCAGTTGCCTAGCTCATAAACATTACTTTTCTTTCTCCTATACATATACCATATTTTACAACTAAATGGACATGCACTTACAGCAAAAACAAACAGAACACAGAAAATTACTTGCCCACTCTATGAAAAAAGATTAACTAAAATGTGTGAATATTTTCATTTTAATCTCACAGTGACTAATGGAAGAAAATAGAGCTTGCCTCTGCTGAACTGATGCCAGATACATTTACTTGGGAACAAGTCTTCCTTTGTTGAAATAAAAATGTTCTTACTTTAAAAGTAATTTTTTTTGAAAAAAATGATATTCCATCGCTACATACATGGTTAGAATGACTTCCCCTGACTAACTATTGGGTTAAAAAACAAAAACAAATATGGAACTCCAATGAAAATATGATGCCTATGTAAGCCTTAATGTTAATCAGAGACCAGTCTTCTGTTGCATGCCATTCTCTGGGTAATTATTTAGCAGGGCAGTTAACCTGGGCATATTCTAGGCAGATTACAAAACTAGTTGTGGCAAGCAATGTGACAAGGGAAAAACAGGAACTGAAATAATTTCTTTCCTGGGAGATCTGATGTTTGGAGAGATAGGAGTTTGCATAAACTGTGCCTAATTTAGCAAGAGATTATTTAATGAATAAAGAAAACCTGAGCAGACTTTGGCTGTTTTTGCTAGACCTTAAATTATTAAGCCTGTCTGGAAGTGATGCAGAAAATGGTAATTTGTTGCTTTAAATGGGCAGAATAAAATGAATGACAATTTATAACAAAAATATGTAACAGAACTGCTCATTTACACAGCAGAAAAAGCATGCAATTAATTGAGGTCTCAAGTCATTCAATTAAATTACGTCATAGTGCTTTAGGTGAGAAACAGTGCATGAGATTAGAAAACGCATTAATTTTTATCCATTTTTATTTGTTTGTATACCAGCAAATAAAACAAGAAAATCAAAATTAATTAGGATTAAAAAGAAAAAAATAATTGTTCTAAAATATCTAAGAAGGAATAAAAGAGATAACACAGCATACTGTGCTATAGAGGAGTATAGAAGCTATAGAAGAGTAATTAGCTGTGGTTAAAGAAGTAAAATCAGACTGATATGATAACAGGAAATCAAGATAAAATAAGTCAGAATGACCAGGATATTTAGTAATACATTAAAAAAGCATATTAAATAAGAATACAAACAATTTCAACATCACAAAAGGTGAATATTTTTCTGTTATAGAAAAGTGTTAACATGCCATCCAATTTTTTTGTTAAAAAATTGATATTTCATATGAAAGATCTCTTCCATTTTTTTCCTTCTTTCCACACACATAATGGAAGATTCAATTAGGAATACCCTTTAGCAAAACAGAATCGAATTTGGTTCCATTATAATCAAAATTATTGTATAGTGCATGCACAAACACATGTAGCTTTTTGGAAATTGCAAAATAGTTTTCACTATGTGACCCTAACTGATTTCTACATAAGTATTACATACCCAAACACACACACAAATACTATTTTAGCTTTCTATGTATATTTTTACTATTTGTAAGAGAAGCAGAGAATTTGTTTCGAGAAAATAAATCATTTGATATAGCACTTATTTTATTTTTAAAAAACATGCCAACTCTTTAAAAAACATACCAAACAAACGACTCAGTGACTTAAGTGAATCTTTCCAATTCTAAGATTCTGTATTATTCTTTGACTTTTGTGAAAAAAACAATAAAGTTTAATGGTCTTATGTTCAGAGTTTAAATACCGCGTTTCCCCGAAAATAAGACCCTGTCTTATATTTTTTTGAACCCTGAAATAAGCCCTTGGCCTTATTGCCATGTGCTCAAAAGCCTGATTGGGCTTATTATCAGGGGATGTCTTATTTTGGGGGAAACAGGGTAGAATTATGGATACCACAGCTTCTCCTCACAATAAGCAAGCTTATGCAGGGGAGTACCATGGTGTAAATAACATAGACATCTATGTAAGCAAGCACTAATTCATTTTTTTCGTAACTGATTTCATTGGCTTCAGATGCATAAACTGAGCGTAAAAAATAATACTCTCCAAAGAAAGCTTTCATTTCGCATCTCATCCATGGTTCACTCATTCCACTGCTAATTTTAAGTGTACATTACACTTAAAGGTACACGGTAGAGGTACAGTGCTAAAAGATCAGATTAGGAATAAGTCACAATGGAGAAAATCCATATATATGGTCACTAGGAATCAAAAATAACTTGATAATCATCAATCAACACTGTGATGCACATACATGTGTAAACCATCCTATAGTTCAAGAGAATTTTCCAGATAGGTAACAAGATGCAGTCAGATGAAAAGAAGAAATTGAAACTTGACTACCTGTGAATCATATAGAGTATCCAAGGAATGTGTGGTTAAATTCCATTTTGCATTTTAGGAATAGATGGAAAGAAGCATGGTAAGTCAGGTGGCACCCCAGCAAAGTTTAGTGGTACAAAATGCAATGTATTCTAAGAATTCAAATATAATTATTCCAATGTTGTTGTTGTTGTTGTTTTGGTACATAATTATCAGTGCTGTCAATATTGGCTGAAATCATTCTTCTTTATTTTTAGATTTAGGTTGGAATTTTTGCCTGCTCAATTTAAGTGCTAAGTGAGAATTATTAGTATGCAATTCTTGGATATCTGAAGAATAACATTTTTTCCTAGAAGCAGGAAATTCCCCAGAGGGGAGAAAAATCTAAACAAATAATCAAACAGCTGAAACAACCACTTACCACCCTTCTCCATTATGCTGCTAAAGAAGTAGGCAATCTACTCTACTCTGTAGAAGTCACTGATTTAGAGAGAACCAAATAATCAATATCCACTACATTAAATTGTACCTGTTAAATTATAGAAGACAAAACATTATCATATAAATACACAAAATCTTTAAATGTACATTCAATGTTTTGGGAATCATCAATTGCTTCTGTTTGTTCAATGTGGCAGTGATGTATATTGTCCTAATGTTTCATTGACAAAGTCTAGTGATAGATGTCTGTGCTTTGTGTTGTTCTCCATACCCATGTGCTTAGATAAAAAGCTAAATTTTAAAAATCTTATCGCATGATGTAAATAACAAATCCTAATTTTTCCCCCCAATATATGCAGCTCCTCCAAAGTATGATAAGATATGGCCGAATATATCTTCCCTTGGGGTTTCTAACCCAAATCAAGGTAGGAGTCTGTAAAATTCCTACTGGTCTATTATGACTTTAACTGCTTTTCATAGAATCAGCGACCCAGAAAAAAAAATCCTCTCATACGAATAAGAAGAAAATATACCATCCAAAACAACCTACTGAGGATTATTATGCTCATAAAACTGAATCGTACATGAAAAAGGCTTTTTATAATGTGTACAGATCTTCCTCATCGAAGTTATAAGCACTTCTTTAGCTTTAATTGAATATGGGTCCCCTAAGAAGAGGGGAATTGTATAGATATCAGGGTTTGCATGAAAAGTAAGTTTTGAGACTTC
The DNA here is from genome assembly GCA_012654045.1 of Ptyas mucosa. NCBI lineage: Eukaryota > Metazoa > Chordata > Lepidosauria > Squamata > Colubridae > Ptyas > Ptyas mucosa. The sequence continues at coordinate 52,106,132 of WNWU01000004.1, forward strand.
TTGAGTGCCAGAGATTATCTTTGTCTCCATCAGATCATTTTAATGTCTCCCTCTTCTGCTTTGTTTGCTTAATTGAAATGAATGTTATTTCAGTTGATATTCAGAACTGAGATTGCAGTGAGACCAACTTGTGGTAGTTAGCAAAACCATATTGCCAGGAAATTTATTTGAACAATTTCAGAATTTTCCAAAAAAAAAGGGGGTGGGGGCTTTTCTCTTTCTTCCAAGTCTTTATTTTTTCCCCCACAAGGTTAAGTCACATTGTAGGTTACTTCCTGCGTATATGTGTGTGTGCGAACATGCTTGCATGCTGAAAGCGTCACATTCCCACTATTACAGTAATCGTTCTCTCCAGAATCCCTAGTGCATCGGTTCCACATCTGAATTCCAACAACATTCACACATAAAGAATTTACTGGCAGGCTGGTGTGATGATTATTTCAGGAGGAAAAATGATGTGGGTTTAAAAGAGAGGCTGGGGTGAGAGAGGAATAAAAGAGGTAGCAAGAAATGTCAGCATTTTAAAGTTGGGTTCTGTAGAGCTTTTGCACAGAAAATGCATTCAGTCAGGTGGAAGTCTGTTCAGTACTTCACATGGAATTATTTTGTTTCTTAAAACAAATGGTGTTGGTGTACAGCTTGCCACCGTTATACACAGGATGTTCCTTTTAAACTCTAATGAATACAGATGGAGGAGGAAATGAGCATAAGAAGATCCAGGAAATAGCTTCTAAGCTAAACAAAATGTATTAGCAATTTGTTGGAGAGCTAGATTGGAAAAACTGCTGTCTTAGTCCTTGATCATAGGAAAGAAATTGAGACTGTCCTAGATACATAAATTACTCGCAGCTAGAATTGTTTTAATCATGGGTTCTATATTATATTTCACTATTTCTTTCCATGCCTCTTGGAGAACTGCTGTCAGGTTTGTCCCAACTTGGTCATTTAGAAAGAAAGAGCCTTTGACTGCATTCGTAGTGAAAGGAATACTTGTAACCAAATGGTTACAAGATAGAAAAAGTCAGATCTGAGGTTTTAGCATGAAAGCTGCCTACTTACTTTCCCCTTTTCCAGGTTCCCCCCTCCTAACTATCTCTCTTGTGGCCAATGGGATTGTTTTGGTAACAGCTTTGAGGTTTGGCAGCCTCAGTTATGGTCCGCATTCCATACCCATGGTTGTGACCTTGGGGTCAGTCAGCCAATATCTCTGGTAGGCACCTGAAATGGTTTTGGGTTTTTTGTCCTCCCTCCCTACTTGCTAGCTCCCTCCCTCTCAGGATTCATGGCAATCTGGCATCAGAGAAGCAGTGATGGGGCAAAGCAGGATGGCAGGACTAACAACTCCAGTGCCGTACTGGATAAATTAGATCCAATCTACTTTGCTTACCATGATATGTTTTCTTTTTACCAGAACTACAAAAATCTACCAACCAAAGACTGGTGTAGAACAAATTTGTGTTAATGTTAAATGGAGCCTGCAAAAAATTATTCCAAGTTATCACAAGCTTTCATCATTTCAGAGTCTTTATTCCTGTGGTACTTAAATAATTAAAAATCAGACACATTTTTAATCTACTGCAAATTATTGAAATTAGCTATCTACACCCTAATTCTGCAATAACAAATCTTAATCCTGCAGCTAACCAGCAAAATTAGTATTGAATTCTAGATTGAATTATTTATTGTTCAATTTATGAAAGTTGGCCAGTGGCGATAATGAGAGAAATAAGCCTTTGTAAAACACACGTGTTGTATCATAAATGATTGTAAAGAATCTCAAACTATTATTTGAAAATGCTATATAGCTCTTGAGCAATTAGGCTTGTTTTGTAGCAAAAGAACTCGGCTATCAGCCAAACAATTAAGTCATACTGTTCAGGTTAGGTTGCAAAATTATAATTCAATAAATGTGTTGCTACTCGAAATGGATTACATTCTCTCTGAATGCTTATACGGGTGATTCGTCACAGTTGTAGTTACTGAAATAGGGGTTAGTGTTGTAAGTTAAATAAGTAGAGATCTATCAGGGGAAAATGGAATTTCGTTAATTTTAAAGAACAAAACTTTAGTAAGAAAATTACAACTACGTCCAAGAGAATACACAACAGTGATTTAAAAATCGGGTGGGGGAGGGGGATACTGTCTGTCTGCAAACTTTGAAAAAGTTCTTCACATAACTATATAAAGAAAGGGAGAAAACCAGCATGTTTCTCTCCTTTTCCATTTGTGTGGATAACATTAATACAGGTAGGAAATACTGGGCTGTTTTCATGGTCTTTGGAATATAAACCAGTTGTCTCCTATCTTGACAAAATCTGCTAGACCTCTGGAGGAATGTTATGTTCATATTTGTGTGTAAATACTGCTCTTCTTCCAATCTACCAGGTTTCTAGCAAAGCCGAACTCCAATTCATGCAGAGAATTATACCCAAAATCTATTTTTCAATATGAATTAAAATTGCACTAGCATAAAAATGCAATATATATGTATGCAACACACATGCACACACATTGTGCAATATAACAGCATAAACACAAAAGACCCAAACATGGGTGTATCAAATTAATCTTCCTATTTAAAAAAAATCAGTCAAAACATGATCTGCTCTAGGGCATAACCCTCCAAATACCTGCTTTCAGTTATTCCAAATTTAGCCGTGCTTGCTGTTTTTTCAGACCAAAGTTGCAATCCCCAAGAGAGGGAGAAATTCTTGCATTCATATATTAGCATTTCCTATTTTGTGACAACATTGCATCCTACAAATATGGAAGAAGGGCAAAATACCCTAGTTAAAAGATACACATTAACACAAGGTTACTCAGAACTGGAACCATGCAGTGAGCAATGGAAGGAAGAATTCTTCAGCTGAATCTACTTTAAAATAAAAGAGCAGATGTATCTTCTGCAGCCTCAAATACTTTTGATACAGCATTTGAGACGGGGGGGGGGAATATTGGTGACGATGGCGGGGAATGTTCAACTCGGTCTGCAATGCACTTGCCACAGTTCTTTTTTTTTTAAATTTGATTTATATGCCGCCCTTCTCCGGAGACTCAGGGCAGCTTACAGTGCATTAAGCAATAGCCTTCATACTTTTGTATATTTATACAAAGTCACCTTATTGCCCCCACAATCTGGGTCCTCATTTCACCTACCTTAGAAAGGATGGAAGGCTGAGTCAACCTTGAGCCTGGTGGGATTAGAACTTGCAGTAATTGCAGGCAGCTGATCTTAATAACAGTGAATCAGTCCACTGCGCCACCAGGACTCCAGTTCTTATAGCAAAGCTGCCAATGCATGATGCAATGGGGTGTTTTATTTTTCAGATGGCTTGTCATTGAGCTCGACACTGATTTTCCTTTTAAAAAAACATTTTCTTTAATTTCCTTAATTTCGTAGAGTAAATGAAGAATTATTTTTCCAGAAAAGGGCTATTAAGTTTATCACAAGACACTTGTTTCCATGTATAATTTTGAACAGGCCGTGGAGAACTTGTAGCTCTGGAACCTTGGGTAGGTCTTGCCTTAATTTCATTTCAGAGCTCTGGCAAAAATCATCTGTGTTGTTGCTAGTAACCTAGATGGAGATTTGGGGGGGGAGGGGGGAGGAAGGAAACCCAAAAAGAGAGAAAAATAAGAGACTGGGAGAACAGCCACTTTAAGTCTTAGCATTATATTGGGAATTATTCCCTATTTGCACAAATGACTTACAATGTCTGCTGTAACATATCCAATGAAATAAAAAGATTATTTAATAGGCAGCTTCCTCCTTAATAAATGTCTGAAATAGTACTTGCAGCACACGAGTTTCCTGCTGATATTTCTCCGATACTCTGAGCAACATTCTTTTTTTTTTCTTTTTGAGGCCACAAACAGTAACATTGAACTTCTTGCTGGATCATGTGCATTTTGGATGTTTCATGCAGTGATACGATTTCAATGTTTTATCAAAATAATGGAATCATATTGACATTTTGAAAGCACAGCACAGTTGCCTTGACAGCTCCCAGACAGCCTGCCCCAAATGAGCATCTGTCATTCATAGACTGGAAGTATTTCTGCTATTTTGCGCTTTTTTTTTTAACTTCAGTAGTTTATATTTATAAGCACGTCGGTGAAAGATTGCAGTTTTATATAAGATATGCTATTGTTGGCAATAAAGCATTAGTTATGGCATGAGAACTACAGAGACACTTTCAGATTGATTAAGAAAAAAAAATGACCTTAGATTTACCCTGGGGGTAGATAATGCATCAGAATGGCTGTTACGGAGCTGCAGCAAATTAGGTCTAATGCAAAATTTCTAAGTTGATAATGAAAATCAGATTTGTTTCTCCCTTTGTAATGCACAGGGAAAGAAAGTGAATGATGGAGATACTAGGGAGAGAAATGGTGTAAAGATGCTTTTTTTCCTATGATGATGATGATGATTATTATTATTATTATTATTATTATTATTATTATTATTATTATTATTATTCTATACCACCCTTCTCCTGAAGGACTCAGGGCAGTGTACAGCCTATTAAAAGCACAAAGACAAACAACAATTAAAATTATTTAAAATTATTAAAAAACCCCAAATTTAAAATATCCAATTTAAAATCATTACATTTGATAGCCCGGCCTGGCGGAACAGCAGGGTCTTAAGGGCACAGCGAAATACCCTGAGGTCGGAGATCTTACGCATTTCCGGGGGCAGTTCATTCCACAGGGCTGGGGCTTCCACAGAGAAGGCCCTCCCCCTGGGTGTCGCCAGCCGACATAACTTGGCCGATGGCACCCTGAGGAGACCCTCTCTGTGGGAGCGAACTAGCTGGTGGGAGGCTACTGGTGGCAGAAGTCAGTCTCGAAGGTACCCGGGTCCTATGCCACATAATTAGGAAGGAGAAACACAACTGCCACACAAAGTGAAACAATCTGGTCCATAGCAGTTCAGACAGCTAGGAGGAAATGAAATCCTTTATCACCCATTGTCCTCTGTGCAAAAATCGACAGAAAACAGTGCTTATATGTGGGGGAAGGGGGAGCCTCCAGAAAAGGTGTGTTTGACCGACTCACATAGAAAAAAAATATATAGAAAAAAAGCACAGATTATCAATTCTACTTTCCAAACTTTCTGTTAGAAAGCTAGAGATCCAGAAGTTTCTCATAAATGCAGGTATTAACTTCTAGCATTACTTGCAGAGCTAAATGGAACAAATCCAACAATTGCTCTCATTTTTCTAAAAGGACAAAGTGCTGACACTCCTAGAGAATATATATCTTATCATCAATCTGTCTGTCTGTCTACCAGTATCTATCTATCTATATCATCTATATATCATCTATCTACCAGTATCTATCTATCTATCTATCTATCTATCTATCTATCTATCTATCTATCTTATAGTATCTATCTATTTATCTAGTATCCATCCATCCTCAGAAAATTAGTTGCTATTTCTCCTTGAGTAAGTAATGCATTATTTATACCTCTATTAGAATTAGAAGTTCAGATCCTGCTCAGATTTCCAACTTTGTCAAAATGCTTGAAGACAAAATACTTTGATATAAATACTTTGCATCAAATATTTTCTTACAGTTCAGGAGATGGTATAAGAATTTCTTGGAGAGAGCTGAGTGGTTGTAGGAGTATCTCCTTAACTAGTGAAGCCATAATGCAGAGGTGTCTTGAATTTCAGTTTCTATAACTGAAAAACCCTGCATTGTCACATTGCCATGTTTTCTTTTCATTGCTTGCTGCTTTCAATCTAAAGAATTCTTTTTTTACTAGCTATCTTAGCACAGGTTTTGTTATAGAAATAGAAATGTGTTTACATTAATTCAATCACTTAAAAAGAAGACAGAACTGAGGGTTTCTTTCCTGAAAACTAGACAGGTTTTTTCATAGTTATAGATTATAATCTAAGTGGTTGGATTATGCTCAGCAATATTTTAATAATTTATTTACAATTAAATTTTCTCTGCCATTTTCCTGCCCAACTTATTTATTATTCTTGTGATTCGTATACCTGCAGTTGTGTCATTCGATCTGATGGTCACTTTTACTAATGACTCAGTTTTGTTATTTTAGAGACGCTTAAAGCAATATGGTGAAATTTATTACTGCCTCATTTTCTTTTGAAGACTATATTTTAATTACCTCCTGATTTAAAATTACAGAACAGATTGTTGTTGGTTGGCAAAGCAATGGAAATGGTTTGCAATATGGCTTTAGAATGTGATCAACAGGATTGAGTGTGGGTTTAATGTGAATCATTCCAGAACGACAGAAAGTAGTTACTTAGTAAGAAAATGCAGAATCTATGGGTGTGGGAGAAATTAGAATGAAATTGACTTCCAATATTTGATCTGAGTTTAAAAGTTCTGATGTCCCTACTTTTTCAAGAGGCAACTGGACTTTGTTTTTCCTTGAAGATGTTTCACTTCTCATCCAAGAAGTTCTTCAGCTCTGACTAGATGGTGGGGAATGGAAGGATTTATACTCCTTGCAGATAACTGGACATTTGCATTCTTTTAGAGAGTTGTTGAGGCCAAAATCTTATGTGAATATATTATTTAATTTGGAAGGTCTGTGGATATTGTGGGCATGGAAGGGAGGTTATAAAAGCCCTGAAATATATCTTTAGTTGCTCTGTAGAAGTTCTGTAAGAACTTGTTTATCATAATAAAATCAAATAAAGTTGCTCTTTCTTTTTCAGCTACTTTTTTACCAGAATGGCTTGAAATCATTGTCTATTCATGCAGATCAGAAGCAAATACAGTATGGCCTGTGCTCCATTTTGTGCATGTGTCTGTCACACTCTATTTTCCTAAATGGGAATATTCCTATTTCCATTTGATCATAAATACAAATGTGTACAAGTCACTTCTTACATCTGGGTGAGGACCAGAGGTGGGTTTCACCAGGTTCTGACCAGTTCTGGAGAACCAGTAGTGGAAATTTTGAGTAGTTCAGAGAACCGGTAGTAAAAATTCTGACTGGCCCCACCCCCATCTATTCTCTGCCTCCCAAGTCCCAGGTGATTGGGAGGAAATGAGGATTTTGCAGTTACCTTCCCCCGAAGTGGGGTGGAAATAGAGATTTATACAATATCCTTCCCCTGCCACGCCCACCAATCCATGCCACGCCCACCAAGCCACACCCACAGAACCAGTAGTAAAAATTTTTAAAACCCACCACTGTTGAGGACTGAACACCCTGTGTATATCTCAGACCAGTTTATTGTCATACTATACATAGTCCTCAACTTATGTCCATAACTGAGCTCAGAATTTGGGTTGGTAAGCAAGGAAAATGTTGTGTCCCATTTTTTGCCACCGTTGTTAAGCGAATTGCTGGAGTTAATGAATCATGCAGTCACTCAGCAAATCTGGCTTCCCCTATTGACTTTGCTTGTCAGAAACTGGCTAGGAAGGTTACAAATTGTGATCATATGATCCTGGGATAGTGCAACTGTTATAAATACTTGCCTATTATCGAGGGCACAAATTTTGATCACATGACCAGGAAGATGCTACAACACTTGTAAGTGTAAACATTGGTCATAAGTCACTTTTTCAGTGCTGTTATAACTTCAAATGGTCACTAAATGTCACGTTTTTAAAAAAATTCCCAATGTCATATTTAACAGAATAACAGAGTTGGAAGGGACTTTGAAAGTCTTCTAGTCCAACCCCCTGCTGAAGTAGGAGATCCTATACTATTTCAGACAAATACCTCTCCAACCTCTTAAAAACCTCCAGTTTTGTAGTACCCACAACTTCTGACAGCAAGTTGTTCCAGTGATTAATTGTTCTAACTGTCAGGAAATTTCTCCTTCGTTCTAGGTTGGTTTTCCGCTTGATGGTTGTAAATCAAACACCTATTCACATTTTCCTTACATTTGCAAAATATTACAATGACTCCCATGTCTTCCCCCCTCCACCCCAAAAAATGATTTAGACCAAGATTTCAAGATTTGACTCTTGAAATCATTCAACACTCATAAAAGAAAATGTTCCACATAGTGGCCAGAGCAATTGTTTGTTCTCCTATTGCCACCCATAGTTGGTCAGAATTTGCTATGAGAAAGGTGAGGAAGGGCTGACAGGATAATATGGGAACCATCCATTGGTGGTATTGTCTTAAAAATAAGAGAGAAACAAATTCCACCAGTTTGTAGTGGGAAGAGCATCAGATAAGCACTGCTGTCATTCATATCTCTATTGTTCTTGGCTTTGTACTTCAAAAGTCAATTGTACCAATTGCCAAGAGACACTGACCATTATAATTTGCTAAGCAGCTTTACAAATTCAAAGGCAATGGCACTTAATTGAGCTTTATATTGCATGATCCCAGTGTTTTAAACTGAAATGATTAACCAAACCTCTCTCCTAAATTTGTACAGCAGTGGTCTGTCAGCGAAAACACTTCAGTCTCTTTCTGTATTATCTGTGTTAGTTCAAAGGCAGTAGGAATTGGCTGCCATTTCAGAAACAGTTCATTGGGGCTATGTTGTCATTAGAAAATGGATATGATTGATCAAATCCCTAGCTATAAAGTAGAATGGGGAGCATGACTCTTACTTAAAATGTTTCAATTAAGACATTAATGGTGGAAACTTAGTAGCTCCAGGCTAATATTAGAGATATGGATGGCCTTGGGTTCCTTACTTCCCCATTTTATAAATATAAAAACTTGCTGGTTAGAAAATAACAATTGTGAATGGATCATATTTGAGATATTAAGGGAGGAACATGCTAAGCTGCTGATGAATATGTTGATATATTTGCTTCCATAAAGATGATCTGTGACACATTGCATACAATAAATATGAAACATATACATATGATAAATGAAATTTGTGAACATTTCATTCTTCATTGATAAATTACAGACACAAATGGGTGACAAAAATCTGGGTCTCATCTTACTGTTTAAATGTAAGTCAGTAATTATGATTATTTAGACGTATAGTTCAACAGCATCTAAAAGGTTAGAGAAGATACAACTAAAATTTACCAGGCAGAAGAGGTGTCTCCTGGTAGTTTACAACATTTTGGACTGTGCATTTCCAGCTGAATAATCTCTCCAAATCCACATGACTCCTTTGTGAGCCAAACATTCTTGCAATAGTATGAGAAATAGATCCTACTGATTTTGAATTGTGAATTTCCTGGGCATCTGTGATCAAGCTACTTTTCCTTCTATGAAATTAAAGATAAGCATCTGAGTACAGTCCTGGCAAAAAGTGATGACCGTTGTTTTGAAAGGTTGTGGAAAATCTGCTTTCTTGTATTTTGTGTTCTCTCAGATATCAAGGAGATCTATGAAAAGTATAAAATGTGCAGCTGTCAGCTCTTCAAGGTAGACTAAACTAAGAAACCAATGCCAAAAGAAGTTCAGAACTTCTTTTACTGAAACTACTTTATCTTCATGAGAACGAAGGAGGGTCTTGTCTGAGACATTTTCGTTTACATTTCTGCTTTGGACTTAGGTTTCTTTTAGCCAAATTTTGCTGTCCTTCTACCCATTATTATAACATGGATTTTTATATAATATGGCAAAAAGGGTATCAAAGCCACCACATGCATGGAAAATATCATTATTTTCTTTCTTTCTGTTTTATAAATTTCATAACCACAGGTATTGGGCTAAGATACTTTTTATTTGTTGGTATGAACTGAGATTTGTCTTAACTGCAGTGTTCTCAATTCATGTTTATTTATGAAAGTTATATACAGCCCATCTCTCACCTGGCCTCCACGCATTTATTCTGATTTCTAGGAAATAACTTGCTATGTATTTAATGCAGTGTGTCATGTAATGTATTGCACTCCAATGAATTAGTTTATTTATTGGGTTTTTATTTGGCCTATTAAGGGAAATAGTGGATATGATATTACAGGACAAACTTTACAGCTTCAGTAAAAGTGTGGACATTAAATATCCACTTCTTTCTTTTTCAGTGGATGTAACTTTAATTCTATTCTTTCTGATTCATTATGGGAATTTTGGTGAGAACAGCCAGGTTAAACATGTGATGAGAGGCATTGGACATGAAAGTGGAAATAAAAATAATCATATCACATTGATCACACACACACACACACACATATGTGTGTATATACATATACATATACATATACATATACATATACATATACATATACATATACATATACATATACAT
>WNWU01000004.1:52116319-52201498 GCA_012654045.1 Ptyas mucosa
TACATATACATATACATATACATATACATATACATATACATATACATTGTATATGGTTGACTCATCCTTCCATCCTTCCGAGGTGGGTAAAATGAGGACCCAGATTGTTGAGGACAATATGCTGACTCTGTAAACTGCTTAGAGAGGACTGTAAAAGCACTGTGAAGTGGTATATAAGTCTAAGTGCTATTGCTATACACACACACACACACACACACACACACACAAATATATATTCACTTTAACCATTCTAGTATATAACCTAAAATTATATAACATTTATGAGCTGCAGTGGTTAGAGTGCAGTACTGCAGGCTACTTCTGCTGATCACCAGCTGCCAGCATTTTGGCAGAACGAATCTCACCAGGGTCAAGGTTGACTCAGCCTTCCATCCTTCCGAGGTCAGTAAAATGAGGACCCAGATTGTTGGGGCAACATACTGACTCTGTAAACCGGTTAGAGAGGGCTGTAAAAGCACTATGAAGCAGTATATAAATCTAAACTAACATAGATCACCTTTAAAATAATGTTTTTAAGGAAAAACTGATAAAAGCACCCTCAGACCAAAACAACAAAATAAAATTATTTATTATTTATGTGTTAGGTTTTCATTCTGCCTCTCATTTAGGAGCTGAAGGGGGAATGCATAACACTCTGTTCTCCCTTTGAATCTCACAGTAACCCTGTAAATTAGTTTGGACTGAGAAAGAAAGAGTGTGTCAGCCCTTTAAGGTAATCCAGACAGGAAGCCAAAACTATAAGTGTTAATGCGACAGGTAATACTTGCTTAGCAACCACAATTGAGATCGACACCTCGGTCAGCAAGCACCGCAGCCGCTAAGTGAAAAATCATGTGACCAGGAGGAACTTATGACCTCCTTTCCCATTTGGTCATTAAGCCAAAAGTCATCTGAGCATGGCTTCTGCATTTTACTCCTGCATTCTCTATTAATGTGCTTGTTGCAAGCCAATTGCAAATCTCCCTTCTAGTGCAAAGCACCCAATTCAATTCAATTCAAACCTTTATTGTCAGAGTACAATATGTGTACAATGAGATTGGCTGAGCCGCCCTTCGTGCACACCCCCCAACCCAATACAACTCACAGTGAAAGACGGTAAAAGAAAATGTAGTGAACATGGGATGCTGCGATGATGTAAATCGCAAAGCTATTTTTTTTACATTGTTGTAACTTTAAACTGTCACTAAACAAGGCAATCAGTAAGCAAGGGCTACCTGTATCTTTATTATAAGGTTGGAATAACAGATTCTGGCAAGTCTGAAAGAATTTCCCCCTCCCTCCTGCCTTTGCTTTCCAGAAAACTAAGAAGGGTAGAGAGTTCTTTAAAAATCCCCCCAAAGACAGATTAGTACATAGTCAGTCAATCTGGATATTTTGGTCTTAAGCTCTAGTCATAGTTCACATAGCCATAAAATGTTCCTTCACAGAATGCTCTAATCCAAAACAACCCCTTTGTAAAGTCTTGAGTGGTCTATTTCAGTTTCATTCTATGATGGAACATTTCATGCTTCCTTAGCTCATAGCCTTTTGAACTGAGCCCAGGAAAGAATCAGGGGCATTTAAGGACAGACACAATAAAAAATCATATTTCTGGTCTTCCTTAGCAAGCGAGTGGCTGTATTTTGAACTGATATCCTTAAACAAAGGCAGACACATTTCAATATAGAACCATAATTAGTATTACACATTACTGGATGATTGTCATCAGGTCAAAGGTTAGGCCTAAACATACTTGGTGCTTTTCCTGGATAATAAATACTGCATACCCAATCTTTGAAAGATGTCTGTGGAGATTCTCAGTCACCCAGGTCATGGCTGTCCCAAAGGTGCTTTTTCAAAAGGCAACTGGACTTTCTTTCTTTTACCTGAAGATGTTTCGCTTCTCATCCAGGAAGCTTCTTCAGATCTCCTACAAAACGGAAAAAGCATCTTGGACGAGAAGCAAAATGTCTTCAAGCAAAACAAAGAAAGTCCAGTTGCCTTTTGAAGAAGCACCATTGAACCAACCTCTTTGAAGATGACCTTGTTGCTACCTTTTGGAATATATTGCATTGCAGTTGTCATCAAAGCAATGTAAAAGTAACATGAGAAAATCCCAGACATGTATTGACTTCTGGCAAAGCTACCAGAGTTTGTGTTACCAGAACCTGTGCACCAAAACTAGCAAAAGGCTGACAACCATAAATGCTTTGGCTCCATTAGATTATGACTAGATGAAGCTATCCTCAATGCTGTGATATGGATATTTCATCATTCTCTCCTGCCTGAAGAGAGATGCCATCTTCATAGCCCCTCTCATTGTCCACGTATGCTACCATGATGTTCATAAATGTATTGTCCTGCTGCTCATTCATAACCTGCTCATGTGTCATAACTTTTTATTTTGAGAAAAGAAGAACATGTGAATTGCTGAGAGTCTACTACAGAATACCCTTTTGTATACATTTTTGTTCTTCCTTGCAAGACTGTGAATGCTTCGGCCACTCCAACCGGTGCAGTTACATCGATCTGCTCAGTACATTCATTTGTGTGAGCTGTAAACACAACACTAGAGGGTACCACTGTCAGTTGTGCAGGCTGGGCTACTACAGAAATGCTTCTGCAAAGCTGGACGATGAAAATATATGCATAGGTCAGTTATGTTCTAATTCTGGCATTTTGTTTTCTGCCTGTTTTTAGCCATTTAGAATCCATTGGTACTTAAGTAAACTGTTTCCATCTTTTAATTTTGCCAACTAAGCCAGAATAAGCTTTTTCAGTGAAGATCTGTGATTTAATATGTTTGATTTTAGAATTGAATCCATAACTAGACTAAGTAAGAAGTTTATATGGTTATGAATGGCCGTGATTAAATATTATAGATATTTCTTCATTTTGTTTAAAAAAAATCTTTACTGGTAGTTCAACTATCCTATTTGGGTTTTTTGAACACCAAGGCAAAACTCAAATTAGTAGATTAAAACCTGCTATTTTGAGAATTTCTGGTGTTCTTAGAGTTTGATTCTGTGCATTAAAATATATTTATATGATTCACACATTGCAGCATAGACATATAATTTAATCTTATATAATAACACACATTTAATTACTGCAAATTGTGAGCATCAGGTCAGATAGCTTCATAGTAATGTGAAATAAATATCAGTATATTGAAATAAAAACCATATTTACTCAATAAGAAGTGGTGTTCCCAAATAAGTCTTGCTTCCCAAAAATCACTAGCTACAAATGGAGAACAAAACTTCTTCATTTCACTGAAATAAACAGAAGCTGTTGAAAACCAAGTGAAAATGGCTGCAGATTATATAGATATCTTTAAAGATTAGTTTGAAGATTAGCAATATTTTGGCGCAGAGCTGCCTGCCTGCTGAATTTGACCCATTTTGTAGTCACTTTCCTCTTTTCAATAAATTCTTCCAATGTTTCATCTGCATCCAATTTCCTGCCACTTCCTTTCTTTCCATTCCTAGTGCAACTTCTCCTTAGCTTTATGGCCTTGTTATTCATTTCTCCTAGGAACAGAAGTACATAATTTTTTCTATGTGTGCGATTTGTGTGGGAGAGAGAAAGGTTGCTGTATTCAGATGGGGGAATCAATTAATTTTATAAATTGGGCTCCTTATTTTACAAGTAATACTCTTAATTAATCATCATTCATGCTCTTAGCTGGAGAGTAGGACATTTGGCAGAAGCACACATATGTAAGTGTATCGTATCTGTACATCTTACAGGAGAGGGTAGATTTCCCAAGATTGGTTTCAGCAGGGGTTGACACTCATAGGATGACAAATATAGAACTTACATTTTTCTGTTTATTTTCCTGCTACCTTTTATTTTTTATTTGGGTCATCTTAAATTTAGGGTTGTCTTCTTTTGGAGCAAGTACAGAGAATGCAAAATTATTGCTTTCTAGCAATAAGAAATAGCAAAACATAAAGTCCATCTTAAAAAAAAAACTAGTTAAAAAGATGACCTGACATATTTCTTATAAAAGACTCCTCATCACTGGGTTTTTTTTTTTCATCACTAGACACACAAGGCAAAGAGGAATAACATCAAAAGAGAACCATTTCATATATGATGCATTTCTAAGTATCAAGATCACCTAATTATAGAAACGGAGTCGTCTTCTATTTGCAGACCATTTTAGGATAGGTAAAAACCCTTTCTCCTGTTCACCATCAGCTCATCAGGACTACCTGATTATTATTTCTTCAAGTCAATGGTGGGTTGCTACCGGTTCGCCCCTGATTGAGCAAACTGGTGGCGGCGGCAGCAGGAGACTCCGCCCACCCACTCAGATGCTTCTGCACATGCACAGAAGCATCGCGCATGCGCGTGAACACACACGCATCCACGAGGGAACCGGTAGCAACACATTTTGAAATCCACTCCTGCTACACGTATATATGATGAACTTCATATCCAATGTACAATTTCCCTCCCAAAAGAGTTGTTTGTGTAGAAATCCAACTTGGAATTTGTCGCATGTTTGATAACTACCTGGTTTTTACAGCTACAGACAGAGTAAGGAAAGTTTTCTAAGCAATGTGATATAACTATTGGTGTTATTGCCACTATTACTTCTACTACCATCCTTATTATCATCTTCATCCTACCTTCTGATATTCTTAGACTACTGTATCTAACTGGATCAGAAGGTCATCTGGTCTGCCATTCTGCATGAATTTAAGTCAGTGATCATTATTAGTTATCTATTCCTACTTCTTGATATGACAGGATTCTGTAAAGCTATGTGGAATATAGCGCATACTTCTTTGGAGCTTGAAATAAAGTGCTATTAATTAAATGTATTGTAATGGAAATCTTACCATAAAGCATTTACACTTGAGCTACAAACCACCGCTTATCTATAAACACTGGCTAGGAATCAATTATATATTTTCAAGTTAAACATTGAAGGATATTTAAGGATATCCTATTAAATATTTAAATATTTAAGGATACAGATTATTAAAAATATAGCATTCTGTTGATTTTAGACAGCAAGGTTTCTTTTAAAAAAGATCTCTTCAAGATATTCAATATGACTTTTCAACTGTACATCAGAAAATTTTATACAATATTCTTTATGAATGTACTTTAATTACACCATTTCATGCTTGGGTTATAATTGCACCTATCACTCCAAAGCATTTTATTGCTTCTAACAAGATTAATTATTGTAGCTATTTTTAAAAAGGTATTTTCTACAATAATCAGTAATCTGCATATTAAACAAATTGATGAAAGGAATCAAGATGTAATACATTTTCAGATACATAAAAAATAACAAATGATACTGAATTGTGGGATGTTTTATCCACAATTTCCAAAATGAGGGTAAGTAATATTTTTAAAAAGTATCTCGTTGAATTAATTGATTCTATACAAATATTAAGAAATATAACAACCACTTTTCTTGACCTGGTCATTGCAATGCATATTCAAGCATAGTTCAAATAGAAGGCTCATCTACTTATTACTGGCTAATACAAGTGAGGCTTATTATCTAATTCTTAGCAGGAAAAAAATGCACCTTCATCTAGCAATAAGAGAGAAGAGTTAATTGTATTCAAGCTCAGTAATGTTGAATGTGAAAAAACTCCTCATATTTAAGGTAACAGAAGATGCAATTGTTTAATAACGTGAAGCAATTTGATTTAGATCTAATCCAATCCATTCAATTTCTGATGAGATATTCTGATTTGTGCCTCCTCTCCCATATAGCTCCTTTGCCTTCTCTGTAGATCTGCTTACACCAAAAATAAAAGCTATTACAGGTAGTCTTTGACTTACGACCACAATTGAACCCAAAATGTCTGTTGCTAAGTGAGACATTTGTTAAGTGAATTTTGCCCCATTTTACAATCTTTCTTGCCACAGTTGTTAAATGAATCACTGACATTAAGTTGTTAAGTTAGTGATATGGTTGTTAAGTGAATCTGGTTTCCCCGCTGACTTTGCTTGTCAGAAAGTCACAAAAGGTGATCACATGACCCCAGGACACTGCAACCTTCATAAAATATGAGTCAGTTGCCAAGCATCTGAATTTTGATAACCTCACTTTGGGGATGCTGCAATGGTCATGTGAAAAATGATCATAAGTCACTTTTTTCAGTGCCATTGTAACTTTGAATGGTCACTAAATGAACTGTTGTAAATCAAGGACTACCTGTAATAAACAGAGTTAGTAATCATGACATTGATAATTCCTTTTAAACTTTAACATTTCTGAGTATATACAAAAGATTTGTGATGTGCTATCCTGAAATCCCAAGATTCTTAATAGATAATAAATCCTGTTGAGCTTGATTAAACTCACTTGTGAGTCAAGAGAGTGTTCACTTTGCCTCAATCAGCACATGTCCTTCCTAGAGTAAACACTATCCAAGGCAATAAGCAACATTATACTTTAGTTTAGCAAACAAAGAAAAAGAAATATTCAGGAAAATAGTAACTATTCTCAGCAATTCCACTTGATTGCATTTTTTAGAACTAGTTTTCAAAATTACCTCAAAACCTTAATAAAGCTGTGTTTTAATGAAATTTAGGAGCCTTTGGGATACAGCAGCACTTAAATTATAAACTGTAATCCAATATTTGCAACATTCCTTTAGTAAGTTTCAGTGAAAATAGCCATCATGTATTTAGTAGTGTGTGACCAAAAAGCATCACAATGCACGGGTCCACAGACATCTAAACAACTTCATTTAACTTCATTAAAAACCAAAGAACCACTTGGCGTGCATGAAAATAGATAATGTACATGGTCATATAAATAGTGAAATATTTTTTAAATATAGATTTTTATAATTTTATCATCCTTCACTATGTTAGTTTTATTTGCACACATTCATTTTGTTCAGATTTCCAAGCAGATGGCATTGGTCTGCAACTTTAAATTTAGTTTCCGTGGTCTAGTTTCTATTACCTAAGTAGTGCTAAGAAGTTGATGTGCATTGTGCATGTCCACAGTCATGAAAGAAGCATCAATGTGTAGCAGGTTGTGCTTGCACAATTCCTGAAATCTGACTAAACTGGCTGTTAGAAAAAGAAAATTAAAATGCTTTTACTTGGAAAGCAAGTATTATGTTCAGCCATGGTTGAAAGAATAATTATAGTATTATAAACAATATTTCTAAAATAGAGAGCAATCCTAACATTAATGCTTGTTTAAAATTATCGGCTAGTTGTATCCTTTCTAGAAAAACCCCGAGGGACAATCAGCATTCTTGGCATAATTATGTGGTTCAGCATTACTTCAACTGGAAAAGACCTGAGCAAAACCTTTCTTTTTCATTTAGTTTTATGCTTGGGAGTTCAGATTATATAAAAAATAATTACCCCATAATTGTAGTATAGAGTGACAGATATCTAAATGAGCCTGTACTACATTGTTATTCTGAATTTATAGTGACTCTGAAATCACATATTGTAAGTGTCATTCGTAATTCATAGATTCTGAAAAGTTGCACAACATGTAATACTTGCTTTTTCGAATAAATTCTCCTTAAACTTTTTCTATTTGCAGTGTAGAATTATCACCTTTTAGCTTTCTGTTTTTCCTTTTCTCCTCTTGCTGATTTGTAATCAAATTGCAGTAAATAAACATAAATGGAACAATGTTTTTTTTTTAAAACAATAATAGTAATAATGCTTTTCACACAGCATAGATTCAAAGGAAATACTTTCGGATCTTACTATTTAATAACTGTAGGCAAAGTTATTGTTACCCTGAAATATAAATTCTACCCACACAGGGGTATCTGCAATCAAAATCAAATTCTTAAAGAAAAAAAATCCAGAAAACCCAATAACAGGAATTAAATGAAACAGGAAACTGATCTAGGAAAGATGCAGTAAAAATATTTCTGTTGTTTCAAACTGCATTAAAACAGTACAGCAAGTTGATAAATGTTGTATAGTTATTGACAGTAGGGACTGGGAATTTACAGCCATAAATCAAATCTGGTTTCTCATTATCAAACAGGAAAAGATATTTAGGCAAACTTTTGTTACATCCATTGGAATGACCAATAGCCTCCTAAAAGGCTATTTATAAAAGGCTCGCTTTTAGCATTATTGCTAATACTATAATTTCTTTTAAAAAGTCCATGAGTGCCCCACATGGAATAATGTGTATAGTTCTAGTCACTATAGATAACTTACTATGAAATTGGAAATCTTTAGGAAGAAAGAAACCAGAATTATCAAGGAAAAGTTACAAATGTCTGGACCAGAGGTGACATTCAGCAGGTTCTGACCAATTCTGGAGAACCAGTAGCGGAAATTTTGTGTAGTTCAGAGAACCGGTAAATACTACCTCTGACTGGCCCTTCCCCCATCTATTCTCTGCCTCCCGAGTCCCAGCTGATCGGGAGGAAATGGGGATTTTGCAGTAACCTAATGGAGATTTTACAGTATCCTTCCCCTGCCATGCCCACCAAGTCATGCCATGCCACGCCCACCAAGCCACGCCCACAGAACCGGTAGTAAAAAAATTTGAATCCCACCAATGGTCTGGGCATTTTAATTTAAAGAACAGATGAAAGTGTAATATATAGGTAGACCTCACGATCGGTCACATAGCAACCATTTGAAGTTACAAAGGCCACGTAAAGGGTATATATGACTCTGTTTCAAAGTTATGGCAACTGCAGCCGACCCCATGGCCATTCATTCTTTCAACTGACCACAGGATGCTGCAATGACACTTCTCTCCACCCTCTCCTTAATTCTCCTGCTTCCCACCAAACCTCCAGCAACAATCATGTACTCTGCCCCTCAATGTCTCTGGGCCATTTGGCATCGTCTCAGAAGCAAGTACCATTTTCCAAGCAACCTAATCAGCCTCTAAAAGTGACTTCCCTCTCACTGTTTCCTGCCTACTGGTGGCTTCCCTTACTGTGGCAATCCTTAACCAGGGTTGATCTAACAGCAAACCTATGTTATTATGCTATTCCAGTGGGATTATTCAGAGATTTAGAGGTAAAAGGTGAACCAAATGTGAGTATATATTTCTTAAACCTGAAATTAAAAGTGTTGTGACCGATGCAATATTTAATTAGAGAAGCGCTATTTTAAATATATATACAAGGTCAACCATTGTCTACCTCAACGTCTTTATGTTTAACACAATAACAGAAAAACTAGGCTTGAACTAAACTCCTGCTAACTAATCTTCTTAAACATTAATCTTAATCCTACTACTACTTATCTCAGATTTCCAAGGTAGGAAATGTTAATATTTTAATAAGAATAAGAATAATAACCTTGAATGAAGAATGTGCTTTGTTGGACATGTGCTCCGTGTGAGTGAACAACATCCAGCCAAGACCGTAATCAATTGGATACCACCAAAGATTCAGAAAAAAGAGGAAGGCCAAAGAAAACCTGGTGCCAAACATTACAGGAAGACCTGAAGAACATCAATCTTAAATGGAAGGATGCAGAGACTGTAGTGGCAGACATACATACATACATACATACCAGTGGTGGGTTGCCCTCAGTTCGGACCGATTCTATAGAACCAGTAGTAAAACCGGTGGGAGGCTCTGCCCACTGACTGCAATGTCATCAGAATGCTTATGCGCATGCGCAGAAGAGCATGCATGGGCGGCCCCCTTGCGAACCGGTAGTAAAGGTAGGTAGAACCCACCCCTGATACATACATACATACATACATTCTTGGAAAGGACTCAATAGGTGTATAAAAATTCCAAATCCAGTCTAAACATCTGGCTGATTGTGGGACAAACCATAATAATACCCAAAATCCAGTGCCAGTAATTTCTAAACACTAAAATGCTGTAAATAAATTCAATTAGTCCTTGTGACTATAAAGAAAGACTATTCTGGAAATGCTTAAAGTATCTTTTACTGCCTACGGAAACTCTTCAATACTACAGTATGTACAGAAGAGGGAACCTTGCTTTCTCTATTTTAATCATTTAAAATGTACTTTACTTGATGATCTATTGATGTTCCTTGAAATGCCAAGCTTACCTGAGGTTCATTAAAACCAATCTTAAAAACATGAAGATCAGATTGGAGAGTTAACTATGTTTGAAGACAACATAGTCTTCTTTCCTTGTTTTATTTGTACACCATCTTCTTATTCCATCATGAAAATCATTCATTAAGTAATTTGCCAGCATTTACAGACAGGAATTCATATTTAATTTCAAAATGCAACAGGGAATTTATCGTCGGGCCTTTTCTTTCCTTCTCTCTTTCAATCTTAATCCCTTCACTTTTGTAGGAAAGAAGGAAGGGCTATGATTTTGTGGTGCTGTGATTGGTGAGATCCACCTTAAATTCATAATCCTTTAGGAATTCTATATCCTTTAGGTAAAGGTGAAATTCTATATCCTTTAGGTAAAGGTGAACATCGCAAACTGACTAACAAGAGGCTTTCATGCATGTTTTTTTTTCCTTTCCATCATCTTTAAATGGTCTTCTATAGCTGATGGACATCTATAGTCCTACAGCTATTGTTGAACTATGTAATACCGATCATTATATTTCAGCATTGGCCATAACTGAGCATTAGCTATACTGGCTGAAGCTAATGAAACCCAGGATCAGCTAAAAGACCACAAACGCCTCAACCCTGCATTATATTTACAAAGTGAACCTTGTTACCCATTTCAGTGATGCATTACTTATGACCATGTACCCCTGGCATTGAGTTTATGTTTGTTATCTTGTTTCTGCAGAATGTAATTGTAACCGTTTGGGCTCAGTCCATGATCGCTGTAATGAAAAAGGAATTTGTGAGTGTAAGCAGGGAACAACAGGGCCTAAGTGTGATAAGTGTCTGCGGGGATATAACTGGCACAACCAGGGTTGTCAATGTAAGTAATTGCCCTACTTCTGCCCACCCACCCCCCTCATCCCTTGCTGCCTGTGCTTCCCTGTGCCAGCATGCTCAGCCCCCAAGGCCAGACTAATTTTTAAAAAAGAGCAAGCTTTCCAAATGTATCCTGCCTGAACCTGAAGTCTTAACGAGAGCATTCCAGCAAAGGCAATAAATTGGCTATGCAATCCATTTGTTTCAATATGCTGTGTAAGTGCCCCTTTTCTTTCTTTCTGCTAATGCTTGGAGCACTGTTGAACTGAAAATAGCACGTATTGGTGTCTTGCCGGCTCTAGTCAATGGAACTATGATGAGCTATACTTCTTGTGCCCTGGTTCCAAATGCATACCAGAAACATAAACACGATACACTAATATGCATGTGTAATTTCTGTTTTTGCATTTACCTTTTCCTAGATACTGGAAATTTGAGGTCATGAATTAATCTATTTCTCTCACTTAAGCCCTTAGTTTGGGTGTAGTTCTGTTTACCATCTGCTTTTCTTTCCCCACATGAATCTGACAGTGTTTAAATTGCTCCAGCTAATATAGAGTTATTGCTTCCAGAAGTGCCTACTGAAACAAGGGAAACCCATGTTGACTTGATGCTGTCTTGTTCAACCCTCCCAACCGTAGTTACTAAGTCTTCAACGGATTCAGGGCAAAGTTTGACTAAAGTTTGAAAGCAATATCTGAAGCAGGTTTTGTAAAACTGCTCTAGGGCTTACTTAATTATATTGACCTGAAGCTGATTCTGGGAAATGCTAGGAAGGAAAAAGAGAAATGTTAGTGAAAAGAAGAACGGGAAAGATGGAAAGGAATATGTAAGCTATTCCCAAGTCATAACTATGGTTAACTGTGTGGGAAGTAATAAAAATGCACTGCACAAATTTTGGATGACCACTCATGTGTTGATTCCAGTGTTTTTACAATACAACATAGCCAGGAAAAAAAAAACACACATACACCAGCAGGCTATTTGAGAAATAGAAGCAAAAATTGAGTTTCAGGTAGGTAAAATGCAATTGTATCCAGTTAGAATACATCAGTTCCACAAGTTTACAATGGAAGTTGTCTTGGCCAAATTACAAATAAACATTTTATTAAGAGAATATTAAGGTTGGCTCATCATAGTGAGTTATCAGAAAAAGTTGTAATTTGATGTGCTCTTTATCTGATGTTATGCATGTTGTATGCTAATATATTTTCAATTCTATTTTATTTGTGCTCTTTCTTCATACTTAATGGCTACTCATTCGTTCTGTTGTGTGGTTATCACATGAATCTTCCTCATCTTCCAGGAGATATTCAACTCTTTTCTTCATGTTCATCTCTTTGGATGCAGCTGAGATCTGCAACAGTGACTGAAGACAGTTGCAATGCCAAATGTAGGACTGATGAGCAAGTCATCCTCCAAAAGAGGGTGCAGGCAAATTTAATCTGTCTTGAATGCAAAGGTTGCATAATGGTTGGAGTCAGTAAGAAGATAAGAGTTGGTGTCACTTAATACTAGGAATATATAATTTAAAGCATGAAGTAACCAAATGAAAACTCAGCTCTATCATAATTCACTAGGTGATTTTAGATAAAAACTCAGACTCTTCCATTGACACTGTCTAAAATAACAATAAGAGATAATGCACAATTATTCATGAACAATTTTTGAGTAATCTTATAATGATTTGCTTGTGCAGGAATGTAAATCAATGAATGAATTCTTAGGAGAACAGGTATGATTTCTGAATTGATATGGATGCTTCTAAAACTACAGGTAATCCTTGATTTATGACCATTATTGGGACCAGAACTTCTGTTGCTAAGTGAGGTAGTCATTAAATAAATCACACTCAGTTTATGATCTTGTTTGTTGTGGTCATTAAGCAAATCATCATAATTTTTACGTGAATCAGCAGTTGTTAAGCAAATCCAGCTTTCCCCATTGACTTAGCTTGTCAGAAGTCAGTTGGGTAGGTTGCAAATGGTGATCATATAACCATGGGATACCACAGCCATCCTAAATGTTGATTGCCAAGCACCTAAATTTTGTTCACATGATAGGGTCACTGCAACAGTTGTAAGTGCAAGTACCTGTCACTTCTAGGAATGCCATTGTAACTTTGAATGATTGCTAAACAAATGATCATAAATCAAGGCCTACCCCCTATGTACTGGCCATACTATTCTACTCTGAAAGCATCTGTTCTAGCATGCCGATAATTGATATATCTTTTTGCACAGATGGAAATGTATATTTTAATCTGGACCCTTCAAATGATTACCAATTTATTTAATAATATTTATTGTAAAGTATAAATCCATTTACTGCTGAGTTTGAACTTTTTAACTTGAACAAAATTGCACTTATATTCTCAATTGTGACGTACCTAGTACTAAAATTACCGGTAAGAAGCATTCACTCTAACAAAGTAACTGAGATACTTCTGTGGTTCTGGAATATCTCTGCAAGATATTCACAGAGAAACAGACAAAGAAGAGCTGGAATTTTGAGATGGTGGATTTATTTGTCTTTCAGGCAAATTTGTTTTTTCCTTCCATAAATTGCTAATTTCTGATGTTTTAGGATTAGCAGGTATATTTGAGAGATTATTGTGATTACTCTTATAAAATGCTTCTGTGATGAAGAAAAATTCTTCATACTCCATCTTATTATTTGTCTTTTTTCTGGCCAAATGGACACTAAGAAGTGGATTGCAATGGATTGTAACTACCTATGTTTTTATTGTCTAAGAATGCATTTGAGAAATCATGTGGGACATAGATATTAATAGAAATCCTGGTGATAAGAAAAGTTTGGATTTTCATGTTACATGTTACAGCATCACAACTTGTCTCATTATTTGGAAGTGGTAGTAGACACTGAAATAAATTACTTTAATATATTACATATTATAAATGGTGGCAGAGACCGTCACAAGCTGGGTTGATATTTTGGTGTCTGCAGGTGTATGTAGTACTCCCACTCTTAAAATATCACAGATTTGTTACTAAGCAGAGACTTTCCAATTCACAGATTAGTAAGCATGTCAAAAATACAGTATCTTCAAGGTATAGTCCAGGGGTGAAATCCAGCAGGTTCTGACAGGTTCTGGAGAACCACTAGCAGAAATTTTGAGCAGTTCAGAGAACCGACAAATACCACCTCTGGCTGGCCCCAGAGTGGGGTGGGAATGGAGATTTTGCAATATCCTTCTCCCAGAAGTGCAGAGGGAATGGGGATTTTGCAGTATCCTTCCCCTGGAGTGGGGTGGGAATGGAATTTTTGAAGTATCCTTACCCTACCACACCCACCAAGCCACCCCACGCCCACCAAGCCACGCCCACAGAACCAGTAGCAAAAAAAAATGGATTTCACCACTGGTACAGTCCTATTTCCTAGTATCATATTACTTAGTCCTGGATTTATCTGGATAATAAACTCTTCTCCATGTTCAGCTTTATCTATTTCTCAGGGAAATTTATTACACCATTGCAGTAATTACTAGAGCAGCACAGCAATAACATCTCTTTAACGATTCCCTGAAGAAATCTTCTCTCAGGACTGAAAAACAGACCCTTGATCCTGATCCCAGTGGTGGCCAAAGCTAAACCATTATTTATTTATTTAAAACATTAATTTAGCCACTCATCCTATAACCAACTCTGGGCAGCTCCCGATCCCAATCAATTATCCAGCATCAGTTAGTGCAGTTATTTAGAGGGTAACAGGAGTGGGGGGAACCTGTGAAGGTTGAAATAAAAGGCATCAGCTCTTATTGTAAAAGATGGGTATCCCAAAAGTATGATATGGAACGTTTATTTAAATGTTACTATTTGGAGTGATTTTCTTTGGAATTGTTGGTATGGAGAAATGTTGTGTTTTGGTGCTTGTCTTTTTTAAAGGAGAAATTATTTTTGGTTTTCTTGTACAAATCTTTATGTTTTGTTTGTTTATCAGGGTCTTTTATGCCTTCTAAATGGGGTTGATAAGAGTTGAGACAAGGAATGTTAAGGTTTATATGTGTTGATTACTGTTAATATCCTGGAGTTCAGTTTGAGCTTTTTGCTGATAATTGGGCAAGGAGATGTTACTTACCTGATTTACCATTAGAGTTGAGTTAGGGATGAGCAGTTTTATATTTGTTAATTAAGGGGAGGTGAAGAGATTTTGAACTTGGCATGAAGAATGGAGAAAATCACTTTCTTAAATGAGAGTTTACCTTTGTGCTTTCGTGCAGTTTTTTTCTTTTGTATACTCTTTGCATTATCTTTTATTGGTTTTTTTAATCTTAATAGAATTATTATTAAAAGAAAAATATGCTTCCCAACTTCAGATGCAAGATCTCCAAGAAGTTTATAAGATATTACTAACATAATATAACAATTTTAAAACTAAAGCAGTAATTTAGGAAATAACATGTAGTACCTAGATAAGCATAGCATTTACTGTAGAAGCAAAGTTCACCTGATTTTTGCTTTATTTAGGGTAGGACTTCTATCAAGAAAATGTATCTTTGCCATCATCATCATATTACAATAGAGGATCAATAAGTGTAGACAATAAATCTATACATTTACAGGACAGAGGGGACCATGGTTACTGTACTGTACTGGTGAGATTTGAACTTGCAGTAATTGCAGGCAGCTGAATGTTAATTACAGTGCTTTAATCTGCCATGCCACCAGGCTCCTAAATTGTAGATACCTAAATTGTAGATTTAGGTATTTTAAATGTCTTGGTTCTGTCTCCTGCCAAAGGATCTTTCAGAGAAGAGCCCCATTTTTGGATGATTTTCCCAAGAAGCTCTTCAACGAGTAGCATTAGAATGGTGTCATGTGTGCCTGTCCACACAGTGGCATTATTTAGAAGCAGTGTAGTAGTGGTGGATTGCCCCTGGTTCGGACCGGTTCTATAGAACCGGTAGTAAAACTGGCGGGAGGCTCAGCCCACTGACCCTGACGTTATCAGAAGTGATCTGCGCATGTAACATGAAAATCGTGATTCTGTTGCGAACCGGTAGTAAAGGTAAATAGAACCCAACCCTGCAGTGTAGGTACTCTAAGATCATGATCAGAATTATCCCATTACTACAGGGGAACTTGGCTGTGGGCCCCCAATGACTTCCCTAGGCTTGTCAACCAATTTCTCTGTGTATAAAAGTATCCTGCTAAGAAACAAGTAAATGCCACTGTGCTTTCAAAATTAGGAAACCGAGATAGATCTGCCGTTGCAAGGGAAGGCCTTCTGTCAGAGCACAAAACAACAACTTCAGAACCCCGTGGCAACTCTGTGTGCATGCGCCCAGCAGGATGTTGCAGCATCACAAAAATGAAACAAAACATACTGGTTTCTGTCTAGTCTGCTTCCTTAATAAGTTGTACTATGTATTCTACTGCCAAATTTCAATTCAGTTTAGTTGACTTAAGATTTTTTCCCCCGCTTGCACAAGGTTACCTTTAACAGACAGACTAACAGAATTGGAAGGGACCTTGTAGGTCATCTAGTCCAGGGGTGAAATCCAGCAAGTTCTGACAGGTTCTGGAGAACTGGTAGTGGAAGTTTTGAGTAGTTCAGAGAACAGGCAAATACCATGTCTGGTTGGCTCCAGAGTGGGGTGGGATGGAGATTTTGCAGTATCCTTCCCTGCCACGCCCACCAAGCCACGCCCACCAAGCCACACCTCGCTCACCAAGCCATGCACACAGAACCAGTAGTATAAAAAAATTGAATTTCACCACTGATCTAGTCCAATTCCCCACCCAAGCAGCCTTGCCCATTTCTGCTTTCTGCCACGTCCCAACAACCTTGCCTTCATCCCTTCTTTAATCCTTGAGATAGAAAGACTGATTCTTAGCTATAATAATATTTTCCCCTTCTGGCACCTCCTGACTAAACAGCAACTTTTTTTTTCCCTTGGAAAGATTCAGATTTTTCTTTCTATTTTAATTTGATGTTAGTATTACTAATCACAAATGTATGTCCTTTGCTACACTTAAAACAGCGAGACTTCACACAGGCTATTAATTATTTTTCCACAGTGACATTTCAAGGCAAATGAAGAACCAGAGAATATTTTTCACTTGTTGTTACAGATTGACAGTGAACATCATCTGGCTTCATCTGCTTGAAAGCTTCATCTGGAGGGAATTTGATGAAGATTTCAGATTAATTAGAAACTATTAACTTAATACTATTAAAAGATTCCAGTTAGTAGCACTTAAAAACACCACAATTGTACATACTCCGTATTAACTTTTTAAGTGAAAATAGTATTTCATTATATACTACATATTATATAAAGAGTTTCTACATATATACTACATATTATATAAAGAGTTTCTTATGTTCCATTCAATTATAAGAGCAAAGTAACAGCTTCATTGTCTAAAACCCATATTAAAATCTGAAAAGCATGACCACTAACTTCTACAGTAAGGAAGAAAAGCACTCTGAAATCAGGAATAGTGGGACTCCTGAAACATTCCTGCAAAATGAAATTTTAAATGCAGGTAGTCTTTGACTTGCGACCACAATTGAGCCCAAACTTTCTGTTGCTAAGTGAGAAGTTGGTTAAGTGAGTCTTTGCCCCATTTTATGACTTTTCTTGCCACATTTGTTAAGTGAATCACTGCAGTTGTCAAATTAGTAACCCCATTGTAAAGTGATTCTGGCTTCCCCATTGACTTTGCTTATCAGAAGATCACAAAAGGTGATCACATGATCCCAGGAAACTGCCATCATCATAAATATGAACCGATTGTCAAGCATCCGAATGTAAATCACGTGACTCTGGCGTTCCTACTGCAATAGTCATAAGTGGGAAAAATAGTCCTAAATCACTTTTTTCAGTGCTATTGTAACTTTGAATGGTCACTAAAATGAATGGTCATAAGTGGAGTACTACCTGTAAATGTTTAATTGTTAAAAAAACCTTGTGCAGGTGTGAGACCCAGTTCCTACTTCTGGATAAGTAGTAGTACTTTGCTCCCTTAAGATTTCATGACCTGACCTCAAGATCACCAAGTTCAGCAACATGAATTCTGAGCTCAATTGTGGTCATAAATCAAGAACTAACTGCACTCCTTATCTTTTTTCTGCATTTGGCATAATGTTGCTTATCCTAAATCTAATGAACATATAGATGTATATTCTGTGAAAATTCATCCCTGATAGTTACTACCGTGTTTTCCCCAAAATAAGACCCTGTCTTATATTTTTTTGAACCCTGAAATAAGCGCTTGGCCTTATTGCCATGCACTCAAAAGCCCGATTAGGCTTATTATCAGGGGATGTCTTATTTTGGGGGAAACAGGGTAGTTCCGTTCTATACATTTTACATTTATACATTTTACTGACCTCAAAAAACTATAGACTGGTATGTGGTATACTGTATATACATGGTACAAATAAACATGAAGATGTTAACTATACACTGTTAAAAAAAATTATGTACAAGTTGAAAAGGAATGCAGAGGAATATAGAACTTTATAGGAAACAAACACGATAAACATGATGGTTCATTAAAGTACCCAACTCTCTGCAATGTTTGAATAATAACCCTTAAAACAATGTTACGGGTTTGTTTGATAGAAGTTATTTTCCAGTTGATCTCTTTGTAAATAATAGCAACCTTAATTTATTTGGCTAAGAATCAAATTAATGAAGCAGTTTTTATGACGTAAAAGATTGCATTTTTATTAGCCCATTACAACCTAAGTCAACAGGAACATAACTACCCAAGATGTTGTCCTCAGAAGATCTGGCAGCTGAATTATCTACTATGATTGTGTCTGAACGTTGCACTTAAGGTTTGGTTAAGTGGTATTACATTTTCAAAAGAAGACAGACTTAATGGAAGTTATCACATGATGGCTTAATGCCAGTTTGACTACAAAATATGCCCCATAGGCTGGTTCAATAAGTTGACTCTAGCCTAGGAGGAATGCATGTCTGAGCCAGTGAAGCAGTGAATTATAAATATCAGTTTTCTATAATGTCATCTGTCAACTTTACTGCACTAAGTTCAATCATGATAGTATGCCATGAGTGAGATAATGGCTTGTACCATACTGAAATACAATGACCAGATGAGATCATTGCAGTAAAGGCAGAGTGGGGTTTTTTTAGATATATCCAGGCACAGATTAGGAATAAACATAGGTTTATTAGTGTCCTTCCCTTGTCCACTTTAGATGACACCATATTCTGCTGCAGGATAAGTTATTCTTCAACTCTCATTACGGTAGTCTCAGCTTATTGAAGTGAGAAAGATACTTTTCTGCCTGAGATCTTGAAATACACTATCAGATTAGGCAAATAAACTAGATTTTGCTTATTTAAAAATATTTTAATACAGATTGGTGATGTGGGTACCTTGTGTCCTTGATACTATATCCCAATAACAAATATGTTGGGGTTTGACTCAGACATCTATAGTTTTTGAGATGAGCTTGACCAACAGCCCAAGTTTAATACAAAGTACCCAAGTCTTCCTTCAGATGTTAAAAGAAATAAGTATTGTGATTATCAAGAAAAATGGGCCATCCAGGCCAGATATTGAATTACATATTTTTGCTTTATTGAAGTTATTTATTTTTGACTGCTGCTCTTCTGATCTTATATGAAGCTTTGCGTTTGTCCCGAGCTTTATGTTTGTGCCATGTCTTGTTCTCTTCCCTCGGTATATTGGGGAACAATCTTGGAGGTGAGCAATCTACTAATTGTAAATGACCACCGTACTTGCATTTTCTGTGCAACAGAACATTTCCTTTCTTCAAATATTTTTTTACCTACAATGACTTATGAATACATGTAGAGTCACAAATGAGAAGCCATTACATACATTAAGCCATTGTAAACAACTGATAAACAGATCGTGCTACCCTTTTGAAAGGATGATGGTCAATACACAATTGTAGCATGCTCCTGTCATCAGGCGTACAACTACTTCTGTGATCTACAAAATACGTGTGTGACCTTGAATTCATGCATAGCATAAGCTTCTGAATGAAACCTCCTGTCTCATGGAATATTCAAATATTCAAGATTTTATGTGTGTGTGTGTGTGTGTATGCTTCTTTTCTGAACATTTTTTCACCAATACTTTGTACCAGTTTGGGGGGACTGCCACAAAGGATGAGCAGTAAGCACAGAATTTCAATCCTATTTGATAATATCCCCATAAATGTTTATATGTAGAACAAATAAACTGTATTATTGATACACATGATTGCATGAATGCATTCATAATTTTCTAATACTATTTTCTTCCAAGGTAGTTCCACATTAGTGCTTTCCAGAACTGTAAGTTTCACAGTAGCTATGCTGGGTAGAAACTTATAGGAATTGTCTGGAGACTGAATACCACCATTTTAGACTTTTTTTTTTTTGTAAAAAGTTTTTATTGGTTAAAAATATACAGTATTATAGTTTACAATATGTTGAATTTTCAATATCTTTGTAAAAAGATATTTCAATTATTATTCTCTTTTTTAAGTTCTCACACAACAGACATTATTATGTTAAATCAAAACAAATAACCAGGTTGTATAAAAGTTATATGAACAGAAAAAAGCAAATAGCCAAAGTGTTATACAAAATACAGTAAAAAGAGAGAGAAAAAAAAAGATGTCAAGTAAAAGACATTAAATAATGAATTCCCCTCCTTTCTTCATTTCCTGGTTCTAGCTCTTAAAACCATGGTCTGGCCTCCCCCCTCCCCCAGGGCCGCCACAGCTCCGTCCGCCCCCGCTCCTTGATCATCTAATACTTCCCCCTCTTCGGCTCCTGTATCTTCTCCATCTAGGAAGGATTTATGTTGGTCAAAAAAAAGCCTTAGCTTCCGCTACGTTATTAATTTTCTTCTTACTATCCTCCCAAAAAATCATCAAACCCTCCGGAATCAACCACCTAAAACCTACTCCCTTAAGGTACAGCTTGTTTGATAAAAAATAATATTTTCTCCTTGATTCTCGTACCTGTCTGGGAATCTGCTTCAGGATGGTGACCTCCTTGCCCCTGTACACCAGCGCCCCCAGTCTTTGTTTTCTCAATATCTCATCTCTCAGTTCCCTTCTTACAAATTTAATATGAACCTCTCTTGGTAAACTATGTAAAATTGCAAATTGTGAGTTTACTCTATACACCAAATCCACATCCCTTCCAATGGACTCCAAATCTCTTTCTAGAAATTCACCCAACATTTTAACCATCACTTCTCTCAAATTTTCTTGGTCAAATTGTTCCACGTTTTGAAACCTGAGAAAATAAGACATCTTATCCAATTGTAAAGTTAGCATTGCGTTTCCTCTCCCTTCTTCCACCCTCTGGAGTGCCCTTACCTCCCCCTCCAGACCCCCCATCTTCTTCTTATTTTGGTCTGCCAGCTGTTGAACATCATTTAAATCTTTTTTCATAAGTGTCATTTCAGATTTAATTTCAGATAATCCTTTTTGCAAATCATCCAACTTGTCCAACTTCTGATCCAATTTCGCCAGTCTTTCCAAAAAATTTTCCATGTCAGCTGCTGTTGATTTATGACCCTTAGCCATCTTGCAGTAGTAGAAGATGAAAAATCCCAAAAGGCAAACCTCCAGGAAAGAAAGAGGGATTGACAGTCAATGTAATTTTTCAAATATCCACCAGTGGGCGCTCACAGGAGCAACGAGTCCGGAGTATAGAGTAGGTCAAACAGGAAGCCTTAGAGGAGAATGTTGTCTTCAATCATAAATAAAGAAGCAGGAAGTCGGACCGCCGCCATGGCTCACCACCGGGAAGAGAGGCCACCAGACCTCTCCAACAAATTCTGATAAAGCCATCCTCAGAAGAAAAGTCATCAAAGTAAGGGGTTTCCTTCCATTTCTTTCCCCCTACTTGTCAGCCACGGCACCTTTCCAGCTACAAGGGGGGGGGGACTCCAACCCCCCCCTCACCTCCAGGATGCCTGCTCAAGTCACCGGTGAATCAGCTCGGTCCGCTGTGCTTTGTAAATAAACGCCGGTCCCCTCAGGCGCTGTGGCGCCTCCGCGGCCTCAGAAAAGGCCGCCGATCGCCTCCCACCCCCTCTGGAGCCTCGGGCGCGCCAGCATCGGCCTCCCGGCCCCTGGATGTGAGGCAGGGGACCCCTGGCGAGCCGCCCTCAAACGGCAAACGCCCCAAAAAACGGGGCGTTTGGCCCAAAGGGCCTCCAGATGGGGGGGATCAGACACTGGGGCCAGAGCTAGCCCGATCAGTGTCCATCTCCCGTGGGACCGGAAACGGAAGTCACCATTTTAGACTTTTGATAGACCTACACAAAATTTTATTTAGCACGAGAACGTTCACAAATATACAACAACATTGCACTATATGCATTTACAATTTTTATCCATTAAAAAATAGTTTGGAGACTCCCAAGGGTGATTAACACATCGTTACAAAATAGATAGTCAAAGGCAGCTTTGTTTATCAACTTTATAAATGATACCTGGGAATAACTGGCAGTTTCTAGCATTAGTGTATTAAGAACTTCATGAAAAAAATAAACAAGAAGCCTCTTTGTTTTTTAGTTTGTAATATTTAAATAGGTAATACTTGATATCTTAATAATAAATATTTTAATACAGGATACAGCTGTATCAGCAATAGGATACACCTGTATCAGCAACAGCATAGAATAAAAATGTAAAATAAGCTTACGAAGAAATAGAGACTTCTTTTTTGCACATGAAATAAAACATACTGCTTGATAGCAATTGCCATTTTAATCTGTGTTTGACTGCAGATCAACTGTAGGGAAAGCTTATCATGTCATTAATGGAAATGAATTATTCATTAGCTTAGGACATGGTGAAAAAAATATAACGGTTTGTATGAATCTGGTACCAGGGCTGGCAAATAAACTAATGTACAAGAATATTAAATAAAAGTAGGATGATTAAGTTAAATTATTATGATAGAATTCAGCAGGAGAATTTTAAAGGGGCAAAGGAGAGAGTTAAAGGGGACTTTGATTTTCTTTCTCTGAGAAATGTTTGATTTTTTTTTCTTTGAATTTGGCCATGCTTATTGTGATTCAACATAGCAAATGTTCTTTTAATATGGTATTTACATTTAATGCCAGTTTTAAAAATTTCACTGTACTGCTTAATAAGGCCTGGGACAGAGGTGGTATTCAGCAGGTTCTGACCAGTTCTGGAGAACCGGTAGCGGAAATTTTGAGTAGTTCGAGAACCAGTAAATACCACCTCTGACTGTCCCCGCCCCATCTATTCACTACCTCCTGAGTCCCAGTTGATCAGGAGGAAATGGGGATTTTGCAATAACCTTCCTCTGGAGTGGGAGGGAATGGAGATTTTACAGTATCCTTCCCCTGCCACGCCCACCAAGCCATGCCCACAGAACCGGTAGTAAAAAAAAATTTGAATCCCACCACTGGCATGGGTAGACAGAATGGTACAAAAATAAAAATGAAATGAGTTGGGCCAAGGGTGACCATAGAGTCATCTTTATGGCCACCCGTGGACTTCAGCTCCTCAGTACTATCTAGAGTCTTAGTGGGGAAGGAGTTAATAAGACCAAAAACTGAACTATAAATCTTGCAAAAGAATGTTAACATTATTTGTCTTAAAGAAATAGAATCCCAAATGTGATCATTTCTTCCCCCAACCAAAACTGGAAGCAAGCAAAGGCCAGACTTGGACTAGTCGACAAATTCCCCATTTGTCCACCAAGGATTGACAATTCCAACTGCAACCAATTTGGAGATTCTGCATGCACCCATCGATTTGATTCCATGCTTCAAAAAAGGCCAGGGCCAGAACATAAATTAATATTAATTGAGTTAATAACTGCTAATTATGGTTATTTGACTGTAAAATGAAGCATCCTCCTTCTGAAATGAATGAAGTTCACAACTGAGGCAGAAACAGAGGAATCTTCTCCTGGAAGATTGCACTGGAGAAAAAGCAAAGAGAGAAGGGGAGAAGAGGAGATGGAAGGGGATTGGAGAAACTGAAATGGAGATAGGGAGAATGAAAAAAAAGGGCTGGAAGGGAAAGAGAGGATGACTGCTTGCATTGAAACAGGAAAGAGTAAGAAGCTGTTGTCACTGTTTTTACTTCACTAAGAATGAGTACACAAAAACTGTATGTCAAGGCCAGGAACCAAGGATGATGATCTCCATCGTGTTACTCCGACCATATTTTTCTTATTCCTTCATTTCAATAAGACAGAAGTATCTTCTTCCTTTAAAGCATGTCTGTTTCTATTCTGAAACTATGAAATATTCTCCTCTTTCATTCTTTCTCTCTTTCACAACATATACACTTCAAAGAAAATTATTGGAGGGGGGGAGGAAATACCCTCTACTCAAGTAAATATGAGATCCGAAATACACTTGTGCTTTCCCATAGCTCTTGTTGAAGCAAAACAAAAACAAGGAAGGGAATACTGGCATGCTTAATTTGAATTTCTGGTAAAAGTAGTCCAAAGTGTACTATGTTAAGAGGTGCATTCAAAACAAACCATACATCTTACGTTGGAGCAATTGGAAACATTGAAGCTGAGGGAGAAATTAATGTGAAAGTTACTGTCAAGGCAACCTTAACACGGGTCTGTTTAGAAATCAGTGAATTGCAATCTGGTTTTCTTTACTATCTTCTCTCAGGATTATTTCAATACCTAGAGGAATATGGTTGCCAAGATGCAAGAAAAAATAATGTTGCAAACTTATTATCATTTTACATTTAAGTCCTCGGAGCTCAGTGTCTTATCGCTCTATAAAAATATTTAAGATTTGGCTGCATGAATATAAAAACAGACTGCTTTTTTGAGCATCAGATGCTAACAGTTCCAGATAGAAGCACAAACTAGCTATTTCGTCCTTCTACCCCCAGTCGGGATAATGAACACAGATCTCCAGTTGGTATCCTATTATCATATATACAAAATGATGCATAGATTTTGGTCTGAAGAGCAGGTTGAGAGCAGAAATACACACACTCCATTCTCATTAAAAGAAATCTGCCAGCAGGCGATGATTCAGCAGGGTGTTCTGTTAATGAGATGCTGCACTGTAGTAAGTTTGGCAGATAATCCAGTTTAGTATCTCAAAATGAACTTTTCTTTTACTCTTTAAAGATGCATCTGCCAAAACTTTAAGTTTGCAGAGGGGGGAGGTTTAAAAAGCTGATCTCTGTTAAAAGAAGACAGTTTGACTGTGTTGTCTCTAAGAAATAAGATTGGATTTGGGGAATAAGAGGTTTGTTTGAAAGATTGATAGGTCCATTTCATTAAGTCCAACAAGCAAACTTTTATGTGGTTCACTCCATATGAGTTACATTGAATTCAGTGCAATTTACCTGGGAATAGACTATTCTCTAGGAGTAGAATCCAGTACCATTCTATTATTCGACTAAAACAGACTATCATCCATCCAACTGCAAACACTTTTATTATAAACTTTTCTATCGTTTGATTTTTGGACCCAGAAAACTGCCAAGATTTTTTTTTTTTCAAATATCAAGCCCGCTAGCAAGCTTATAACTGTTTATCCAAAGTCAAATTGCATCCTCTAACATTCTTACTGAAGAGTAGACTTTGGAGTTGACATCTTATTCCTTACATGCTGTTGCACAGAATGGCTCATATTGTGTTGCATATACAGGTGATTATTGTACAGCAGCAGCTGAGTTTCAGGTTAATTTCTGACCTTCCCATTGCAACCATTCTTCCTTCTTGTCTGCCCTCTCACCCTAAATGGAAACTACTAGAGACAATGCATTTTAGCTTTTTGCTGCCACCTGCTGATCATTTGGATTTTTATTGACTAGGTAGCCCTAGCCAAAGCAGCAACCCAGTAGGCCTTCCTCAAAAAAACCTCCAGATTTGTTTTGGGAAGGCTGCTGCAATAATGCAATTTCTCATAACCATCTCTGTGGATCAGTTGGCATCCTCTGTATGTTACTAGATATCTCTACCAGCCTGGGAAAGACTACCTCTCTTCTCCTATAGTGTGGTTTCTGTTTAATTCATCAATTAAAAAAGCAAAAAAACAAAAATAGACAATTAGCCCAAATTAACAAATGGCATTAATTCTTCCATTAATATTAAATGTTATTTGGGATACAGCAACACAACATGGGGCATTCATGTTGCCAGTCCCAGATGGAATTCCTTTTATAGCTCCCATTTCAATTTGTCTATTAGGTATTCCTATGAGAAGTTTGATGTTGCACGCTGTTAAAAGTGAAGCAAGTTTCCTCATAAATTTATTTAAGATTTTATGGTTTATTGAATTATTACCCCCAAATGGGTCAACTAATTACATAAACATAACAGTTTAAAGCCACAGCATAAATCTTTTCACTTTGTTGGGAAAAGTCATTAAGCATTTATTTTATTATTTGTTATATTTTGTTGTTTATTGCTTTTAATTATTCGGTTTAGCTGTTTATTTGTTGATCCATCTATTACTTATATTTCCAGTGTAAACACCTCTGATTTTTAGTTCAGTTTAAACCAAAAAAAATGGAATATCAAATGCTGGTGTTTTACCAGATTTAACTGAAAGTTTTGAAAGTATTTGCTTAGACATTCACATGTACTAGTACCTTAGTACTCAACTGCTTCGAAACTCATCAAACTTGGTACTCAACACAGTATGACATGAAATTTTTGTCCCTGTATTTACAGTTTGTTTGATACTCAATGCGCAAGCTAGAACGTATTGTTTGGTACTCATTGTCTTAGACAATCATTGTGTCTCTCGGAACCAATTAATGATGAGTGCCCGGGTATCACTGTATACTAGAAGTACTAAAGAAACAGGTTTTGGAGTTCTTCAGATGCTGCAATCTTCACATTTTGCACACCAGTAATTAAAGACATCTAGAGAGAAAAGCCGATATTTTAGTTTATTTGGATCGGAGAGCTTGTCTACTCAGTACACGTTTGCTAGACTTCAAGATTTCCATGATTAATTCCTTTCCTAAACTATGCAGGTCAGTGACACCATAATACAGTCATTGTTCAGAATCTTTAATAGGAATCACAGGCAAGGAAGCACACATACTGACCCCAATGTATTTAGCAGTTTATTATGAATTATATGAAGGGAAATATATTTTTGTATCTATGGCAGTTCTTATTTTTATAGAAAGTGGAAACAAGTGGAAAACTTGAAACATTGTACAAGTAATACTCAACTTACAACAGTTTATTTAGTGACATTCAAAGTTGACACAGCACCGAAAAAGTGACTTATGGCCATTTTTCACACTTATGACCATTGCAGCATCCCCGTGGTCACATGATCAAAATTCAGGTGCTTGACAACTGACTCATAACAGTTGCAGTGCCCTGGAGTCATGTGATCACTTTTTGCGACCTTCTGGCAAGCAAGGTCAACTGGGAAGCCAGATTCACTTAACAACTGTGGCAAGAAAGTTGTAAGATGGGGCAAAACCAGTGGTGGGATTCAAGTAATTTAACAACTGGTTCTCTGCCCTAATGATTTCTTCCAACAATCAGTTTGCCAAACTGCTCAGAAAGTTAACAACCGGTTCTCCCGAAGTGGTGCGAACTGGCTGAATCCCACCACTGGGCAAAACTCACTTAACAAACATCTCTGTTAGCCACAGAAATTGTGGGCTCAATTGTAGTCGTACGTCAAGGACTACCTGTATATTCCTTGATTCATTTGTAAAAGTTTTTATTTATTTATGCAATTAATATAGCTTCCCATCTTATCAAAAGCAAATGCAGGTCCCATGCATTCTCTGCCAGGTCTAATGGGGCGGGCCAAAATAATCGGGGAGAGGCATTCCCTCTGATAGTCATGCCATGAGGCGCTTTAAAGGCTAAAACCAGCACTTTGAAGTCGACATGAAAGCAAACTGAATTTGACCCGGAAGCCAATGCAGCTCAGGGAGCACTAGGAGCATACGTTCCTGTCCTCACTGCATCATTCTGTACCAACTGAATTGTCTAGACATTCTTCAAGGGTAGTCCATATTAATGTTAGATTACATGTTAATCTATGACATGAATTAAGAACTGTTGGCCAGATTGGACCTTGAGAGGTTTACATGGTTTAAATCTAAGCAGTTCAACTTCAATAAAGCTATTTTAGGTAGCACAATTATACCTCTACATTGCTCTATTACAAGTTCATTCCATTTAATCTCCCTTTTTTTATACCAGCTCACACTATATATCTGTGTCATGGTATTTTATATTTGCCTGTTTCTGTATTTGTTGTTTTAGAGCAAGAAAAGGCTATTAGATATTACCAAATATTTTGGAATTCCATTTTCATCCAGCTTATCTGGAGAGTTCCAGATTACCTATCCTCAGTTAGATCGTAGAGAAGACGTGGTTACTATTTATGATGCCATACCAGTGAGTTTTAGCCATGTATACTCTGAAGAAAAAAATCATGTTTTGTTTTTTATTTTATTACATTATTTGTAATGTAATTCACATTTTCTTTTTTTTTTTAATCCATATGCATATTAGTTGTTTTGTTCTGGAATATTGAAAATGATCAAACAAAAACCCAAAAATGTTGAAGTCACCCAATCAGCAGAGAGACAGGCATCATCTGATGCATGCTTAGACATGTGCATGCATTTATTTTTCTATCTTTGGAAGTGGATTATACTATGGATAGTTATGTTTTCCTTCTAAAATAAAAGCCAACATGGACATCCTATTTAATTTAATTCAGTGGTGTTGAAAAAAAAAATCCTACTGGAGTTGAAATTCTATTCACATTCCCCTGTTCACTTTTACATTGTATGAAGCTACAGCCTAGGCATTTAAAAAAAAGTAATTTCCAACTACGAATGGAGTAGAATTTTGTCCAAAGTGTCAAAAAAACCCGCAGAGGTGCTCACTTTTTCTGAATCAAAATCACAGCAACATGAAAAGATAGAATTAACTCGAAATCTCCTTTTCTGTGTAACAATAGAGAAGTGGTAATTAAAATTCCATTTCACATGATTAAGACAGAAAACAATGTAAGGTATTTCTCATTGTGTGCAAGTAGAGGTTTTAAAAAAATATCTTTTTGCAACTCAAATGTGGAATAAACGTTTCCATATTTTTTTAGACTGTTGGTACACAATTTTTTAGAGGAGAGTCAAGTCATTCGGTGCATCAATTGAATTGACTTATTAAAATAAGTAAAGCATAAGTATATATATATATATATATATATATATATATATCTCAGCAGGTTTAAATTTCATCTAAGATAGTATACAGTTTCCGAGAAATAGCATTAGACAGGTGTTATTCCTTTAACAAAACCATAATTATTCATTTTAAAAAATGTGCATATCCCTAATTAAGTAGCAATAAGAAAACACATCTTGCTCTGCAGTAACCACTTGCATTGTAAGATTCCTTGTATTGTAAGATTTCTACTGCTCCAGGATTATTTATATTTTTCCTTACAAATCAGAAGGAGAAGTTGTGCTGATCTAATCCACATTCCACTATCTCAGTACATATTCTTCATCATACTCAAAAATCAAACAAAACCCAAATGATTGAAAGCAGGAATGATATTAGGATTCAAAAGCAGAAGCCACTCAATTAGTAGGGAGAATCGGCATCGTCTGATATATGTTTAGTCACACATGTACTGTTCTGTCTTTGGAACTGGATTGTCATGTTCCAGGGTTAATGAATAAGACCAGATTGCATGATATACAGCTGCATCACATGTTCAGATATTATTGAAATACATCAAAGCCTAGTTGAAATTAAAGTCAGTAATAAGACTTTCAAAGCGTTATGTATCTCTGTCTATTGAGTTCATGCTAATGGAATAGTACAGTCATCTTCCCTATTGAACTCTTGCATTGGGACTTAATTGAATTTATTGAAATCAGAGAGACAGAGAGTAAAATGTCTGTTACTTAGGAGTCATGGTGGTGCAGTGGTAAGAATGCAGTATTGCAGGCAAAATCCAGCAAACAGCCTGTTTGATCCTGATGGAGCTCAAGGTTGACTCAGCCTTTCATCTTTCCAAAGTCGGTAAAACGAGGACCCAAATTGTTGAGGGCAATATGCTGACATTTGTAAACTGCCCAGAGAGTGCTGTAAAGCACGATGTGGCAGCATATAAATCTAAGTGCAATTTCTATTGCTATTATTTAATCCTGCCCTTAAACCTAATGTCGGAAGTGACCCAAAGATGTTTTGAAATACTTCTGGAATGTTTCTATCCATAGCACTAAACACAGAACTTTTTCTATACATCTTTACTCAAGAATACTTTTTCTTTCTTATATTATTTTGAAATTGTAATAATTTTAAAGATTTTACTACACAGGAAAACATTTGCTCTCTATTTTGGGCATCCTATTTAAACGTTCTGATTTTCTTATCTGTAAGCTAAACATGCCGAACTGATCCTGCCTCTTATTACTAGCTTCATGTCTTTGAAATTGATTTTCGCATTGACTGCTTTCTCTAGACTTCTCAACTTTGATTGTGCCCCTCGGGTTACTAAAGCATCCTTTGGACCTTAATAATGGACTGACTTATAGTCTAAGGCAATAATAAAGGTTTATGGCAAACTTAAAGTTGAGATTTTTTTTTCTCATCCCTAATAATTTTCTCCCTGAAAGTGTTTGATCTAAATCAAACTTTACAAGCTCCTAACCATTTTCCCCCTCTAAAGACTCCATTCCCTCTGAAACAATAGTAATTCTTAAATCACTAATCCTGGATTTGTTTTCAATTTCAGCCATTTTAGAAAGCAATTTCTTGTCATCCTCTAATCATTCCGGCCAGAACAATGTCTGGATAACACAGAAAACCATTCTTTTGTGCTATGTTGAAATCTATTTCTTTCTCCCTTACATTGTTTCAGCATATTGTGGGAGATTTTTTTTGGTGTGGTTTTGTTCTTCCAATATCCATAGGAACGTGTGTTTTTGCTGTTACATATCACAGATATTGTCTATATGCCATCATAATGTTTGTGGGGGCATAAGAATCTTGTGGGGGGGGGGAATAATTTTATTTTCCTTGTCCCCAAGTACCATGAGACTTATGTACACCTCTTCCACTAATCAGGAAGAATTGTGTTTTCAAACCTGCAGGTTAGATTCATTGCATGAAATATATCTAAATGAGAAAATGGAAAGTCATTTAGAACTCCTGGGGTTATAACAGCATAAAATCTATTGGATTTACAAGGGATGATGAAGCCCTGTTCAGCCTGATCAGGAGTAACTTAATCAGAAAAAAATATTACTTGATTTCTAAAAGCCAGATAAGTTTTAGAAAAGGTATTTATTTACTGGAGAACTAATATAGCTTCAAAGAAATACTTTCAGTATGATAAATGCTTTCAATGAACAATGATTTGGAAATCGTCCCATTGGATTTGGTCAATTCAGTTGAACAATTGTTAATTGTATCAAGCCACAGTACTGTGAAAATTTGCTTGGGGAATAACCCCTCTGAATTTATTAAGGTTTACTTTCTAAGTAGATCAAGGTAAAAGGAGCTTTTACTTTCAAGTTCACATTTATTTTGCAGGAATGTGTTTTTCTAATTGTTTATTTTAAATATAATTTACTTCAGGGGTGGGTTCTACTTACCTTTACTACCGGTTCGCAATGGGAGCACATGCACAGATCATCCATTATGATGTCTGGGCGAGTGGGCAGAACCTCCCGCCGCTTTTACTACCGGTTCGCAAGAACCGGACCAAACCGGGAGCAACCCACCACTGATTTACATGTTTCATCAACTGGATGATTGACAGTACTATTTATAGGTGTGCTGCCATTGAATTACTCATGAATCTTTTAATTCAAATTATTATTATTTTTAAAAAAGAATTCCACCCTGATGTATATTTAAAAGGTCACTGGTCTTAGTTCATTGTTCCCTCTTTCAGCATGTAACTATTATTATATTCTGTAAAATATCTTTTTATCCAGATACTCTATAAATAATTATTTGTTTTGAGAGTTGTAAATTGCTTTTTTTGCTTTACTAAATGTGTAGAGTAAATCGTATGTGTGTAACATTTCTATCTTTTAAGACTTACTACAGTGTGAGATTAGAAAGTTTTCATTCAAATTTAATATAAAAGAGCTTTTATTCTATAATTTGATAATTTGATTTTGCACAAAACAGGGAGCTGACAAAACCTGTACAAAAATGTTAAGAAATATGAAAAGGTTGCAGTTAACAACATAATAGACTTACTAAAATTCCCATATAAAATGTATGACTCAATTGTAGAATTATTACAGAAAAATATTTGAAGGACATTTTTATTCTGAGTTTCCTTTTGGTACTGAGAGCATTATTGTTCCTATATGTTAATTAATTTTAAAGGGGTGGAAAACTTAAAAAAAATCTGGTGAAACAAAATGAAAAGTCAAGGATACCAAAACAATCATATAAGCCCTAGAAAAATGTTAATAAGTAAATCCACCAGCATTATTTCCTTCTTTTTCAAATTTAATGCTATGATCCACCCAATGATTTATTACTCTTTGACTCCTGAGATTTTCTTCTGTGATAAGATCAAGAAATAGTCTCAGATTTAAATAACTTCTTCCTAGGGAAATGAACAATTGAATCAGAGCTTACATTAGTTAAGTTGCTTATTCCCCATTCTCTGTATTAGGACAGGTGATATACTGCAGTGTTAATTATGAAATCAAGTAAGAAATGTTCCCTTATGGATCTGTTAAATGTTTTGATTCAAAGCATGTATTACAGAATTGAAGGGCACCAAGCTGTCCTTTTATCTGTTAATATTTTGTGTCAGCCGTTCCTCAATTGCTGTTTTCCCCATAAAGACAATAGCAGTTACACACAACCATCTTGTATCCTTTCGTCATCCCTACTGAAGTCAATGTAGCAGACAGCTTCCATCAGTGCTATAATGTAGAGATTTATGGTGATTGATACATCACCTTACATGTGTGCCTGATGTTCAAAATAATGTTCTTTGCATAGACACAAAAAAGTAATGGTGTACACCATTTTGTACGTCTCTGGTATATAACTGGAAGCAAAAATAGCATGCCCGAGAATTCTGGCATGTTCTTTCAGTTGGTTTACCATTCCTATCAATTCTCACTTCTCAAAATCTTGAAAAGAACTTCATGCTCTGGGAAGATGTTTCTACTCCAGCATATGCCTTTTTTCTGTCAATAATACAGTCATTAATTAGAAAATGAAAGGTATTCACGACTGCAGATGATGATGATGATGATTTTAGCATCTATGAAGAGCCTGACCCATAGAAGTCTCCAGTACTTTATTATCACTTAGTTGAAAAGAGCTCTAGAGCAGTGATGGCTAACCTTTTACGGACCAAGTACCCAAAGCACGTGGGTGCACATGCGAATACGTGCTTGCACGCACAAACCTCCAAAATGCAATGAGTGCAGGACACACACCCCCGCATGTGCCCCATCCCAACCCCTGTGCATGTGCCCTCCAGGCATGCACCCCACCCCCTAGACATGTGTGCGCATCCCCAATCCGTGTGCACTGTCCCCACACGTGCCCCACTCCACCCCCGCGCATGCGCAGCAGAGACCTGAAGACCAGCTGGCCAGCGGAAGGCACGCACGCGGATGCGTGACAGCGCTGAACTGGGGCAATGACTCATGTGCCCACAGAGAGGGTTCAATAGGTTCGCCATAACAGCTCTAGAGTATTCATTCTCTTTTTAGCACCCATTTTGGGAGTCAGAAAAACTTGAGAACTTTCTCATTATTTCTGCTTTGGATTCAAAGCCACCTGCAAAGTGAAGAATATTTTAACCAGGTTAAGTATTGGGTTAGGCACAAAGCATAACTGAAGAGAATAACAACAGACGAGTCTTTGGAAAGAGCTGCTATTCCATATTACAAATGCAATAAAGAAGGTCTCGCTGTTTTATTTGTCGGAAGGATGCTTAATGATTTGAGTCAATTTTGCATTTTGAAATCTAACCAGATCTGAACCTTCATCGTACATTAAAATTATTGTCATGGGGTTACAAATTCCCCATAAACAGTGGAGTGCACCGCTCCTTTCAGGGATTTTGCATTATCACAGCAGACAGCCCTTGAATAGCAATTACCTGTTTTAAAAAGCAAAGCAAAAAAAATAAAAATAAATGCAACCATGAACAAACCTTTAACAGGACATATCACAACATTTTGTCTATAAACACAATCCTTGGTTAAGGTTTCTTTCTAAAACAATTTGCCATCAGAAATGGGCTGCAATTATTTTGGAACACAGATATGCAATGGCGATATGGACTGATCTAGTCCAGCTTCTAATTGATGGCCACGCTGGGATAGTGTTAGCTATCATCTATGAGTATGTTCATCTATTCTCATATGTAGTCTATGAATAGAGCCTACAGTGGCCCAGATCAGAGGGAAATAGTACGCAAGATTTCTGTCTCAGTTTTGTCTTATCTGTTCTAATCTATCTTAATCAAAGATAATGAACAGATCAAATTGTTCAATAGCAAGCTCTCACTTGTACGCAGATGGAAATCTCCCAAGTAATACTTCTGCTTAATGCAATTGCTAACGAGACGTTTCTTGCATTGCCAGACTTATTATCTTGCTATGTCAAGGTAAGCTATCAAAAAGAAGGTGTTGGTTGGAATT
This sequence comes from Ptyas mucosa, assembly GCA_012654045.1. Taxonomy (NCBI): domain Eukaryota; kingdom Metazoa; phylum Chordata; class Lepidosauria; order Squamata; family Colubridae; genus Ptyas; species Ptyas mucosa. The sequence continues at coordinate 52,150,839 of WNWU01000004.1, forward strand.
AATAATCACTTCCAGCTGTGGCATTTAAATTCAAGATAGCTTTCTACCTCTTTTTATTTCTCTTTAATTTTTTCAGGGTTTTTTTTTTATGAGAAAGTCTGTTTCTTTTAACCACAACAATATTTTTTCCACTGAGTAACAATTGTGAGATTCTTTTTTTTATTTTTATTTTTTTGAGTTGATGACTTTCATTCAAACATCAAAGGTAAAACTAGAACTAAAATATATTGTTTATATTTCCACATTGACATTTTCCTTTTCAAAATAGGAGAACCTTCCATCCAAAATGTCAATAACTGATAAAAAGACATAAAATGTATTAAGTTCAGCTAGCTGATAGGAAAGAAAAGTGTTTTCTTCCCTTTGTAGCTATGCAATCCCCTAGAGGTTTAGGGAGAAGTATATATTTCTAAGACATTGGTAAATTTTCAGACTGGGTAGAAATTTAAGAAACTGTATAGACTGCTCGCATTTAATATTAATGTTTTTTGTGAAAAAGTGGATATAATTAGCATCTATGTTTATGTTTTTCAACTATAATGAAAAATAAAAATAGGAAGTTCCCTTAATATATCTCGGTAAAAACAAATCTACAGTTATCAGAGTGATGTAGATATGTTGTCCTAAAGTAACACTAAAAATTTGTACATAACAACTTAAACTTAATTGCACATCATACACTGGATTAGGCTGCCATTGATACTTTTATGATGATTTTATCTTTGAGATAGTTTCTATTTCATTAAGGCTCTATCATAAAACACATTATTTTGCCCTTATTGAAAGTCAAATGTATTGGCATGAATGATTAAGGTGGAGCTTACATTATAGTTTGATAAAATGCTACATTAATGCATGGTAGAGAATGGCTTTAGATCCATAGGTACAGAAGTCAAAAGATTTACAAATAAAAATAAGCTGAAACTAAATTTAATATGTATATAAACTGGCAAACGTGAAAATATCCCAATTTGCATTCAAGACCCAAAGATAAATAAGATCACATCTGGAGTTAAGAGAAGTATTTAATTAGCTATTGGTTTATCATTCATTATTTAAAGCCATTACTAACCAATATTAACAATACAGTTGTGGTTGCTGTTTTCAAACCTGTTCTCTTCCCTTTAAGCTACATATTTTGGAAAACCTCTCTTAGGCTCAAGCCAGATGAAATGAACACTCAGCTGTAAATCAGACATCCAAAACATGAATCAGAATACTGCAGCGCAGTCTTTCACAAACTTACTTAGGAGTTTATTATGAAGAATAATAATGATTAATCAGACTGCGGCTTTAAATGGAAATGAACACTCAATTATTAACCCACAGAAGCATGTCTTCAAAATTACTTAATAGCTACTCAATGAGAAGGATTTTCAGTGCTTTCTGAATGTAGTTCTCATATCACAAGAAAAATAAAGTCAGTTCAGTGCAATCAATCTATGAATGCTGCAGTGCTAACTGCAGTTATCTGAGTGTAAATATTATTGAATTCAATGCAGCTTTCTTCCAAAATTAGTTGACACAGCACTGGGTGCCAATCATCAAATTATGAGTAATCAAATAATACACATGTTTATGTGAAGAAGACCTCCACTGGAGGTGGAGATTCACAAATAATTAATATCCATGCCTGATTTCTTATTATACATTTGTTCCTTCTATCGCTTTTGCCATCATTTATCAGACTTGAAACCTCGTCAGATTTGTTTATGGCGTATTATACCCCTCGGTTGATACTTGCAATATAAATTTGCCCAATTAAGCACATTGTAGGTGCTGCAATAAAATGCAGACATATGGCAGTCATCAGCCTAATTTTCTGAGCGAGCAGCATTTATTATAACTTAATATGCAGTTGTGACATTTGCAGATCCGAAATGCTAGATACATTTCAGTGTCGTGTCAATGGGTCATAAAAAATACATTAGCACCATAAAAAGAATCACAAAGAAAGGTGATGAAGAAGGGACATGTTTCAGCGATGCCTGGTGGTTGCCCTCATATTAATTACGGCACAGCATACTGGAGAGGAAGTGGAAGAGCATCATTATTCAACTCATTTGCATGCAGAAAATTAGAAGTCAGAGCAACATCAGACACCAAGACTCTGCTTTCGAGGCAACTGCCAGAGCATTCAAGCACCGCTGTTGTGCGATTTCTTTTACTTCCAATATGTCTCAGGGATAAAGCTGTCAGCTTTTAGGAAATTTCCATTAAAAGTGGAAAGAGGACAGGGGTGCTATTCAGCAGATTCTGACAGGTTCCAGAGAACTGGTAGTGGAAATTTTGAGTAGTTCGGAAAACCGGCAAATATCACTTCTGGCTGCCGCCAGAGTGGGTTGGGAATGGAGATTTTGCAAAATCCTTCCCCCAGGAGTGGGGAGGGAAGGCAGATTTTGCAGTATCCTTCCCCTGCCATGCCCACCAAGCCACACCATGCCCTCAGAACCGGTAGTAAAAAAAATTGAATTCCACCACTGAAAGAGGACACTTCATTAGGAATGCGTTGAAGAGCAGATTAGTAAGGCATGGAAAAATTGTGATCATCCCAGTTGTGTTGGACATCTTGTTCCAGAAAAAGGGGCATCAGAGCATCTGGAGGTGGCCTTAGCAGACTTCTACAAGTCACTCTATGACCAAAATCATGCATTTCTAGGGAAGACCTGGTCACCGCCAACTTCAATGGAAAATTGGAAATAATAAAACTAAACAAGCTTCAATTTTGGCATAATTTTTCAAGTGTCTGGAGCTCGGTGGAAACAAATTAAAACTATTTCTGCCAAAGCCAATAATAAGACTAAAGCAATTTGGGACTTTTTTTCACTCCAGAGTGAGGAAATGCAGACCATCAAGCTTTTCAAAGCTAGAAACTGTAATGCTGGGAAGTGCACAGGAATCCACCTACATTTATTTAAAATCCTTGTACATTGTTCAGACTATGTTTCTACATGTGTTCTTCTGTATACTGTGTTGTGCTTCAAATGCTTTGTTCCACACAGAAACTGGTTTAATTTCACTGGAGGTGAGAAGCTATGTTTGCTGATTTTTTTATCATCTCAAACCCATTTTCTTATGGCTTCACAGCGTCATTAATTCTCCTCGATGGCTTTTCATCAAAGTGGAAAGAAAAACAAAACCTCAATTAACCTGCATTATTGTGATCTTTCTGGCAACTCTTTGTTGCCCCTAGGTTTAGAGTGTATGAAAGCAACAAAGGTCTTTGAAATAATATGGCAGATGGATTTGGATGCCACAGCCAAGATTAAGTAGCAGGTGGGCTCTAAATTAGCAATACTAGGTCTCCATTCCCTGAAAAAACTGTCCTTCAAATTATGTGCAAACAAATGCTTATCACCTCCTAACAAAAATCCAATCTCTAATCAGAGAGAGGCGACTGTTTCCTATTAAGATTGGAAGTTTTTGTTTATATTTTTTTCCTTTTACTGGATTCCTATTTTACTCTGTTTATATTTGAACTTTGAAGTCCTCTTCAAATGAAATGTTGTCTCCTACAATGAGAACCCAGTTCATTAAGCAACCGTTTTAAAATGTCCATTTAGTCTCGGAATGGAGAATTCAGACATCAAAAAACATGGCTACATTGGTAATCTAAGCCGTTTCAGATAGCTAGGACACCATGTTCCATTGGTAAAGCCTCACTATGAGTTACATTACAGTAGAGGATTCTATTAGTGAATCTGGAGTTTTATCTTTAAGAATGTTTTGTAGCTTGTACATCATTTTTAACATCATTCGTCAGACTATATATATATGACTCTTTTGGGGGGATGGAATCCATAGGCACTGTGCCCCCCAAAATTACATATAGATAAAATTTAGGAAAATAAAACATAGAAGAGTGTCAGCAGAGGTCAGCTAGCTAGAAGGCACAAGTAAAGAAATATTAATATGGGAAAATTCTTTATAATGTCTCATATTGTTCTATTTTGCCCAGTGCTAGCTCCTTCAAGAAATTGCAAAAACTAGCCAAGGTTTTCCATGAGGGATTTGTAACTGGAATTACATCCACTCCTGGAAAAGAAAAGCCAGTGAACACGGGGTTGCTTGTAAAGTGTCTAATATATCAGTGTCTTTAAAAAGATAGATGAGATGGACAGAGGATATATAAGGTAGGTGGAATACAAGGAAGGAAGAATATTAAAATAGGTCAACCTGGTTCTGTATGAATGATAATTTCTATCTGTTACAAATAGTGGTTCATAGACGTTTTGATTTGTCGTCTACATTTGTAGACGTAGAAGTGATCTATGAAAAAAGCTTTGCTATTTCTTTTTATATTTGGTTGCACTAGTCTTTATCGGGATGCATGCTGCCCTTCATGCTTTTAGCTTATTTTTTCCACATGTAAAAACTCAGTGTGAAGGATTCATTTCTCATTTATTCTCAGCAGCAGGATGCTGCATTTTTATGTGCTTGATTTCTGTGCTCCTTGCTGCAAATATTGGCTTTAATGGTGAATGTAATAATCATGGCCTAGAGAGGCTTTGTTCTTCTAACTACTTGACTCTGGCTAAAGAATCAGAAGCAGTACCTCCATAGGCATTCAAAGATGTACAGAATTACTTGAATCCTGACCAAGTTAATCCTATAATGCATTAAAAAGATATTAATCCAAAAGGATTCAAGCACTGTTTGTATCAATAAGCACAATACTGAAAGCACAGACCTATGTGCATGAACCCAAGATTACTTGATTACCTGATTAGGATTGTGTTTTTTTAAAAAAAGTACTTTCTTATGAAATAGATGGTTTAATTTCTGAGCCTCCCAGATAGTTCTTAAAGCTTGCCAATACAATCAGAAATAGATTTAATACAACTTTCCAAAGCTGTAATACTTCAAAGGATCGCTGTTAACGTTCCATACCTGGAAAATTGGCTGGTCGGGGAGAAGGATAGATAGAGATAGAAAGTCTATCTGACTTTCTACTTTTCACAAGTAGTTCTTGACAAAAGGAAAAGGCTGAGATTTGGAATTCGCCAGCTGTGGCCTAAAGTAAAATGATCCCAGCAAGACTGATCTGTCCAAACAGCTTGGCTAAAGAATTAGATGTTTCAGTGTCCCCGTTTGCTACTATTCACAAGGGCCAAGTCCTTCCGTCAAAACGATTTTCCATTTAGGAACTATCATGGCTTCCCTGCATGTGTCTGACATTGTCAGTGTATGCCCGAGTATCCAAGCAAACAAACTGCCTCTTCCCATAATGACACCTGTGCCTCCAGTGGCACCGATTGACTTGAGTAAGGCATTCAGACAAAGTGTTTCCCAAAGTTGCTAGAAAACATCTCTCTTCAACTCATGAAAACCACCATATCTCTTACAAGCCCCGTGTGGGTGTTTTGAAAGCTGTTCCCATCTATCTCGTGTTCCAAAGTGGGTGGCTGTATAGAAGTCAGAATGCTTTCAGAGCAACTGTCTGAGCCTTTAGAAACATGTGGCCACTTTAAATGAGCTCTGGTGGCTTAGTAGACTAAGGCAGTGATTAACATCCACTTACATCTGCTGCCTGCAATTACTGCAAGTTCAAATCCCACCAGGCTCAAGGTTGACTCAGCCTTCCATCCTTTCTAAGGTAGGTAAAATGAGGACCCAGATTGTGGGGGCAATAAGTTGACTTTGTATAAATATACAAAAGTATGAAGGCTATTGCTTAACGCATTGTAAGCCGCCCTGAGTCTCCGGAAAAGGGCGGCATATAAATCAAAAATTTAATTTTTTTTTAAATGGTTTGAAGGGAGATTTATTTTATTTATGCCTCTAGTTTTCATAGAAATATGTTGTGATCTGAGGCACAACATATGATCTCACAGATATCAAGATGCTCCAAGTCAAGTGCACAGTATTTAAATTGGTTATTAGGCGGGGGGAAAAATCACAGGAACACTTGTATCATCCTTGGTAGCAAGAATCCAAAAGTAGAATCAATAGTTGCCATGTTAGGACCCTTAGTATATGTATTGCCGATGGCCACACTAATGGTAGAGCTAATGCTCCTCTTTCTTAAAATACCTTTTCAGGAAAATAGCCAGTACTTTTCACTTTGTCGTTGTGTTCCTTAACCAGTTGTCTTATGTTGATTATGCTTTTCTGTTTCCTTCCCACTCCAACTTACAGCAAACGTTTGTGACAATGAACTTCAAATTTGCCAGAATGGAGGGACGTGCCACAACAATATACGCTGCCAGTGCCCGGAAGGCTATACTGGTGTACTGTGTGAGAAGCGGAATTGTGATGTGGATCCAGATGGCTGCAGTGAAAGTTCAGGCCAAGGGGCAATATCAATACAAACCCTGCTACTTCTAATACCACCAATTGCTCCATTGGGATTAAGTGGGCTTTTTATATTTTAAGCTACGCAGCTTGGGAGACATCGGCTTCAGACTGCTTTGAGAGAAAGGTGTCCAGAAAAGAAAGAAAAAGAACCAGATGCAAATAAGAATTTTCAAAATAAGGGGGGAAATTATACAATTTTCACACATATATAGACTAAAGAAAAGGCCTGACTGAACTAAGCCATATGTATACCTTGTGGACAACCCAACCAACCAAGACTGTTACTTCTTGGCTCAAGCTTAAATGAGGCAGCTGCCAATACTATTACAACTACTCAACACGACAGCTGCAGGCACTTACACAGGTTCAAAAAGGCTTGGGTAGCCACCCCCAGATGGAAATCCAAGACAGAAACAACAACAACAACAACAACAAACCACAAAAAACTTGCTCTTTCAAACTGGTGCGCCACCGTACCTCTTCCCAGTGTGTGGACCAACCAAATAGAAGCATTCTTTGCTGTCAGTGCATTGTGGGTATAAGGAAATCTGTTTCAAAGCTGCCATATTGGCCTGCTTCAGCCCCTTAATCTCCCTTTCCAACTGTGCTTTAGTGAACGTTGCTCTGTAACCTTTGTTGGTTGAACGATCTCTTTGTCTGATGTTAGTAATGCACATGTGTACCAGCCCCAACTCAATAAATCTCAAGCCGGTCATATCCTTGTATATCTTAGAAGCACTGTGCCCTGTCGACACAGTGCTCCCCTATTGTACAAGAGTGGCAGTAGGACAAAAAGAAAGTATATTTATCCTTTTGTAATCAAATGAAGTTATTTTTCTTGACTAACGTACAGCGTAGATTTTTTGTATTATTGCCAATTTGTGTTAACAATTGAGTAATGTACTTTAATCCTAATCAGATGGGGGGAGGGGAAGAGATGATTTTTAGTTTGTTCTTTTCTTTTTTTTTCTTTTTTTTTAAAATTCATTTAATTGTGCAGAGATTTCTCTGTATGGGCAACGTGCTGGCATCAAAGAATATCAGTTTACATATTATAGCAAGTGTAATAAGATACCACCAAAGGACATTCTAAATGTTTTCTTGTTGCTTTAACACTGGAAGATTTAAGAGAATAAAAATTCCTGCATAAACTATTTCCAGGGATTAGTACTGCAGTTTCTTGATATTATTTTACCAGGTAGAAGACAAAGAAGTTCCAGTCCAGACTTGTGCAAGCACAGCAAAAAGTTAAAACTCAAATCTCCATGCTGTCTACAGAGATTAATTAAGAGTGACAACAACATGAGATCAATTGTTGAGGTCAGCAGACACTGGATAAGCTCCAATCAATTCAAGTTAGACTGCAGTCCTAACTGAGAAGTAAAACCCACAGCATTTAACAGGATGTTACAGTATTCTGAAAATTGCATTATCAAAATATTTACTATTATAATTTCAGTTTAACTCATCTATTCATTTTAACGTCTATGAACAGAAGTCAAACATTGTGCAAGTAAGTTTCCATTTGTATAACAATATTTCTAGCGTCTTTCTTCTTTCTGCAACTTCCCACATTTTCTAAAACTCCTACCTTTTTAGAGTAAAACATGAATCTCTTTTCATCAAAGCCAGGATTTAACCCAATATTATCATCAGGGATAATTCAGATGTTTATGTTGAAGCTTTCCCTCAAAATTCCAAATTTAGCATTACCATTTAATGTCAAAATTCAGCTTTCTGTTATTGGTTAAACGGATGAAATTATGATACCATATATCCTGTTTTTTACGGGTTCAACTAGAGCACCAAATGTTAACTGCAACTGTTTCAGGTATAAGAACCTGTTGATTTTAACCAAACTTTGCACCTTCAACTGAAATAACTGTTAGGATAATTGATACAACATAAATAATGTAAAAAAACCCAACAACCTTCAAAAACATTTAAAAGAACTTAAAAGGTTTAACTATCCAAGATCATAAAAAGTGTTTTGCCTAATTGATGGGGGGGGGGAGTTTGACAGTACTGTGAATGTTTGCGGAAGATATTTTCAAAATGTGTAGGGTGCCACAACACAGAAGGCTTTCTATTTGCCATTTTATTTGAAATAGACTGAGTCCATGCAGGATAATTAATTTGTGTGAATGGAAGTGGGAATAACTGTTTCTGTGGGTAAGAAACAATTACATGTTGATTACTGCTCAATCTTTTTTTGTCATATGGGCAAATATTGAGGACATTTCTGCACAAAATTCTGATTTGATGATATCAACCAGGTTGGAAATTTGTTTCCAGCTGTGGTGCAGTTGAAATCAAGCAAACTTATATTTCTTTCTGCAGCACATTGATACATTTTCCCACAGGAAACCATTCTGGCCTCACTCCACTTGCTGACTATGGTTTCCCCTTTAAAGGTCCTTTAAAGGGAATCCTGGCTGGAGAGTTTGCATCTCTCCTTTAGTAGTCCAAGGTACAGAGTGGGAATAAAATTTATAAGATTTATAAGATTATCAGTTTCCCCCTGGAATTCTACAAAGGCCCAGGCTCCTTGAGTTTTTATTATTTTTTCCCCTTGGAAAAAATAATAAAAATTTTTATTGTGGAATTAGGGTAGAGAAAAGGAATTTTCTAACTATAGAACTATGTCTGCTTGTAGTGAGACAGTGATTGAGCAACAGTCCATGGTCCTTGTGTTCCATGTTTCTGAGCTAATAGAAGTAAAATCCCAGCTCATTCTCCAATTTCTTTCTAAAAATCAGTAATGGAAGTTATCAGCGGCATCAGCTGGACATTCAAAAGAGGCAAGATGGCAGTTAGAGCATCACCTGCTCAATCAAACCCTTTTCTCCTTTTGTACATGTGTCAATGTCACACACAATATAAAGGGCAGGACCTCAGTTGCAAGGCCATGATTGCTGTCTTCCGTTATCTGATCCATTCCTGCAGAATTCCTTGGAAATAGTGTTGCAGAAGCATATGGATAATACGAGAACTCTATTGTTTTTACTAAGTTATTTCAAAGCTCTAGATCAGGGGCGTCAAACTCAAGGCTCATGGGCCAGAACCAGCCCGTGGGATGCTTAAATCTGGCCCATGGGACCACCCTGGAAACAGCAAAGGACCAGCCCGCAGTGCCCTTCCGAGCTCCGTTTTTTCTGGGAGAGGGTTGCAGGAGGCCATCGCAGCTGAAAACAGCTTGCAAGGGCTGAAGGCAGTCCTCCCAAGCTCCATTTTCACTGGCAGAAGGTTGCAGGAGGCCGTCACAACTGAAAACAGAGCTCAGGAGCCCGCTGGCAGAGTGTTTGGGGGCCACCACAGGCACCCCTAACACGAGTGATGTCCAGCTGGCCACACCCACTCTGGCCATGCCCCCAAACCCCAAGGTCAAACACAACCCTGATGTGGCCCCCAATGAATCGAGTTTGACACCCCTGCTCTAAAGAAAAGACACAGGTTTTTTTGCAGCTCACAATAATATTTGCTGTTAAAATTCCACCATGGACAATTTGTTTATTATATATGTGCTGGAACTATATACATACTGTATGTACATAAAACAGATTCAGGTTAGAGTGGAAAAAATGTAGTGCTATGGTTAACATTAATTCAGATCAATAGAACTTTTGTAAGCACCTTATTGCTTATTCTTTTGCACATGTGCTCAAAGAATAGGGTTTCAATACAAGGAAGATTTGCTTCTGCTTTACCTAAGAAGAATGTGTTGTACCTAATGGTCTCAAATGTAGGATGCTTAGGCCACATTCTCTGAGAATCCATGAAGAGTCTGCTTCCTCACTCTTTCTTGAAGGTAAGAAATGAATTGTGTGATTGACGTGGAAGAGAGAAGGCAACTTGTACTAAGTTGCAGCCAAAGCAGGGGTGAAATGCTCCCAGTTCGGACTGGACCGGGCGGGTGGTTCGGAGAACCAGTAGCAAAAATCCCTGTGCCCCCCCCCCCCCCCCGGCCATGCCCAGCTGAGCCGCACGATCATCCGAGACCTTTTTTTTAACTTTTAAAAGCATCTTTTCTACCACCTCTTCCGACGAAAAAATGCTTTTAAAAGTTTTTTAAAAAGCCTCTGGTGATCGCACGGCTTAGCTGGGATCATCAGAGGCTTTTCAAAGCATTTTTTTCTGCAACCTCTTGGCTGAAGAGGTAGTAAAAAAAAATGCTTTGAAAAGTCTCCGACGATCCCAGCTGAGTTGCCTGATCGGCAGGGAGGTATTTTTTAAAAAGCCTCTCTGACGATCCCAGCTGAGTTGCCTGATTGGCAGAGGCTTTTCAAAGCATTAGAAAAAATGCTTTGAAAAGTTTTAAAAAATGGCCATGCCCACCCAGTCACATTACCCCCCCCTCATCAAGCCACGCCCACAGAACCGGTAGTAACAAATTTTACATTTCACCCCTGAGCCAAAGCATCTCTTCGGGGATTGAGATCAACAATTGGTATGCTTTTGAGGGAAATGGGAAAGAAAGTGCAAGAATTAAAAATTCTAGGTTCATGTGAAAGGTTTTTATTGGGTGCACTACAATAAGCACACTAAATCTCATTAAGTAATGTGAGAGTTTTGAGCTGAATCATATAAAAAACATCTAAGTTGAATGCCATTGGAATATGTTCAAGGGTTTCTGCAGAGGAATAATTGAAATAATGGAAGAATGGGTACCACTAAGATATATTTGTGACAATTACAGAAAACAGAATAACAGAATCGGAAGGTACCTTGGAAATCTTCTAGTCCTCCTGCTTAGGAGGGCCTATAACATTCTGGACAAATGACTGTTCAATATCTTTTTAAAAACCTGTGTTGGAGCACCCACAAGATCTGGAGGCAAGCCGTTCCCATGATTAATTGTTCTGTGAGGAAATTTCTCCTGAATTCGAGGATAGATCTCCCATTGATAATCTTCCACCCATTATGTTTTGCCGTTAGGTGATTTGGAGAATATTGGAAGAAATATATCATTTGTTGAGTGCTGCTTCTGTTATAAAATAGATATTGATAAAATCGATATAAAAGTGGTAGTCTGGACAAAATCAGTCACTTTCCAAAATCTAGCAAAGCTGAACCATTCCTAGGGGTATAAAGATGGAAAGAAACAGAAATTAGCAAACTGGTATTTGGAGACTTTGAAGCTTATGGGGAAATTTTGCAGGGATAAATATCACCTAGAAATCTGTAAGACATTTGAAGAACTTGGTCCCATAAACATGAACAGCATTACACCCAAGGGAGGTTTAAATGATGGGATTTCAAGTTAAGGTTATTTGCTTTCATGTTTGTTATCTCAGTGAAAATCATCCAAATACATTTCTGGAAGTCTTAAAGAGAGAGAAAACTTTTTTGAACTTTTTTGGGAAAATATCTAGAGATTCCCTGTAGTAACACAGCAGTAGATCTTGTGTTAACTGCCCATCTGAAATATTCCAATATATCCTAAACTTTAACCTACCTAGTAAGGAATACAAACAGCTCCTGTAACACATATGCACAAAAATAAAAATATTTCTTCATGATTTCACTAATAGACCCTTATTTAGTATTTAAAAGAAGTGTCAAGCTATGGTGGTGGAAAGGGCTGTTCCAGTAAATAGAGTTTATTTTGAAGCCCAAGGTGTAATAAATTCTTGTTCCTGCCTTTTATTAGCCCAATTATTTTGAGTGACAGCAAGAGGTAGAGCAACAGATAGAAGAAATTGAGGCAAAAACACCAACCAGACCATGGTTTCAAACGCAAGAATCTAGAGTTGGCAACAGAGGTGAATTTGCTGATGAGCAGATATTCTGTCAGACCCAGTGCAAATATTTTATCAATATAATTGCCTTGAGTGGAAAATAATTAGCAGCAGCAAAGTCTGTGGAGATCCGCATATGTTATTCTCTCCCTCTCAGTCTGGTCTCTGAAACATCAGCTACAGTTTTAGAACTTCTTGGTAGGTTTTCCTTCTTTCCTTAGGAGAATGAATGTTTTCCTGGCCAATCATCTGCAGGAGCAATCAGCAGGAGAAAAAGTCTAAAAAGTCTATAGACTTTCCAGATTTACTTCTCAGGGAGCTTATAGAAAGCCAAAAAGAAAAACCCAACTGCAGCATTGAGTGAAACGTGTCAAGACCACCGTATTAATGCAGTTGATGGCCTGTTTTGTTATTCACACCCGCAGCCTCTTAGGGTATACTGGAATACGATAAGCAAAGATAAATTAAAACTTTGGCTGACTGCCAACCCCATCCCACATGAAATTGTAGATTTACACCAGAAGTGTACTCATGATAATAAACAGAAAAAAACTATATTGCAGCCTTACCGAGAAGTGCAAATGCAAATACAGCTGACTGGCACACGGCACAAAGGATTACTTCTAATTAAAGTGGATTTCTAATATTAAAATGTGGAATTTAAGCTGCCTGGAAATGTATTAGAACAGATGAAAGAAAACACAGGGTAATTGTCATAAAAGTTGTACTTCAGCTAATGTAAGTGCTCGGGTGGTAGAGCACATGTTATTATATTGAGATTTGCCATCCAATCTAAATTACAATAACAGTAAGATGTCTTTACTATCTCTGCATATCTAAGGTGACTCTGGGCTTCTTTTCTTCTTCTCTTCGCTATAGCCTTCTTTCTCAACTTCGACAACTTTAAGATGTGTGCACTTTGATTCCCAGGATTCAGATTGAAGTCCACACATCTTAAAGTTTGCCAAGGTTGAGAAACACTGCTCTATCGTTTTTTTCCCTCCTCAAGAAAGGGTAAAGAGATATCTTGCTGGGGGTTACACATCCTTGAAGTTTTATTGGCACCTGTACAGAAAAACTGTTCTCCATCTTGTAGGGATATTTTTTTAACCTCTCAGTCTGGTTACAGCTCTAAAATTTCCAATTGATTTCCCATCCAACTACTAACCAGACCCAGCATTGCTTAGCTTCCAAGTTTCTCTGACTGCTACCTAATCTGACAATGGCCAATTCTAGTTTCAACAATTGAGATGTGACCCAAAGATCTGTATTTAAAAGGGGGAGTGAAAATCTCATTTGGCACACTGATCACATTTGGCACACTTTTGACAATCTCAAAGTACCTCTCTTGATACGGATCAACTTAGTTCTGTGACAGGTGATTATTGGAAGTCCTGGAACAACCTGTCCATCAAACAACACCTGTCCATCAACCTTGCAATTACACAAAGAATTCCCTTTCAGAATTCATACAGAGGTTGTGTTTATAATTAGAAATACGGAATTATATTCAGGGTGTGTTCATAATTGAGTCTGGCACTATTGCCTTGTAATTCTGTCATTCTGAGAGTGTCACTCTGGAGTAGCTTTGAACTTTCTTTTTAAAAAAATAGTTTGAAGGCACACAGAAGGACACTTATTCCAACTCATTAGAAATAAAGAGATTATTACTGGGTCAGTGATCCAATCTCTGTATAAAATCATCTAGTTCAGTTCAACAAAATTCAGCTTCAATACACAGGCTGTCTGAACAGTTTACTGCATAGCTAGTTAAGTTGCAGCAAATGGTGGAGTATCCTGCCAATGAGAAAAGCATCTGCCAAATGTGGGACAGGTCTGAGGAAGTGGTAAATTCTGATGGATAGCTGGAACGGTGGGATTAGCCATCTTTCAGAATCTGATTTGAGGGAGCATCTCAGTGAAGCCTTACCTGGAAGCCACTGGCCACTTCCTGGAAATGCAGCTTTTGATCCGCTGAGGTAGGTGACAGATACGGTACTTGATCTCATGCAACAGGAGGCAGGCCAGTGATCATGGTAATAGTTGAAACAGAAGTGTCCAATAGATTTCATGGTAGCACAACAAGACCCACACAAGCAGATACAGTGAAAGCTACTGGCTGAAATGGGATCAGGATATGGAGGTGTCCTTCAAGTCCTTAATTAGCTTAAGTTAAAACTAATTTTACGGGACAAATTTCTGCACAGCAAATTTAAGTTCATAGTGGATTCAATGGTTTTTTTTTTTTTAATCAAGCAATGATGAATCTCCTATTTCTATTTTGGAGGTGTGGTGGCGCAGTGGTTAGAATGCTGTATTACAGGATAACTCTGCTGACTGACTGCAGTTCGATTCACACTGGCTCACACATCTATCAGTAAAATGATGATCCAGATTGTTGGGAGTAATATGCTGATGCTGTAAACCAATTAGAGTGTACTGTAAAGCACTGTGAAGCAGTATATAAGCAGTATATAAGCATTATTGCTATTGTTATGACCAAACTGCATAAAATTTAACTATGGTTATTGGCTTCTCTTTTTCTTACTGGCCTTTCCCAACAAACAGTTCCTTACTATAGAGAAAGATAATTTCTCATTGAAGTCTTCCCCAAACACAAGGTTGCATAGTATTCTTGGCACAAGATATATTACTGCTCTGGGAAGAAAGACCAACACACTTTCCTTTCTATTTTTCCTAAAGCTGTGTAGAGGGCTTTCAAAGGACATTAAAAAATCCAGCTAGATAAACATGTGAGGTTCAGGTTAACTGGTGCTTAACTAATCAGCTAATGCTAATTACTGGGGAAATCCTTTTTTTAAAAAAAGGATCTATTCCATGTAAAGGTGAAACAACAAAAACAGTATTGCAATCCAAGGCATCTTCTTAATCCTACCACAGGGAGAATTTAGGCATGAGATGTATGAACATCCACCAATCTCATTTGAGACCTTTGTCTGAATGTGAACTGGACTGGAAACATTTCAAGTGGTCACATATACCATGATTGGGTAAAGGAAGCAATGTTACTGATTTCACATACGTATTGTGTGATTAGTGCTCTGAAGGAAGTGAACTTTAGTTCTGCTAAACATCAGAACTAGAATTCCACTTAAGGACCACAAATGCATTTCTGTGGGATAGTAGCAGAACGTATAAGTGTAAGAGGTAAGGTTTCTATCTGAAACCATAAAAGGCACAGGGATTCCTATAAACTGATATGCGAAAGGTCTACTATTTGGGGGGCTTAATAATTTGTTGATTGGAACAATAAGAGGATTTTTTATCTTCGCTTGTTGGCTATGTCTTTCTCCCAAAATTTCTAGACAAGCTCTTTTGGATGAAATCTCATAAGTGAAACATCTGAGCATTTAAACATGTACAAGTACAACATGTCTTTTAATTACCCTTTTTGGAAGGGCCATCTTCTAATTCAAATTGCACATAACCAATGCTTCTTGGCAACTCTTTAAAGCAGTCCTTTAAATAAGCAAAGAATATGGTTATTTTTAGTTTTATCTGATATGAAATGAATAAGCTGGTTTATAATTAATGTTTTGATTCCATCTTTACTTTGCCCTTTTATTTGGAGAAGGAAAGAAAACTTAGATGGCAAATTAACAAATGGAAAAATATGAGATTAAGTAATCCTTTTATTAACTTTTATAGTTCTACTGAATAGACCATTATGCCATGATGTACAATTATAGTAATAATCAGATCTGCTGAAGAAAATTAGGGAGATCTCAAAAGTTCTTTTTTTTAAGGTCCATTTTATTCTCATCAAAAATTTCCCTAAGATATATAACTTTTTCTGTTCTTTCATTAAAGACCATTTTGGTTGAGGAATGATTTATGAAAATTAAATGTGCAAATTCCATTTTTATCTGCATAGTCCCTAAGATTCTGGCACATGACTGAGTTTAGACATTAAAAGTAGCCATAACTTCCACAAGGATTGATAAAAAGAATTGGGAACAGATTTCACACCTAATTATGCTTATTTATTAATAGCTACCGGTATTCAGTGCATGGTGACCTAGTGATGAAGACATTTGCCTCCCACTCAGAAGCTTGAGAGTACAATTCTAGGTAGTAGCAGATGTTTCTCTTAGTGTGCAAAGAAAAAATATTTGCTGCGAACTCCATGTGGCGTCAGGAAGGGCATCCAGCCAGTAAATGCTTAGCTCCATCCAGTTGCCCTGACTCTACCCCGAATTAAGGGATTACACAAAGGAATTAGTGCAGTCATACAATATAAGACATGTACTATAAAAAATAGGTAGCACTACTTTTTTAAAAAAATCATTTAATTTTGAATAGCCATTCTAACCAAATTCCAAACAATCTGTCTGTGTCTTTTCACTGTTCCTCAACCAAAAGAGGTATATACAGAACATTTTACTCTTGGCACATTTGTACTTCCATAACTTTCATTAAACCAACCACCTTCAACTCATATAAGATATTATCCATCCAATTAACAAGTAGGCGTAACAAGGGGTGTTTATTCATTAGTGATTTCAAGGTTGCAAGTCATCAGCAATTTCCATTAGAGCAATTCTGTTAGCTTGATTGCCTAGACCTGTTCCAAAGTAACTTGCTGGAAGTTACTCTATAGACAAAATTTAAAGTCTGTTTTACAAACACCATCCAACAACGTGTGAAAGTCAAAGGATCTCAAATCATCCCAGTAGAGAGGTGATTTTCATGAAGGTGATTCATAGCTATGAATTAGGATGCAAAGTTAATTAATGCAAAGCAAGGGGATACATCTGGAGGACAATAATACCTTAATAGAAACGGGAATGCAAAACTTTCAGAAATAAATTGAGCACTTACAGCAATAATTGTGTCCTTCCTCAAATTTGCCAATACCGTTATGTTTCTCTTCCATTTGACTTACATACACGTACATACAGGCATGCACATACACATACACACACAGAGAGAAAGAAATATGCATGGTGATAAAAATCAAGGAAAAATAATGCAGTAATGTTACAATATCCATATTTGTATATTTTGCATAGGATGGACTAGTTTTTACTTTGGCAGCTGAAAGTTACAGTATATTAGCAAAAAAAATTTAAAAATTGACAGTTCCCCATTTGTATGTTCATTTCTTCCCAAAAAGCAGTTCTTGGTACAACCTAAGTCTACTGTGTTCCATTTCTGGAGACTCTTCATCTCTGTACTTAGCAATGAAATTTCTATAAACGTGACACCCAAGATCAGTCAATGTTGTCTTCTCATCACCTCAGCTCATCATCTTTCAACATACTATAGAGGTTATGGATCATGCCAGAATCCTGAATGTCTTGTTTAGTTCAGTTTCATCCAGTTCTAACCACAAACATGCACTCTAGGAAGGATTTCAACAGATATGAAATCAGTCGGGCCAATCTCCTTTAGGATTCATCATTCCACAAAGCATCGGAATAACAGGAGATCCTGGTAATGGGCCATCATAGATATTTGGTAAGAAATGGAAGTGGATAAAATTCCACTTCCAGAGATGAAAACAGAACACTAATAAATTAACAATTACATTCATCTCATGTCTGAGCAAGCAATTGAGATTAGATAGATATTAGATAGATATAGATAGATAATAGATGAGAAAGAGAGGTAGAGGGAGGGAGGAGAGAGAGAGATAATAGAGAGAGACATAGAGAGAGAAACAGATAGACATAGATAGACACAGACAGGTGATAGATAGAAGATAGATAGATAGATAGATAGATAGATAGATAGATAGATAGATAGATGATAGGTAGACAGAAATAGATGAGAGAGACAGACAGACAGACAGGATAGATTGATAGATGAGAGAGAGTTGATAGACAGATAAGAGAGAGATGAAAGATTAATAGATAGGAGGGAGAGAGATGATAGATTCAGACAGACAGACACCTTGGCTCACATAGTCTTTCTAACCCTATCTTCAAAGCTGAAGCAATTTAACATTTAGCCTTTTCTGAATGAATGCAGGTAATATAGAAATTAAGATTTTTATATTACTTTTTAAAGAAATTTAACCAAAAAATAATTGATCCTTTCTTTTTATTTTATTACATTTATTAATGCTGGTAGGATTTCTTCTGTTCTACCTATATGAAGGTTCTTGCACCTTGAGAATAAATTCCTTCTCCTCTGCCTGGGATTTTGACTTATTCAGGTCCTGATCTTCCCAGAAGCTTGTTGCAGAAGGTCTCTCCATTTTGAATGACCTCATAAATATATATTGAATTTTAACTTATAAAGGTAAAACCATTTCCCAGCCGTTTAGATGGTTTGAGGGCTGGTTAGGAGAAACGGATCCTAGAAGAACTTTTCTTTCAGGGAGCTAATTAGTTCATAAATCAACATGTCTAAGTAGGGTGCAGATTACCCTAAAGCCAGGCCACGGTGAATTGCCATGGGTGTAACAGCAATTTAAAGATCTTTTTACCTCTGTTTAATGTGCCATTCTGCTCGGACTGTTCACTTTCCTCTAACAATTTAGTTAAGGACTTAGTGGGAACTCACCGGGTTTGTATTCTGGCTCCCAAAATTTCAGATCTCTGGAGGCTTCTGCAGTAGTAGTTCCTTTTCTTTAGATCTAGCTCATTCCGTCTCTAAATTTGAACACAACCCTTGAAATGCATTTTAGACTTTATATCCAAAAGCACAGTTTCCAATGGAGAATTCAAAACTTTGCACAGAACAGCAAGAAAATGGGTAAGACGCTTTAATAGTTATGTACTATTGCTGGGGCAGATGACTTCTGCCCATACAAAAATTGCTGAACTGTTTCTATTAAGAGTTCTATCAAAGGTTCTGTCTCTTGCTTCGAAAGAGGTCAAAATATAGATAACAAAAGGGCTTATTATGAAGGAAACATTGGATGTCCACAGATACAATAGGTGTACCTGCTAATAGCTGTTAAAATCACTTCTATCCTGTTCCTCCTTGACATGAACTGGCAGCTCTAAACTTGTTTTATCTACCATTTGTCCTTTTCTCAACCCAACCTTCAAATCTGCACCAAACCAGGAGCCTTTTAAGGTACATTGTAATATTTTCCAATATTGACAGTATCAATGTAGGGAACTTTGAACCATAGCTAGGACAGTCCTTGAGAAATAAAATTCAGTTACTACCCATACAACAGTCACTTTCAATTCAGAGAGCTTTAACTGATATGCATAAGCCTCACTGAATCACAATATTCAAATAATGTCTTTGAGAGAATGGCAAAATTACCACCAATTCTGTTGAATTCACCTGGGGACATCTCTACCCATACTGACACTGAACAGCACCAATTTGATGGGAACAATACAAGAATAATCAGCCATGTTACTACCTGCCACTCTTGTGAGTGTATCAAAGCCTGGGACTGCACAAGTAATTCCACCTACAGATGCATCAACCTACAACCAGCCTATGAACCCCTCAGAATTCAATTCAACCGCACACCAATACTCAACCAACCCAAGCAATCTCCCCAACCAGCACCTCTCAATGACCCTCACATGACATGACCAACCCATCACAAGCCCTCACCTGATGTGACCCACACCTGACCCATCACAAGACCCTCACTTGACGCGACCCACATCTGACCCATCACAAGACCCTCACCTGATGTGACCTCCCTATCACAAGACCTACTGACCACACAAAACCCTTATAAGCAGAAGAACACTGACATCCCCTAAATTCCACTGAAGATGTCATTCTAGACTGGTAATGAAACTTTTTGAAACCAACCCACAGGCTCGGAGCACAAACCTCTACCCTCATCACACTTAAGTCCAATGAGCTTGAACTTGTACACAATGGAGTCTTCAGAACAAGCAGTCAGGAAGGGAATGACCTGGTTACTTAGGAAGAAGCATATACACAATATATATTTCATCCTCCCCCTTACACAGTTAATAGTCCCTTGATCAGCAAGGTCTCTGGGATTAAACTTCAACCTGCCTACTTGGTGGAGTATTTGATATGAGAGATGCCTATGTCTTGTGTCTAGGATTTCACTAGGGAATAATCAAGAACATTAGTAATTAATATTCCCTCGCCCTTCCATTCCTATATCACAGGAAGGGAAGGCAGAGAGAAGAACGGGAGAAGTGCTAGACTGCAATTCAAAACTTCCCCGTTTTAAGGCATTGTCGCACTGGATGTGAGACAGTCCCAGCCCCCTCTGCTCATCTTTTCATCCACACTCATCTACCTTCTTCCTGAAGGAAATGGACCCCTGAAATGCTGCTCAGTAGGCAGGAGAGGTGGGCTGATCAAAGGAACCAGAGGGAGAAAAAAGTACCAGAGAGTAGAAATCACAGCTGCCTCATCTCCAAATTCCACTGCAGATTTAAAAATAGATTGTGACCTTGAAGGAAGGTGCCCAACAGAACATTTTGCAGACAACATTTTGACAGCACTATGCAACACATTTGAAGAAAGTGTTAACACGTTTAAAGAGAGACACCTCCCAGCTGATTGTTCAGTGGCACATTTCTTTTAGCAGGTTACCTGAAATCCTTGTTTTAAGTATACATTGTGGAAAGCATCACACAAGCAAATCTCAGGTTGTCATGCACAGACAGAACTATTTTCTTTATCAGCTCTGTAGGTCATAAGTCTACACAGACAATGTTTTCCCCACTCTCTTATTCCGCTGTTTCTTCTTTTCTGCCCAGTGTAAAGCATAGCTAGAGTCTGGTTTTGTTAACAGGTGGAATGCAGGGGGCACAGACAATATGATTCAGTAGCAGAACATGGCTTACGTAGGTAAACTCCCAGGGATGTCTAGAAAACAAGTCTGGCAACATTTTGGATTCCTTTCCAAAAATGTGTTTCAGAGTTTATAGTGCCATGATGGCGAACCTATGGCATGTATGCCAGAAGTGGCACACAGAGCCATCTCTCCAGGCATGTGAGCCGTTGCCCATTGCTCTTCCGGTTCCCGGTACGCTGGCCAGCTGATCTTGCGGTTTCTGGTGCATGCATGTGCACTGGCCAGCTCATCTTCATGTGCACATGCATGCCAGAAACCATAGGAACAGGTGGCCAGTGCACATGTGCACACCAGAAACCAGAAAATCATCTTCCCAGCATGCATATGCGCACCAGGAAGCTGCTCTTCTGGTTTCCAGTGCACGCATGCACACCGACCAGCTGGTCTTCGAGCATGCATGCACACCAGAAACTGAAAGACCATGCAGCCGGTGCACATATGCATGCCAGAAACTGGAAGAACAGCTGCCCGGCACACACATGTGCACTGGGCAACTGCTTTTCTGGTTTCCGACACACACACAAGTGCACACTCCCATTTCGGCACTCGGTGCCAAACAGGTTCACCAACACTGCTATAGTGTGTGTATGGTGGGGGGAGGGATGTGAGGGATTAAGCATAATGCTTATCTGCAATTTTTTAGGACATCTACACCTGTTTGAGCCAGGAGAAAGGCACAGCTGCTTTAAAAAGTTAGAAGCTATACCGATAGACCCAAATATTCTGAGCCATATTTTTTTTTATCGGATGCAAAGTCCTACCAAGTAGAAATAGAAACATCCTAGATTCTGAAACAATGCCATTGCTCTATGTAGTTCAAGGATGGAGAACCAAGGCCAGCCAGAGGTTGCTCCCAGCATTCTTCAACATCAGTTTGGCTGCCTGGGATAGTTCAAGACTGTCAACGGTAGCTGGAGAACCATTATTACTTTCCTGCATAAATAGTAATTTATGGAGAAAGCTGTAGCCCAGCTATATGTAACTTACGGATCAGGAAGCAGAAGTTACCCAAACACATTAGTGCCCCACAGAGTAAATGGACAGTGAACAGGAACAAAAGTAATTTATGAACAAAATAACTGTCAATCAGCTGTCTCCAACAAGTTTATTTTTCCCAATGGCCATTCCTGCCTGACAATTAGGTTAGCTTGAGTACTTCTTTACGCTCTCTTATAGCCCAACTTTTAAAGGGGGAACACTATAGCAATTGCAGCCTACCTCTGAATTGGTTTGAAGCCACAAGGTGGGAAAAGAGTGATTTAATGCAAGGCAGAAATAACTCCAGCAATGTGTTCTCATTCCCAATGGGTTTTTTTTCCTCTTTCTTTTGGGTGTTTTTTTTTTTTTTTTTTTTTTTTGCAGGGCATTTGTTCTATTCATTGTGCATTATACAATTGCAATGTAAAAAATATCTTCTTTCAAGCATTCCCATTGCTACTGAGCTACCACGGACAAGTGTCTTAATTTGGAAAGCAAGGCTGTTGCCAGGGAGAGAGCCAGGCTTTCCAAATGAAATTGTTGCTTACACCAACCCATTTCACAGCCAACTGCAGTTGTTGCTTCTCTTCCCCATCCTTTCATGTAACCCATGTGTGAACATAGCATACTTTCTCTGCAACCTTTTCCCTAATCCTACCGTGGGATTCTCTGTCCAGTTTGAAATGATTGCAAGCCAAAAACGTCTAAAAGAAAACAATGATAATCTTTATTTTACTACTTTGCAAAGAGGGTGTACAGCAATAGCGCTTAGACTTATATACTGCTTTACAGTGTTTTACAGCCCTCTCTAAATGGTTTACAGAGTCAGCATATTGCCCCCAACAATCTGGGTCCTCATTTTACCCACCTCGGAAGGATGGAAGGCTGAGTCAACCTTGAGCCTGGTGAGACTTGAACTGCCAAATTGCAGGCAGCCGGCAGTCAGCAGAAGTAGTCTGCAGTACTGCACTCTAACCACTGTGCCACCGTCACTTTCTGCCACTGTGGCTGTATCACGTACTTGCAGGTACAGTGCAGAGGTGGGTTCCAGCAGGTTCTGACCAGCTTTGGAGAACCGGTAGCAGAAATTTTGAGTAGTTCAGAGAACCGGTAGTAAAAATTCTGATTGGCCCCACCCCATCTATTCTCTGCCTCCCAAGCCCCAACTGATCGGAAGGAAATGGGGATTTTGCAGTAATCTTCCCCTGGAGTGGAGAGGGAGTGGAGATTTTACAGTATCCTTCCCCTGGAGTGGGGTGGGAATGGAGATTTTACAGTATCCTTCTCCTGCCATGCCCACCAAGCCATGCCACGCCCACCAAGCCGCACCCACAGAACTGGTAGTAAAAAATTTTGAAACCCAACACTGGTACAGTGGACATACCTTAAGCCATCAATATACTTTCTTTATATTCCCTGACACTGTCACAGGTTTACCTCCCACCTTTTCCTCATTGAGCCAGTACTCAGGCCATCACACTCTATCCAAGGCACCTAAAATGAATACATTCTTCCCTGCCCCTTATTTATTATATTATAACTTTATTGTCATTGTATGTATATACACAGTATACCCATACAACGAAATTCACATAACACCCAAAGACCAGGCCCAACACACATAATAATCCCTATACATAATAATCCCCACGGCATTTGACGGCTGTGACCGGGAGGATTTTTCATCAGGTTCGCCTGATCCGCCAGTTGTGTCCCTTTCTGGATCGGGACTCATTACACACGGTCACTCACGCCCTTGTCACCTCTTGCCTGGACTATTGTAATGCTCTCTACATGGGGCTCCCCTTGAGGAGCACCCGGAGGCTCCAACTGGCGCAGAGTGCGGCCGTGCGGGTGGTGATGGGAGCGACGTGGCGCTCCCATGTTACTCCTCTCCTGCACGAGCTGCACTGGCTCCCGGTGGTCTTCCGGGTGCGCTTCAAGGTGTTGGTTACCACCTTTAAAGCGCTCCATGGCTTAGGACCCGGGTACTTACGGGACCGCCTACTACCACCAATAGCCTCCCACCGACCGGTACGTTCTCATAGAGAGCGGCTCCTCTGGGTGCCGTCGGCCAAACAATGTTGGCTGGCGGCCCCCAGGGGGAGAGTCTTCTCTGTGGGGGCACCCACTATCTGGAACGAGCTCCCCCCAGAGTTACGGAGGATCCTGGATCTTCGTGCCTTCCGCTGTGAGTTAAAAACTTTCCTGTTCCACCAGGCGGGCCTGGCCTAATTCTTCCCTTTTCCCCTTCTGTTGTAAAATAATTTAGAAATTTTAAATTGTAATATTTTAATTTGGGGTTTTAATATTGTAAATTTGGGATTTTAAATATTGGGGCCAATGTTTAATTCGGTTTTATTTGGCTTTTAAATTTTGTATATATGTTTTTATTTATGGCTGTTCACCACCCTGAGTCCCCTTGGGGAGAAGGGCGGTATATAAATTTAATAAAAGAAATAAATAAATAAATACACCCCACCCACCACAAATTCCCTGCCCCTGAACCACCCAAACATCCACACAACAGACCAAGTAATGCTATCCAGCAGCTCACTGATGGTGGCCCTTCAGTTCATTATTGAGTGCAATTATAAATTTATAGTTTATCTTTAGTCGCTATTACTTTCTGGGATTGTCTCTAAGTCAACCACCATGCCAGCAAATTCTAGCTAAAACCAGTTTTGAACATACCAGGGGCCTCTTGTCCCTTTGCTCCTACATGCAGCTTTAAGCTTGAGCAACATTTATGAGATTAGATCATTACACTGCATATTTTTAAAGATTAGTATGTCCTTTTACAATTTCTGTAAAAACAATAAACTCCTTTCTCCTTTCCCACACTACCAAACCATTCTCTATTAATGTACAGTATGCTATTATTGTTAGACCACCATTCAGCCAATAAGGGAATGGGCTAGCTTTCCTACAAATGCCAGATAAGCTGTCAAGAGCAGATTTGGGAGTACACGGCCTACATCCAATGAAGCTCCCGGCAGTCAGTCTCTTTCTTCACCTTCAAACTGAAGTCCAAAGTAGCATCATTACCTCTGAAGGCCAAGCTGTCTGTGTTAGCAGAAAGAAAAACAGAGCTCAAATCACAAAAGGAACAGAAGAGCCATCACTGAATAATTGCATCAGCAAGTCTGTCTGCATGTATTAATTTTTCAATATAGTGAAGCTTTGTAAAACAAACAAAAAATATATTTTTTTAAAAAAAGTAATTACATTTCAAAAAATGTATGGAAGAATATATTTGTAGTGCAAAGTTGAATTGTGGGGGACCTTGGTGCTCTCTGAACTTGGTGGTTTTCTTGCAGACATTTCATTACCAAATTAGCACATTAATGATTATAAGCGCATTAATGATGTTACCTAGTTTATCTGCAAAAAAACCCCACCAAGCTCATGGAGCACCAAAGATCCCACATTTCAAAAACTAATAAAATAGAAATTAACATAAAAGAAAAATAGGAGAGGGGATAAAAGAGAAAAGTTAAAAAGTGACCAAAAATACATAAACTAAATATATAAAAGAACTAGCTTCCAATTTTTTTCAGTACAGAGACAATTATAAAATAAAGCAACCTCTCTCTAAGTTTAAATATGTAATATCAGTACCTAAAAACACCTTTAGGATATTAATAATCAATATTTAAAAAACCAATATTCATATATTCTTAAATTTTAATCAATATATAAAAACCTATTAACTATAAATAGATAATAAATACATATTTAAAAATCCATAATATTTATCTAGTCAAATCAAATCTAATCTTCCAATCCCAAAATCAAAACTTTTAATCTCTTTCCCATAGGCAATCTAGCAGTGGTCTACTAGCCGTGGTGAAATCCAATTTTTTTTACTACCGGTTCTGTGGTTGTGGCTTGGTGAGTGTGGTGTGGCTTGGTGGGCATGGCAGGGGAAGCAGTGACCGGTTTGCAAGAACCAGTAGTAAAATCAGTGGGAGTAGTAAAATCAGCCCCGCCCACCGCCCCAAATGTCATTATCAGTGATCTGCACAGAAGCAAGGCACGCACGTGCGCGATCCCGTTGCGAACCGGTAGTAAAGGTAAGTAGAGCCCACCACTGAGGGGAAGGATACTGCAAAATCTCTATTCCCTCCCCACTCCTGGGGAAAGGATATTGCAAAATCTCAATTCCCATCCCACTCTTTAAGAAGTGTGGATTTCAACTCCCAGAATTCCCCCAGCCATCATGCTGATTGGAGGATTCTGGGACTTGAAGTCCACACATTTTAAAAGTGGGCTTGGGTTGAGAAACACTGTCTTAAAGGTTGAACAGATTCTGGAGAAGTCTTTCAAATTTTACTAGATTCATGCATTTTCTCCTTTGCTTTTTTCCATGGCAGATATTCACATATATATTCAGCAGGCATTAAAAGTGTAAGAGCAAGACCAAAGAACAAAGAAAATGATGAAGAAAAAGGGGAAAGCACTATGAGGAAAAGGGATTTTTTTCTGCAATCTTGCTGTCCTATAAATCATAATGTCTTTGACTGAACTTCGCTGTCAGATAATTTATCAAGGAATGAAAAAAAAAGAAGAAGGGGGGGATCCTGTCAACAAAACCAATATTTTAAAAGCTCTCTCAAAGTACTTTATCAAACCTTTTCTATTCAGACCAAATTCGCCACATTTCAACCATTTAAATGAACTCAGTGTGAATCAAATGTATAGAAGAAATGATAAAACATTTGAGTATGTAATCACTTTAGCTGAGCTGTACTACTTCAGATAGTATTGCTGTGGAGAGAAATGAGGAGAGAGAAAAAAGACACTTTATTTTTTATTAATTTGTCATGCATTTCTCAAGCATATTTGAGGCACTAGATGGTGGCACTAGAAAGCTACACTTTAGCAAACAGGTTCTGATATACAAGTACTACAGTCTGATGAAAGGTAACAATAACTAGGAATGAGGATTTTAGCCATAATCAGAAAATATAATATTTAATTCAAACACTGCAAGCGTACGCTTAACCAGTCTGACCAATCTGCAGGTTAGTCTCTTTTTGAAATGTGAGGTGCACAGTACTCTGGTTCACACAATACATTAATCCCCGGTTACCAAAATTGTGGTTTACCAAATTAACCCAATCTCCAGCTTTCCTAAAGTGAGAACTAACCAGCCATATTTTAACCCAGCATGTTATTTATTTATTTATTTTTATTTTATTTATTTATTTTATTTGTCAACAAGTACAAGAAAACCAGTAACAGAATAGACATAGACATAGACACATGAAAAAAATTGGCACAAAAAAAAAAGGATATAAATTGGCAAAACATAGCCATAAACATATAGAATGATTACATATAATTGGGAATACTAGGACAGGGACGGTAGGCACGCTGGTGCGCTTATGCACGCCCCCTTAGGGACCTCTTAAGAAACATGAAAAGTCCACGGTAGACAGTTTACGGTGAAAGTTATGTGGATTAGAAAGACTAACAACAGGATCAGGTAGAATGTTCCAGACATTTACTACTCTATTGCAGAAGTCATATTTCCTACAATCAAGATTAGAGTGAATTACATTGAGTTTAAATCTATTGATAGCCCTTGTGTTATTATGGTTTAAATTAAAGTACTCATTTACAGGTAGAACATTTTGGTAATCTTATGAACTAAGCATAGATCGAAACGTAGGCGACATAGTTCAAGGCTATCTAGACCTAAAATTTCAAGCCTGGTGGTATAGGGAATTTTATTTCGAACAGAAGATGTTATGGGAACTCTGAGAGTTTGTGAACATTCCTGTATCTCAAGGATCCAATTTTAGGAGTGCTTTTGCTGAGATGAGTTCAGTAGACTATCTATTTCCATATAAGAGGTGTCCAGTAGAACTCTTGTGAAACACATTTCAGGTTTTAGTTATACTGTACCTCATCTGGACTGTTACAATACTTGTTCTGAAACTTCCGTTGTTATAGGTAACACAATATGCTTAGATCAGAATAGATCCACTAGCTGTTACATTGCCTGTATGTAGGAGAGGAGCAGGCAGAGCTGGGGGTGGTGTTAAGCATACCATCAGTTTAGAATCTTTGCGTTCCCACAAGTGCACCAAGTCCAACCCCTCCTGAATTCCACTGATCCTTATTTGGGCCAATTTAGCATTGAACTTTAATTGACCAGATTCTTGTGTATAGGCTTCAATAAATCTTCTATACTGCAACCAGAGGTGGTATTCAGCTGGTTCGGACCGGTTCAGGCGAAACGGTAGCTCTGATGATCAGTTGGCCCCGCCTACCTGTACCCGCTCTATCCCGTCTTTTATTTCCTGCTTTGTAGCTCATCTCAATCGCATGGCACAGCTGATTTCCCCTCCCTCCTTGCTGTTCTACTTACTATTGCTGACTTGGGAAGGTAAGCAGCTGAGCTTTTAAATGCTCTATTTTCAGCGCTGCGGGCGAGCCCCCAAAAAAACCTGCAGACGCAAAGCATGCGCTCACTGAACCAGTTGTTAAACCAGCAGCATCCCACCACTGACTGCAACCTTACAAATGAGACTGATACTTAGCACCTGACACTCTGATCACACTTCTAAGAACCACTAGGAATTAAAGGGGTTAATCATTATCTAAAAGATGGTCTTCTCTCAAACGAAACAATGCAGGTGGTGAGATCTACAGAAGCTATTTCTGATCACTCAGGTTTTATCATTTTTAGAGAGTTTATACTCAACTGGGTCCAAACTTGGAAACAAGAGAGTGGAGGGAGCAGATATATATTCCCTATGTTTTGCCTTTCTGCTGACAGGCAAACTTTAAAAAAAAATCACACATGACGCCTGTAAGAGCCTATTGATTTTTCTCTACTTTTTTAAAAAAAAACCTATATTTTAATTTAACACAGCTTCAATTTTGATCCAGCTCAGATAGCACAATTTCCCTTTTTTCTTTTTTCTTTTGTACTGTTAACTATGTGGTTTATCTTTTTCCCTCTGAAAAGCAGCATAAAAAAATATGGCAGATTTTCTTGTGCTGCCTCGGCTGTTAAGTATTGACCAGGAAACAGTGACATCTTGTGGTTGTCAAGAATCATGAGCATCTATTAACTAAACATCTGTATGCTCTCTCAGATACAAGCAAGCATGCTAATGACTGCATTATCATTTAAACAAAATACAAAACAATCTGGGCAATGTTAGATGCAATTATTTCCCATAATTAGATCTGGTGCTGTTTCAGATGAGACAAGTTGAAGCATAATTGGAATGATTCAAATGCAGCTATCAGGAATGCTGTCCTATGGTTAACTAGTTTTTCGGAGGGGAGGGGACAAGGTTTGGAGAATTGTTTGGAAAACAGCAGTTTCAGTGCAAAAAAAGAGAGCATAAAATGTGATGTTAGGGGGGAAAACTAGAAAGAGGAATAAGGAACGCTTCTTCTTAATGTACTTCCAGAGTCCCAAACATGCTTTTTTTCGAGAGGCAACTGGACTTTCTGGACCAGAAAGTCCAGTTGCCTCTTGAAAAAAGCACCTTTGGGACAACCATGACCTGGATGACTGAGAATCTCCATAGGTACTTCCAGAGCAGTGGTGGGTTGCTCCCGGTTCGGTCCAGTTCTATAGAACCGGTAGTAAAACCAGCGGGAGACTCCACCCACCTGCCACGATGTCATCATGGGTGATCTGCGCATGCGCGCTCCCATTGAGAACCGGTAGTAAAGGTAAGTGAAACCCACCCCTGTTCCAGAGCATTAAAAAAATCAACAGGTGGAGTTTGGTGTCTCACAGCTTTATAAAGCAATGTTTTTCAACCCCAGCAACTTTAAGATGGTGGACTTCAAATCCCAGAATTCCTCAGCTAGCAAGCTACCAGTCTTCTATGGATCCTGTTAAAAAAGCAATAAAGAAAATGATTGGATGTGGGCCCCAGCATTCACAAGAAACATAGTCCCATTCCCCGATGGATTGATTCCTGTGTAAAGAAGAGGAACACAATCCAGTACAATGTACTCAACCTAGAATAATCTAGAGACCAGCAAGATTTAGCTACGTCTTGATTAATTGGGTTAGGTTTCGTATAGGAATCCAACCTGGAATTCTTTTAGGGCTGTAGATTTTTCTGGGCAATTCAAAAAGCAACCCAGAAGATAGCAAAGGTTTTCTTTCTGTAATAAATGAAAACTCCACCGGTCCCAGAACTGATCGTTCAAGGGAGATTTTACATCTATCTGTCCGTCCAATTTATTGCCTGCCTTTGTTTACACAACTCAACATGGCACACAGCGCATCATGTGGCCTCCCTCTGTTTTCCCCACAGTAACAAATACAAATGCAGCAGGAACCTTGATCACTACACTATTTCCAAGAAAGAGGTAGCTGATGTCTTCAGATGTCACACTCAATATGTCCAGTAGCTCTACAGTTCTGTGGGACGGCCGACATCTTCACAGCATAGACCCTCTAAATTGCTCCATGATAGAGCTAATTTATTGCACTGAAGATTCTACTTTTGGTAGCAGGTCTATTGTAAATGGCAGATGTACTAAGGAAATGGAACAGGAAGACACTTGCCAGTTGCTGAATGTCAGGCATTAAATAGCGCTGGGAACTTGCAAAATATAATCAGGGCAAGGAGTTGAGAAACTCATCAGAAACCAGGGTAGAAATCTTCAGTCTAATTTCAGGGCATCCCCCATCCCACTGCAACCCCTTAGAAACTGACATGATCATTCAATATTTTTCTGTTCATTTCAGTGGCCTTAATAAGGCCAAGATGCAAAACAATTACTTAAAGATGGAAGGCAAAGACTGAGTTCAGGAGAAGGAACGTGCAGATGATCACTGTAAAAACACTAAAGAGAACAATAGAAATTTGGACTACAATTAGTATATCTTTGCTATTTAAACGGCCAAACAGTAAAATGTGCCAAATCTTGACAGTTTGACAAAGATATATGTAGTCTTGCCAAGGCGATGCAGGCAAATGTCACTTACATAGTTATTAAAAATTGCCCTTAGGCTAACATCGTATGTCTTTTTGACAAGATGAATGGTTCCTTTTTGACAATGAATAATTTTCATTTAAAGATTTTTTTAAAAAAGAAAAGACATCTTCAATTAAAGAATACATGCATAAATGAGACTCAATACTATTAATTGTGCAAGTTATTCACACATTCAGGCACCTGAGTTATCTTTTCACAGCCTTCCCAAGGATCATTTTCATAGCAGTTACTTCTGCTGTATTTTATTGCATTTATTGAATAATGTCTTGTGCTCCTAAACATTGTGATTAATATTGTCATGATAAATCCCATCTTTTGTATTGTAATTGATGCCTCTCAAAAACTTGTTACTATTCATTGTTGCTCATACTTGTATCTTGGTCCTTCTTTTAAGATCAGGCAGGCATCCACAAGATCATGTTAACCTCATTAATGTTTTCTTTAGTGGCTTCAGCACATCAATCAATTAATTCATGGTTGACCTAGAACTGCCAAAAGATTTCTATCTGTGAAATCAGCTAAAGTTGATTTTAATTCCAAAAATTAAACCCCTACCTGTTGGGGCCCGTCAGCGGCCTGTGCAGATTGTAGCTGATTCCGACAACGAGAAGGCTGGTGTGGTGCTGCGCCAGCAGCCTGTGCAGCTGGCGCTCGAGTCGGACAGTGAGGAGGTTGGAGAAGATGTGGTGCCAGAGGCAGGGATTCAGCCAGGGCCTTCAGAACCTCCAAAAGCTCCTTTAAGTGAAGAGGATGAAGAGGAGGAGCCTCTTCTCAATGCACGGGCACGCAGAGCTGCCAAAAGGCAGGAGTGGCTCCTCTGGAGGAAGTCTCCTCGAGAGTAAGGCTTGGGGCTAATTGGCCACTTCCTTAGCCTATTTAAGGAGGAACGCCGCTTGCAGCAAGCTGTAGGGAACAACTTTAGTTCAATCTCTTTCGCATCTGGATTCTCTGCAAAACTGTTTCTGGGCTTTCTGCCAACTCTAGTAAGACTGTGATTACCTTATCTTAGAATTCTGGTAGGCTGTTAAGACAGTTTATTAACAGCTTTTGGTTGATAAAGACTAAGTTATTTGAGTAAAATAAGCTTTGTATAGAGTTTGTGTGCGATGCGTTCTTTGGGGTCCATAGCTGGGGCAGAACACTACCCGTCTAGATAAGCTCTACCACCTAGTCGGCATTGGCCCACCTGCTGTTCACAGAGAAGCAGCATAGAGAGGTTTAAATCATTTATATCTTGATAGCACCCTCTCTATGGCCTACAACCAACTCCTCAGAGATTAAAATCCAGGAAAAGCTCCCTTAGCTCAACAGAAGATTTGGAAAGCTACGAAGAACCAACATTGGATGGAACCAATGGAGGAGTTGACATCTGGGTCTGGCAAAAGCTGAGAAGTATGAAAATAGTTGAATAGATGAATAGGCGCACGTATACAAGATCCAGAGACATGCTGAAAAAATGGAGCTATCCAATGGCCTCTTCTCGTTATGATTGCGATGACACACAGACAACAACATATATGTATCCCAGTACTTTGTGTCCTTATCTATCTACACTTGAGGACCTCATGGCAGCACGACAGAATGCAATTAATGTTGCTAGTTTCTGGGCAAGATCTGTTTAACTTTTACATGTTTTAATCTTGTATTTTATATTTTAAATTTTATGCTGTATAGTGTACCTTATTGTGATGCTTCTGAGATGAATAAACAAACATTCCAAAAGCTTTGTGATTGACCAAAGAATTCAACTAAGTCCAGCCTTATTTTATGTCAACAGTGGTTCTGAATCCCATTGTCGTCAGATGCTCCATTATCATCTCAAGCAATGAAAGCCTAAGTGGACAGATAGTAGGAGCCACATTGATACTTCACACTTCATGATACTGTTATGCAAATGACTTGGATTATGAAGCATGCATCTGTTGCATCATATCACTTGTCTTCCTATGTGTCAAGTCCCATGTAGCTGGAAAACCACAGACGAACCCTACATACAGAGAAAGACATCTTTAATGCTAAGCAAGAGTAAAAACATCATCTCGAAAATGATAAGGCTTATAGCAAGTCAGTTATGGCTCCCACATCTGGGCTGCGTTGGCTCTTCTCATATGAATGAGTCACTTCCTCCATTGTATTTTCCCATGGTCACTTCTCACAATTGGTCAGAATATAGAACAGTAAGATACGTAGAGTTTGTATCCTTCTCTTTATAGGTTTTTGTCATTAAGCACTCACATAGCTTTCAACACAAGATGGAAAGTCAGTTTTGTACCATGACACAAACTCTGCAGTTTGCAGTGTTGTAGTCTTCACAATGATAAAAATTATGTATTTAGCACAATTAATCCCTGCAGGATGTGCTGATATCCAGTGTCTTAGCTTACAAAGTAATGGAGATGGCTATGTTGGTCAACTAACACCGGTGAAACTTTGTGGCATCGGATTTTGGTTTTAAAAATAGGTTTGTCCAACTGGTTGCTGAACAGCACAGCTATTCTTATTGAATTATTAAATGGGCAATATCACCACCAAAGCAACCAGAGTGCTCAAGATTAACTGGGGTGACAGGGACACAAAAGGAAATATTACAGAATTCAGGAACTGGTTCACAGAATAATAAAACATTTAGTAATTTGACCATGTAGACCATCCTTGTGTCAAAAGAATATTGTTGTACATGGATGGACAGAAAAGCACTATAAAATAAGGTTATTTTCTTTGGAATCTTACTGATGTTGCAAATATCTGGGCAAAAGATAAATAAGTGACCGAAGAAGAGGAAACTGATTCTATTTATCTAAAACAATATTTACTCTTCTGTCCCAAATGATGAAGGGAATCCAACGTCATAGTCAAGGAGAAAGACTATGAAGCTAAAGGTGATTACTTTAGTTCAGTTTTGATGGAAAAGACACAACCTCAAATATAAAATATCTCAGCTTTACAATGCAAAATACACTCTTAGAAATGTGTAGGAAACTGTTAGAAAGGACAACTAATCTTTTTTTAAAAAAAGGAAAAGAGAAAGAAATCTTTACAAATTACCTGTCTTACACTGTGAGTCATTAAACAAGTAATTAACCAGTTTATTAATATATTCACATATTTACATAACATTACAAATTAAAGTACTGCCCCAGCTCATTGCATGAGAGCAAGGTCTGACACAGGGAAAATAAATAGGCATTGCAGGGAAATAAAGAGGCAGCAAGGCTTCAGCCTACTAAATCTTTGGTATTTGAAATATAGCAATGATGCAGCATTTCACTTACTCAACACAGGGCATTTAATGAAGACAAGAAAGAGCAGAGTCCTGACCTAAAACTTTGTGCACTTATGGAGGAGCTTCTCAATAACTGGATTCTCCAGTCCCTTCCTGAAAATGAGAAGGTTAATGTATGCAAAGGAATTCACACCAGATCAGCCAAATCCAATCAAAATATTTCAGGCAGCAAAAGACAACCCACCCAGCCCCTTCCCTGGGTCACAGCACAAAGAAGAAAGAAAAGCTGGGTAATTGTGACACCAAGGGACAAGCAAGTGAGGTTAAATTGCTGCCTGCCCTTTATCTGCCACGAAAACTCTCGCCAGATTTACGGTAAATACCAAGTGGCATCTGTGTGTGTGTGTGTGTGTGTGTGTGTGTGTGTGTGTGTACAGAGGTTAATGCAGAAGCTTTGTGAGATAGTATAATGGAAAAAGTTGTTTAGATATGGTATTCAAGTTCCACCTGAGTTGCAAAATATTACCAAACACCGACTTTGTAGCTTTTAAACTATCTTTCAAAATGTTTTGGTCAAACAACCCATTTCTCCATTTATTTATTTATTTTACATTAACTTGATTCTTCCTTCCAAGACATATAAGCAATGATGGAATATCATGATGCTAACTAAAGTCCGAACTTTTCTCCATGAAAAAGAGGCAAATCTCCTGATCATCAGTTTTGCTAACTTAAGGATCAGTCCACTAGACCAAAAAGTATCAAGGATACATTCCTAGCTAACATTTCAGCACAGGACATTTGATTACATACAATCCCGGAACCAGATATAAAGGTTGTCATTGGTTCCAACAAAATAATGACTCCAATAAATAATTTTGAACTTTTTCTCAAGACCAAAAGCTTTATCTGCTAGCATTAAATTATGAAGATAGAAGTCCAGAGAAGTTGAGACCATTGCTAACCTGTGCATCTTCCTCTTCCCCTTTATCTTTATTAATTTATCATTGTTTGATGATGGACTTGGATTAGTTTATAAGTGCTACCGGTACATGTCTTTGCAACTGTTCAATAAGCAATAGGCAATGTTTCCATCAGAAGCAAGTGTGAAGGAAGGAAGGATCAAACCTGCATAATTATCTGATTATTTAAATACTGCATACACGCATAGTGGAAGAATTTTTTTTACAATTTATGTATAATTAAATAACTGGTTTATTTAACATTAAGACAAATCTCAGGGTCTGGGAAAGTCAGCCAGAGTCTATTGATTCAATCTGATCCAAATCAATCCAAAGGCCCTTTTGTGAATCAATAGAAGATAAAGGTTTCTTGATTTGCATTTCTGATTGAAGTTCTATCCAATTGGGCTACCTTTTATAAAAGACACACCAACCTCAGAGGAGTTTCCCTGGAAAATATGAAGATCACATATGTAGGAATTTGAGTCTTCACAAATTCCAAAGTCACTGTATGAACTGCACCCAGTATTTTGTGAGCTTTTATGAGCTGCTTGGGCATTTTCTGCTTAAGATATTAAGCTACTACTGCTCAATCTATTTTAAGAATACCGTGCAGTGGTGGGTTGCTACTGGTTCGCCCTAGATCAAGTGAACCGGTAGCTGTGGCGGCAGGAGGCTCCGCCCACATGCCTGGACGCTTCTGCACATGCACAGAAGTGTTGCACGCACGCAAGCACGCCCACGAGCGAACCAGTAGCAACAGGTTTTGAAACCCGCCCCTGATACCGTGTGTGTGTGTGTGTGTGTGTGTGTGTGTGTGTTTCAAAACTATGGGCTGGAACATAAACACACCCTTTGAAGACTGTTTTTGAAAACTAGTGACCTTCTTAATTTATCCCAAGAGGTTAAAACAAGGGAAATCTCAGATGAAGTATTATTTGTGGCAATGGCTTTCAACTTAACCAAACTTTGAAACCCAACGAAAGAGAGAAAAGGGTTACATTTTTATGAAATCATTCAGCTCAACTACAGAATGGAGCATAGGACACAGTATTATTCACCTGAATTACTTGTTTTCTATGTAATACAATCATCTCAAGGACCCACAATGCCTTTTGCAAGACCATTGATCCTGTTGATCGACAATCATAGCTACCCTGAATGTTAGTAGAATTTTTAATAATGGTCGAGATACAATCAAACTGTTCCCAAAGCTTTCTCTATAAAATTGTAGAAATTCTCTTAAATATACAGATTTTAGCATATCGCATGGGCTTGTGTATTAAAATGTAAAGTTTTGTATGGAATACCCTCTATTAGGCAGCTTTTTCTATTAATTCCTTTTTCAAATATAATTGTATAAGTCACAACCGCTTTTTTAAAAACTTAGTTCCATAAAATATTGTAATAAAAGACTCCAATAAGCCAGTTAAAACATCCCTGGATTTAAACACTAAATTTGCTTGTATTCTCTCTCCCCCATCCCCATTCCACTAAATGGCATGCAAATCATATTGAATTTATGCTTTGTCCCCAAAAAAGTGTATTGAGAGATTGCAGAACTGGTGACGTGTGCGGTTATTGGCGAAGTTAATTAGTGCTGTAAGATATTTCAGAAGAAATAATATTGACCACATGATTACCGGAATGCTCAAACATTTCCCTCTGGAAGAAGCCATAAGTGATAACTGTCACCAGAGATTTCACTTAACAGAAAGGTAGAGCTCATAAACCGCTAGCCATACTTAGCATTCACTGTAGATGGAATGAAATGAAGTTTTTTTAAAAGAAGTCTATTTTGAAATGATTTTCTTTCTTTTCTTTTTTTTCCCAGGAAGGTGAGGTTTTAGAGTTTGGGACTGGTCCCCAGTGGTGGGAAGTTGCGAAGCAGCTTCTTTGCACCTCTCTGAGTGAGATATTCAAGCTGTCAGCACAAACGTCTTCAGGAATTCCAGCGTTGGGGTCTGGAAAGTTTCAATAGACAGAAGAGCTGCGTTTCAAATACTTAGCAGGATGAATAATGCTCTGGAGACAATTCAATGGTGCTTTCATAGTCCCTGAAATTGATGGTCAAAAGTACCCACTGGATCTGCCAGTCATTCGTCCTCTTCTACATAGGTCGATGGAAACCAGCCCACCTAAATGAGAAAAGAAAATATGGTTATCTGGTTGAACTTTGTTCCACTTGAGATAATTTTGTGCATGACCCTCCTTTCAAATAGAAAATGATTTATAAAAGGATAAAAGCTGCAATAAATTAATTGTTGTGGCAGAACATGTACTGTTTCTTTGGAGAAATATACACTTAATCATCAATAGGCCTGACAGAAATTCAGATGTTGTTCTCAGCCAATATGCTTGCTGCAACCTTTTCAGAATGGATATGGAAATGTATAAAACTAAATTCTGTTCCATCTACGATCAACAGGATAGTTTTACCTGTTAACATACTTTTTGGCACTATGTTGTGGTCCGCCAGCAGCCTGCGGAGCTGGCAGCGGAGTCGGACAGTGAGGAGGTTGGGGAGGAACATGGGCCAGTACTGGAGTCTGGGGAAGGCCCGGACGAGGGCTCTGCATCAGAGGCAGAGATGGGGACAGGGCCATCTGGGAGTGATGCGCGGTCCCCAGAGTCGGACAGCAGAGAGGCAGAGGAACAGGAGGAGCCTGTTCCTAGTTCCTGTTCCATATGCAGAGCTGCCAGAAGGCAAGAGCAGCTACAGCAAAAGGGACAACTTGGGAGTAAGGCCAGGAGATGATTGGCCCCTTCCACAAGGCTTACAAGAGAAACAAAGGCACTTGGGCCTTTTGTAGGAAAGCAATGTTGCTAACTCTGTTTCCAGTTAGCATCTCTTGTTTGTTTCCGAACTTCGTGGGGCTTTGCCAAGTAAGGCCTTTGGCAGGGTGTCAAAGAAGATAAAGGTTGGTGATTATCCCGAAGGACTTCTTCCAAAGGACTTGTTTTGCAACTAATTGTGACTCAGCTGGGAATGAACATAATTCTCAGCTGTTACAATAAAATAGGGTTTTTTTGGGACTAATTGTGTATTGTAATGAGTCAGTAAGCCTAGGTCACAACACAGTATGAAAGCACAGCTGCAAGCCAACATTTGTGGCCACTATGTGCCTTTCCCCCGTTGGCTAGATGGGGAGCAAACATCTGATGAAGTGAGCTGTATCTCATGAAAACTTATGGATTTTAATAATATCTGTTAACTGGAAAAAGTGTTCCCAGTCTCCTTTTGATTTTGATTTTCTACCTAACAACAAAATAATTCCTCTTGCTCCAATCCACTTTCCTATAGGATAGACAAAAGAGAAGCAATCAATCTCTTGGTGGAGCAATAGCTGAAATCTATGTTTCCCCCTCTCTTAAAGAAACATGTGCAATGCGTAAGTCAGATCTTCCCAGCTCTCATTCGCTGTTGCCAGAAAGAAAGGTGTGGTGCATCCTTTCCTCATCTAGCTTTTTTGTACATTTCTGGAATTGAGGACAGATGCTGGACTGTTGCAACATCACTGGGATAAACATCTCCACTTCTTTAGCTTCCACATTGGGTGGAAGGATTTTTGCTTATCAAAAATCAAAAAATAAAAATGTTTAAACAAAAATAGACGATATCATCAAGAGAGTAAAAGAATTTAAATGGAAAAGGGCTAGTCACATAGCAAGAACTGATGGCAGGGGAACCAAGGCAGTCACAGAATGGATCCCACTTGATAAAAAGCATCCACAAAAGAAACCTAAAACAAGATGGAGTGATGACGTGAGCAAGTATTGCAGGCCCAATTGGCAAAAGAAAGCTCAAGACCATATTGGTTGGAAACATGCAGAAAAGGCCTTCATCCCGCAGTGGATAGACAATGGCTATGATGATGATGATGATGATGATGATGATGATGATGATGATGATGGTATTGTAGACACAAACAACTAGACTACTGTAGTTTATAGCTAATCTAAATTTCAGAAAGACAGCAAGAATGTTTCGCATTTTCATGGGAAATTACTAAACATTCAAGTCCAATATACTTCATACCATATACATTACATGCACATTAAGAATCAGGAGGAAGATAGAGAAAGGCTTACCCTTCCATTGACTTCACCTCTCCACCAGCCATTGGCGCTAATTTTTGTGTATATTTTGACCACATCTCCTTTGAGCAGGGATAATTCACGCATGTCTCTTGCACAGAAATCATAGCGAGCGATGGCTATCCCGAGGACTTTGGGACTCAGCACTGGGGGAAAGACAGGTAGGCAACATTATTTGAAGTTTCATAACTGCACATCAACTGAGTAACATTAGCAACTCTTTTTGTATGCCAGTGTAGTACAAATGCAAGCGGAAATGAAGAAATGTGTGGTCTTATGGAATAGCATGAATGAAATTCATTCCATGCAGTCGGTTTTCTTTCTTATTGCTTGCTGGTTCTAGTTATTTAGAAAAAAAAAATTGCATATTCCTAAAATCATTTGCTGAGGTGTCGAAAGACCATAGACCTATTCTTTGCACTTCTAAGGGATTTTGCTGCTTCTTCTCTCAAAGTTGTTTCTCTAAATCAGCTGCTTCTTGATATCAATGAATCATCCGAAGTTGTAGAAAGAACCAATATAAACAGCACCTTCTTCTTCTTGCTTTTTGATTCAAAGATCCCGATAAATGTGCCTCCTTGAATTTTGACTATTTTACTGAAATTAATGAGGCATATATCTAAGGGCAAGATATTCTCCAATGATTCTTAAATAGAGTATTTCTGGGCCAAAAACACTTTTTCCAGGACATAAATGTAAAGCTCTGGAGTTTCAGTGTGACTAAGAAATACAGAGAAAAACTACAGAATTTACTGAGGTCAACACCAAGCCATTACAGCTTTGGTTCTTTCAAAGTAAGGGATTACCTCCCCTTCAATTCTCCCCAACTGCCTATTCTTCCACATGATTGCCCTTTGGGTCACTCGGTATCCTGCTTGCTAGCAGTCTAGCAAGGCAGGATACTGATACTCACTCAATATCCTACCTTGCTAGCAGTCCTCAAACCACATGGCTCACCTGACACTATGGGTCTGTACCTTCTTGGCACACTATGAATCTAGGTCTGCAGCAAACCCAAGCTGCAGTGCACACATGAAGCTGCAGACATACTAGGAAACGTTTGAGAACCATAGCCCAGCATGTAGAAAGCCCAGTGCAAAGCTACCGCTGCCCTGAGAAGGCTCAGCACAACAGTGTGGTACAAAGTTGCAGCTACCCTAGGAAGCCCCAACCCAGCCTAGCAGTGTGACACACTGGGAAGCTGCTTCCACCCAAACCACATTTGCCCTTGTCCTTCATCAACCCTAGCTGATCTTCACCATATTTTGTTCCCTCTGTTGCAAAGGCATGCCCTCTCTAGCCCTTTGCAAAACAATTGCAGGCCACATGATCACCAGATCTTGCAAGGAAACCACTCGTGCAATCTAGGGAAGAAAGCCTCATTGTAAGGGTGGGTGGGCTGCCATGTTTTGATCGTGTGACTGCAAGGGCACTGCAGCAGTGTAACTTCAATTGGTTGTTAAGTCCCTTCATTCAGTGCCACTGTAACTTCAAATAGTTACAGAAAATTAAGAAAAGGACTACCTGCAAGGTACTGCTATTAAGAGAAGGTGCATGAAGTGTATTCAAGAGGCCAGACCAAAAAACTTCCCACAGAGGAATGGCTAGAGAAAGATCAAAAGGCACAAAGCATCATCCCCCATAGTATCAATGATGATCAAATTGTGCACATATACCATTGTGAAATTGCCCCCCCCCCCAAATGTAGAAAATACATTAGAGAGCAAATCTCAGCAATAAACTGTACCAGATGAAGCTGGTGAAAGACCATCAGATGGAAGACTATATGAGTCAGCTGAACTTTGAGATGGGCAACAAATAAATTTGATAAACAAACAAACTATAGTGGATGCACTATAGAAATGGTTAAAGTCCTGCAAGTTTCAGAGATAAAATTATTTACATACTATAATTTGCAGAATGGCAGATAGAGATATAGTCTATGAGTGCACGAGGATACATAGAGATAGATAGATAGATGATAGATAGATAGATAGACAGACAGACAGAGGGATAGATCTGCATCAAAACAAAAGTCACTGAACAATGGAATATGGATCAAAGGTATGTTGATTGATTTTAAGGTACAGCGATACAAATTTTGGATGGGAGCTACCACGTTCCTAAAGTTAGGAGCACAAAGCAAGCACGTGTTGAACGTTGAACCCAAATCCTTCCATCGTAGCAAAAATATAACTGTAGAAATGACTATACTTCAATGACATTAAATTCTACCTCCCGCTTTCATTAAAAGCATGAACAATCAGCAATACTTTTTTTCTAAATTCAAAATCGAGGGTTTGTAAAAATGGCAGCTATTATTTAAAAAATCACTATTTACAACCACAAATTGCTGCACATGCTTTTGTGTCATGTGGACCACTGGTGAAATCTAAAATTTGTTACTACTGGTTCTGTGGGCGTGGCTTGGTGGGGAGGTTAATGTGACTGAGTGGGCGTGGCCATTTTTTTTTTACTTTTAAAACCATTTTTTCTACAACCTCTTTGGTGAAGAGGTTGTAAAAAATGCTTTCAAAAGGCTCTGACGATCCCAGCTGAGTTGCCTGATTGGCAGAGACTTTTTTCTTTCTTTGATCAGGCAACTCAGCTTGGATCGTCAGAGGCATTTAAAAGAAAAAAAGGGTTTTTTTCTTTTAAAAGCCTTTGACAATCCCAACTGAGCTGAGCGATCATCAGAGGCTTTTTTTTTAATTTTTAAAAGCATTTTTTCGGTCGAAGACGTTGTAGAAAAAATGCTTTTAAAAGTAAAAAAAAGCCTCTGATGATTGTGCGGCTCAGCTGGGCATGGGGTGGGGGCAGGAA
Source organism: Ptyas mucosa (assembly GCA_012654045.1). Taxonomy (NCBI): domain Eukaryota; kingdom Metazoa; phylum Chordata; class Lepidosauria; order Squamata; family Colubridae; genus Ptyas; species Ptyas mucosa. The sequence continues at coordinate 52,192,734 of WNWU01000004.1, forward strand.
TTTTTGCTACCGGTTCTCCGGACCACCAGCCTCCATCGCTACTGGATCAGGCGATCCGGTCCGAACTGGGAGAATTTCACCCGATGTGGATTCATATGGTACAAAAAAGCAGCATAACAGTAACAGATACTGCACTTAGGGGGAAAAAATCTATGCAAGCATCAGTGACCAAAATTGAAATGCCTAAGATGAACACACACTCTGAAAACAAATTCTGCTTTTTTTTGGTCACTACTGAATCTATTGCATAATCCTTCAAAGTAGTTGGTATTACAAAGATGCTCAAAAACGCTATAAAAAATATTTTAGGAAAATAGAATGGAGGCGAATGATAGGATCCAATATTTTACATTAACTTACATTATGATATATACCGTTTACTATTGGCTAGGTACATTAATTAAACTAACACTTGCACAAAAGTTGTCAAATGCCAATAGTTCTTTCGCTATGTCGCAATTGTCGCATTATGAGAAATGACAGGAGAAAAGCAAGAAGAAAAAGAAACGCGGCAAGAATTCACACAGGCAAAGCTAGAAAAACATTATATGGTGATTGCTTAAATCAGGCAAGACATTGTCACTAATGCTCCAAAATGAACAAGATTTGATTTGGCTTGATCTAATCTAATCTAATTTAATCCAATCCAATCTATCAAACATTCTGTTTTCCATACCAGCCAGAAAGATGCATTCTGGAAGGCCAACAAAAGGCGACCAAATATTGTGCCCAGAATCTGTCCTTTGAGATACCATTGGTTCTATATCTAAAACTTCCATTTAGCCTTAATTGTCCACAATCTTTCCAGATTCATTTAATTCCCACATAAACAGCTATTGGGCTGAGTAGATCACAAAAATGAAGATACCTCTCTCTTTAAGGAGAGCTCTGCCACATAGTGAAAGCATATATCTCTGAGGCTGAATTTATACGCATAGAAACATCTGGAGCTATATAACTACTGCCCATCATGTTTTGCCACTGTTGGGACGCAAATAAACATTCCATAGGGAGGAATGGAAGAACACATCAAAGGCCTCTTTGTCCACCCCAGGATTGTTTCTATCTTGTCTTCGGAAGTTAATCTTCTCACCACAGGAATATCAAAGGAAGTTTAAAAAGAAAAAAAAGACAAAACTGAGTCAACAAATTAAGTTCCCCATCCCAAAGCAGATGGTTGAACATCTGGTCAATGCATTCTAGTGGTTAGCACTGTGAGTTAGTAGCATTTTCACATCTTGAGGCAGAAAGCTTAACAAAGAGTTGTATAAAAAGTTATTGCATAAAAGATGTTACCTAGTCTGGTTAACGAAATGTCCGGGAGCTAAAGAGCAGGCTTGGAGAACAGCCCCCCTGCCAAAACTACAACCCCGAACTACGAATATTCTCAATAATTTCTAAAAGTTATTTTCCCTGATCTGCGTGAATGGGAACTCTCGCCCTGACCTACTGTCCTTTCCTATTAACATGGAACATGTCCAGATTTGGCTTTAGATCCATGTGGGAAGCAAGCAAGTTGCAGTTAACATCAATTAATCCAGTGTATTGTAAGATTCTTTCCATCATATTTGGCCTTAGCTTCCTCTGATTACAAAGAAAAGGATTTGTGCAAACAGGGAACTTCACAAGCAGGTCTGGTCTTTCCCATCAGGTTCTAATTTAAACAGCCTCCATCTTCAGTCCTACACATCATAATGCTGGGATTCAGAACTGAGTAAATGATTTATCTACGTAAATATAATGCCGGTATTTGACAGATTATTGCAAAAAAAAAACCCCAAACAAATAAACAAACAAACCACCCCAATTCCTACCCCTTTAAGGCACAAATGTCTTTTGGTGGGTGAGACAATGAGAAGTGACTAAAGGAAACACAAATTCATAGAAGATGGATAAAATTAACTTACAGACAATGTGCATGCAAAACTGCCATATATAGAAAGCTACCTTCCCTCTTGTACTTTATCCTAAAATGCTCTGGCAAAATGGCTTTTAGGGATGGGACGAATATTTGAGAGTGCCGAAAATAGAGTAGAACCATTTAAGAATATCAATAGCTATACATAATGTAATCATGTTGGTTGTATTAGTTTTGATTGGCCACCTGGGCACTTTCCCCAATATTCTGAAAAGGTAACATTCCAGAACCAGGTTTTTGGCATTCCCTGCATAGCTGGCAGAACATTTAGATGACCTTCTTGAATGTCAAAGGGCAATATCACATGACAGCTCCAAATCACTCACTTTTTCACGTGCTTTAAACATTCTCTGGCTGGGTCAAAGCAGCTGAGAGTAAATCACTTCCATGGAGCTAAAGTAATATAATTTGTAAGCTGCAGTTGTGTTTTAAGTCAAATTATGTTCTAAGGTTGGCAAATGAATCCGTCCCTTCCCTAGGCTTGCACTGCACACAGAAACTGAAATACCGAACTTGTAAAACAAGCAAACAGAGAATAAATAGAAAGCAGTAAAGCAGTACCTGACCAGAAAGGAGTGGAGGAAGGGGGAACAAAGCTGTAGTCTGGCAGAGTTACAAAAGAAAACCCACAGAACAAAGAAGGGTCTTAAGACAAAGAAAAGAAGGGGGGGAAAGAGAGAGAGAAGCAAAATGACATTGAATGGTTGGTAAAAAGAGTATTCAGATATTCTTATGACTTGCATCTGTTTTAAGAAAAAACAAACATTTTCTTGGCTGTTTTGCAGCTTTTTTCAAAAAAAAAATCTCTTACCTGCTTAAAGGCATAGTTTACTCCTTTGCTTTGGCCATTTCGTTCCCCCACTCCCTCCTGCAATTTACTAGAAACACTCATTTTGCCAAAAAAAAAAAAGATGAATTTCCATGGACAAGGATGAAATTCATTTTTATGCACATGCTTATGCCACCCTGTATTTTGGCGCAGCAATTGTTTTAGCAAGCAACTGTAGCTTAGTAGCCCTGGGTCAGATTAAAACTTCCGATCTCCAGCCAGCCATGAAGTTCCCTGGGTACCTCTGGACCATCCATAGCAAACTAGGAGGATAACAATGGATTTGCAGAAGACATATGCATGTCATCTTGAATTCATCTCATTTTAAGGAAGTGGGGCATTTATTGGCTTTATTTTGTATCCATACTCCAGAAAGAGTTGCAAAGGTAAAAGATGAATGAATGGGTATTTTCAATAATAGTCTTCATGGCATGCCAGCAAAATGCAGGGACTTTCAGCTGCTATTAAGTTCCCCAAACTTTTAGAAATAGATATGGAATCTTTCCAAGCACATGGACCATTTAGTATCATAAGGAGCAACAATACTGAGATAGAAAAAACACACAATGTACAAATGCATTTCCTGAATCACTCTGATTTTTTAAACAGTTGCAAAGCAGGGCCCTTATAACAAGAGCAATAAGAGCAAAGCCTTTTCAAAGATCTTAAATACTATTAACTAGTTAGTGTATTTTAATACAATACACAGAAGAGTTGAAAAAGCATTAACCTTGTTGTGATAAAGGTGCTTCTGACAATCATTTTCTAATTCATCCAAACTGGAAAATCACGGGTATCCATTTCTGAACAAACATGGATATACTAAACCACACTTTTGAAGTTGACTATGGTTAACAATAAAAATGGTAGCTGGGAGGTTGAAGCTACACTTAGTCAAAATAACCCCATTGAAATCAATGAAATTTAAGAAGTGCTGTTCATTTCAATGGCTAACCGAAGTACAAACTCAAGTTGATGGGATTAATTGATGAATTAGAAAATTATAGTTACCGGTAATTCCTAATCTGATTGGTGAAGGGAAGAGTACTGAAACTGATCATGTAGGCAAAAGATTTATTAATACCTCAGTTTATTAAGCAGCTCCACACATAGACAACAAATACCACATTCAACCATCAATCTTACATTGCTATTGAGGTAGAACTACAACACCTTCCTGCTGCTTTCTGCTAAGAAGCAGATTGTCTATCTCTTCCCCAAATTAACAGGCAGTGAGGAACAGAGAAACCCAACACCCATGAGAAACAATTCACTGCTTTCAATACAGAAGCCATCCCCACAGAGTTATTGCGCACAAACAAAATTTTGTCTTTTTTATCATACAATTAAGCTTTCTCAATCATAGAATGTAACAAAACACCCAGAAGGGATTATTATTATCTTCTGCCAGTAGCACATTTTTTTCTTTCAATGTGTTGAAAAGAACTTTTAACAATACAGTACTGTTAAAAATGAAAAGACAGAATGGCTGGAGAGCTAGGGACCAAGTCATTGGAAAGCCACTGAAAATGCCGGAAAAGAATACAAATCAGTTATTAATTAGCTTATCATATTAGTTCTCCATATTATGAAAACTTAGAGCTGGAAATTAGTGCTAGGAAATTATTATTAGCTGGAAATTAGTGCTAGGAGATTATTATTAGCTGGAAATTAGTGCTTAGAGATCCCTTCACAAATGATCTTCTATTGCTGAGATGACTTGATGCTAGCTCAAGCTCACAGACTGGTTGATCCTTGTGAAACAACTGCAAATAATTGTGCAGTGGCTTTTGTGTTTATAATTCTCACACCACCGTCTCTCTCCTCTTATTGTTCTTTTATATATAAAACTGCAAAGAAAGGACAAACTGAAAGAAAGCATTACAACTTCCATAATTATATTCATGTTTATTGTAACAAAACACTACTATAAAGATGTGTAGTTGATCACGAGTCCCTCCTCACTCTGCAGCCAAATGTTCGTTGTCCATGAATAGATTTTTCTGATTGTCCTTGCTCTTCTGCACAATCCTCTCCCAAATGTGACATATTCTCTTTCCTGCCAATGTTATTGGTGGTGGTTGTTGTTTTTCTGTTGGTTTATACGGGATGAAGACTCTCTTGTAATCATTCTATAGATATTAAGCATACCATTTCCCCTATTTATTAGCTGTATAAAGAATTGGCTCTGGAGGACAGGCCCTGTTCAAAATACTTAATGTCACAGCCTCAACTTTCCTGCTCCTAAACATTTCAAAACATCTTCCTGTCTTTAATGGGCACTCAGAAAGGCTCTGGAATTATCCATCTGCTTCTCAGTAATTTAGCAGTGTATTAAAAGGGCATACGTGTGTCTACATGATTTTTAATCTTCTGCCATTATTTTTAGAAATTTCTATTGCTCATAAAATCTAAACTACCCAATTCCAGCACTGTGAAATTTGGCAGCAATCACAGTGGTTACAGAATCAAGTGAAGCTAATGAATAAGATGCCCAGATGCTCTAAGCAACTTCAAATCAGGACTGGTATTCCTGTTGTTTTACCAAATACTAAGGACAGCATAGGTCAGCTCTGTGAAACTACGCACTATAGGTAGTCCTCAACTTACAACAGTTCATTTAATGACCGTTCAAATTTACAACGGCACCGGAAAACGTGACTTATGACCAGTGGTGGGCTGCAATCGATTTAATAACCAGTTTGGTGAGCATGCACAACATTCAAAATACAGCAATTTGAAGCTCAGCTGCTTACCTTCTAAGGCAGCCCTAGTAAGTAAAACAGTGGAGGCATGGAAATCAGCTGTGCTGCGCAAATCAGCTGAGCCAGAAAGAAGGAAATATAGGACGGGATAGGACGGGGGTGGGTGGGCGGGGCCAGCTGATTATCAGAACTACTGATTCGCCCAAACTGGCAGCAGCCCACCACTGCTTATGACCATTTTTCAGAGTTACAACCTTTGCAGCATCCCCACCAGTCAAGTAATTTAACAACCGGTTCTCTGCCCTAATAATTTCTTCCAACAACCAGTTTGCCAAACTGCTCAGAAAGTTAACAACCGGTTCTCCCGAAGTGGTGCAAACTGGCTGAATCCCACCACTAATCCCCACCATCATGTGATCAAAATTCAGATGCTTGGCAACTGGTTCATATTTATGACCTTTGCAGTGTCCCGGGGTTATGAGATAGCTTTTTGGGAACTTCTGGCAAGCAAAGTCAATGGGATAGTCAGATTCACGTAACATTTGGGCTAGTAACTTATCAACTGCAGTGATTCACTTAATAACTGTAGCAAGAAAGGCTGTAAAATGGGGCAAAACTTAACAAATGTTTCATTTAACAACGGAAATTTGTGCCCATCTGTGGTCATAAGTCAAGAACTTCCTGTACTGGTTTATGAAATTAATTATAAACATATATAGATGGAAATCTGTTTGCCTCTGTCCAACCCCAATCTAAAGTAAGTCTTATTTAGAAACACCAACAAGTAGAATTATAGAAGAAATCATTCTGACCTTAAGCTTCTTTAGAAAAACTCTGCATTATAAGACTGTGGTTTTAAACAACAAGAATAATTCATTTAAATGTCAAATGCCAAATTTGAATTACATGTTTATTAATTCATGTAGCCGAAAGCAGCTTAGCCAATGCAAAATGCCTGTTTACAAATCAATTGCTCACTTACATTTTTAATAGATGTTTGAGCAGCAATTTGATTTAAGAAGAGGCAGTCAGGAAGTCTAACTGGACCTGTTCATAAACCTGTCAGCAGATGCTGATTCTGCTTAGCTGCAAAAAAGTCTGGCTAAATGCATTATCATATTAATAGGTTATATGTCAAAAATGCAAAATGGAAGATGCTTTCAACTGAATTTCATTTCTGTATAATAAAAACAACAACAAATGATAATGCTTACAATTGCTGCTTGCTCGGTGGCTCCTTTGATCCTGTGTATTTTCACATTCCTTGTATGGGTACTGAAGAGTCGTATCCAAACTTCGGAAGCCTTCTTTGAGAGACTGGTGTTTGTAATACTCCACAAGTTCCTTCAAGAATACAAATATTTAAAATTGAGCCTGAGTGGTGTAGCAGGCTAATGCCTCCTATTAAGGCAGCATTTAACATCCAGCTGCCTGCAATTACTGCGAGTTCTAATCTCACCAGGCTCAAGGTTGACTCAGCCTTCCATCCTTTCTAAGGTGGGTAAAATGAGGACCCGGTTTGTGGGGGCAATAAGCTGACTTTGTATAAATATACAAAAGTATGAAGGCTGTTGCTTAACGCATTGTAAGCCGCCCTGAGTCTCCGGAGAAGGGCGGCATATAAATATAAATTTTTTAAAAAAAATTTTTTTTAAATAAGAATACAAATATTTAGACAGACATTAATAATTATTTCTCTTGAATTTTCATTGCACAGATATTTGACGACACTTGCAATCAACATCAAAAGTCATCTTCCATCATGACATGGGGATTAACTGCAGGAAGTGTATAATTTGGTGGAAAGAGAAGCAAATGAATTCCACAAACTGTCCCAGCTCTGTTATGATACTGCAAGTTTGAGTGGGCCATTGTGAGCATTTTGGAAGTGGTCCTACTTCAGATTAATGTGTTGAAAGTCAGAACTTCACAGGTTCAGTCTTGAGGTGCTTTTGTTATGCTCAGAATCACCCACTCGGCTTTGAAAAGGGTATTTGGCAAAAATTCATACTCTAAATCAGGTGTGTCAAACTTGCGGCCCAGATTTGTCACACGTTGGCCACACCCGCACCCGGTTTAGTGAAGGGGGAAAAATCGTGATATGTCACGTGATAACGCTGTGATGACGCGGGTTTGACACCCCTGCTTTAAATGTTTTGAACACACCCCTGGCGAGTTTTGATTTAGGAGTGAAAGATGCTGGTTGCTCATACTGTAGAAATGGACCTTTATTCATGCAAGGCTGACTTAATTCTTATCGAAGATACTGTATGAATCAAACAAGTATCAACAAGTATCAGCTTTAAACACTTCTTACATTGAAAAAACTGCACATAAAAGTAATTAAATTTTGAATTGATTAAAATGGAATTGTTCTTCCTGTATCTGGTTTTCTACATGCATGGAAATATGCGCTCCTGTGAATCAATGAGATCAGTGGTAGGTTGCTCCCGGTTCCCCTGATTCGGGCAAACCGTAGTGGCAGCAGCGGGAGGCTCCGCCCACCCACCCAGACGTCATCCAAAAGATCTGCGCATGCGCAGAAGCACCATGCACTCGCGAAGCAAGCATGCGCACCTGCGTGCTACCGATAGCGAACCGGTAGCACCGTGTTTTGAAACCCACTACTGAATGACATCTTTCATTCATGTGGGCCATAGTTCCAACCTAAATTTATTATGTTACAGAATGCTTACATTAATTAGTGTTTGGATTTTCTTACTGTTGTTATCCTGGTTATTCCTTATAACATCCTGGTTACTCCTTATAACATCTATATGAAGTATTTTGCCCACATATGTTTACTAATTGGTTTGTACCTGAAAGAAAATCATTCTGAAAGGACTTCAGAATGATCCCCCCCCAAAAAAAACTATCTTGGAATAATGGCAATCACTGGGAAAGAGCTAAAAACATGAATATCTATGTTGAAGCTCATATTTGACCAGAACAATATTCATTGCAAATTTCTCCAGGACATTCAGGATCAAATGTCCTTTTCCACATACATTCATCAACTCAGAATGTGAAATTAGGTTTTCTGGTTTAACAATGCATGAACCAAATTCAGGACCCAAAGGAGATGTATGTTAATATTTAGTATTTATCTTCGTTTTCTTAGCTACATGGCAAGGGTAAGCAATCCTATTGCTTCTTTTAATTGTTATCTAAGCTGATCTGAACACACTATATATAGATCAGAACTAGTTATCCACAAATTTTATGCTTCATTTATGTTGTGATAATGTACACTTGATTATCTTTGGATGGATGGATGGATGGATGGATGGATGGATGGATGGATGGATGGATG